>LR550725.1:25458-61470 GCA_900536415.3 Caenorhabditis sp. 38 MB-2015 | reverse complement strand
CTATAAAAAGGTTCCTGGAGATGTTGAAAGTATCTTCTTGAACAATGTTTGAGGAAAAGGTATTAGTCGGAATTGCTTCGACATTCTCAACTTTGGCTGTTGTTGCATGCCTTGTTGTTATTCCTTCTCTTTATCAAACTATCAATGAGGTTCATGATGAGGTATGTTTTGATATATACTGTTCTTCTCATCATTTTGCACATTTTCAGGTTTTGGATGGTGTCCAAGTATTCCGAGTTGAGACTGATTCAGCATGGAATGAGATGATGGATATCCAAATTACTGTCACTCCACCAACTAAGCCACGTGTCAATCCATTCAACAGTGTTTTCCGTCAAAAACGTCAAGATTTCTCTGGACTTCCAGCTTGGTGTCAATGTACACCACCAAAGCCAACATGTCCACCAGGCCCACCAGGACCACCAGGACCACCAGGACAAAAGGGAACTCCGGGACCACCAGGACCACGTGGAGAAGACAACACTGTCACTTATGCTCCAATTGTTTGTGCTCCAGTTCAATCTGGTTGCATTGCTTGCCCAGCTGGACCAGCTGGACCATCAGGACCTGCTGGACCACCGGGACCACTTGGACCAGACGGACAGCCAGGATTCCCAGGAGGACCAGGAAACCAAGGAGCACCAGGAGCACCAGGAGCACCAGGAGAAAATGGACAACCAGGTCAACCAGGAGGACCAGGATTGCCAGGACCACCAGGAAAAGACGGACAACGCGGACAAGGAACACCGGGAGCTCCAGGAGCACCAGGAAATCCAGGACCAGCTGGACCATTGGGAAACAATGGAACACCAGGAGAGAATGGACCACAAGGACCACCAGGACCAGCTGGATCAGATGGTCAACCAGGAGAACAAGGACCAGACGGATTCCCAGGAGAATCAGGAGGACCAGGACTTCCAGGATCCGATGCCGCTTATTGTTCGTGTCCACCAAGATCGGCCGTCTTCGTCTCTCGCCGTCATTAAATTTCTGTATAAATCCAATAAAATATCGTATTTCAATAATTCTTTACCTTCAATTGAACTCAATTTTGAGGAGGGGTCAATGCCCACTGCCAAACATATTTACTAGGTTCATGCGAAGAAAAAATTGAATCCAAAAAATCTAAATTCTGACGGTGTAACCGACTCCGTCTTTTGAGAGACATTTTCAATTCCAATTTATTTGGCGATCAAAACTCTTTCTTCACACAAAAATTAGAAAAGCAAAAAATGACTAAAGAATTGGCGTGAGAATAATTTTGTTTATTTTTCCAAATAAACTTGAGAACATTCTGGATATTTCCCGAAAACTGAACAAAATCAAGACAATTCCAATAATATATTTATTTGAGCAACAATTTTTTTTAGATGTTCAAATATTTTACTTTTTCTAGGTTTTACAATAGATCCAAAATATAAATAATAAATTAAAAAGGAAAACAAGAACAATTAACAAGAATAAGTTCTTTGACGATTGTGATGATGTTGATCTCGTTGTGGGAATGATGTTCCTCTTTGGTCATCTCTACAGAATCCAAACCTTCGAGGAATACGAATATCACATGGATGTTGTCCTGGATGTCTTCTCATCAATGGTGAATCATTGAGATATGATGGCCAATGGTGATGAGATGGAAAGTCACGGCCATGATGTCTGCCAAAAGATCTGCCGAAGTAGAAATTTGGTGGCATTTGCGGTCCTCCTCGGATGTCATGTCTTCTGAAATGTTCGAAATGTCCGCCATGATGTCCACCAAATTGTCTGCCAAAGTGAAAATCTGATGGCCCTCGCATTCCTCCTCGGAAATCATGATGATGTCCGTGATGCCCACCATGTCGTCCTGGAAAATCGACCAGTCTGTCGAATTCTCCTCGTCGTCCGTGATCATCTCCATGTCGTCTACCATGTCCACCATGGCGTCTTCCAAGTAGTCCACGATTTTTAGCATGTCGTCCACCGTTTCGACTGTGATGGCGTCTGCAGCGTGGTCCACGATTCTCACCGTCATCGTCTGGAAAACAATTAAATATATTGAATAAAATAGGAATAATATTATTACCTGATGAACTATCCTCCGAATCAGAAGATTCCGATGATTCCGATGATTCAGAGGATTCTGACGTGATGGATTCATCAGTATCCCTCTCATCATTTCCATTTTCAGCCACTTCTTTCGATGTCTCCGATTGTTTCTTCTTTTCACCTTCATAAATCTTGATAACTCTTCCCGAATATCGGATAGCTTCTTTCAAATCATTAGCAGTCTCAATTGGAATACGATCTCCTTCATCATCAATCCAATAGATCTTTGCATCGTTCGTCTTTTTCAACAATTCTTCGAAGAGATCCGCATTTTTCGATGATCGAATACTGAATATTTTGACAGAGTTATCGGCATTTGACACCAATTTGAATATAGTAGTATTAGCAGTAGAAAATTTAGTTTTTCTAACCATGATTGAATGAATTACTGTGAATCCCCCACCTTTTATATACCTCTTTTGTTTTGCAATAGAACCACAGCGAATGGGCGGAGTCTAATGCGAGCAATGACGTATTTCGCAACACTTTTATATTAATTTTAATTTTTCGAAGATTTTCGAAACTAAAACACATTATCATATGAAACTGATTATTTGTTTTAATGTGTAACATAGATTTTCGAAATAACACCTAATAGCCACTCAATAACTTTATTTTCCACACAAGAAAATTTATGAGAAACACTGAAAACAGCTTTTTCGCTCTATTGTCATTGTTTGTGTAGTTCTCTCGGAGAAAAAAGTATTTTTGCTGTTTTCGTCAATGCCAACTAGAGGAGATTGATCAAAAGTAAATCTTGAAACAATAGTCTAATTAGAAAATAAGGAATATGATTCTGGAACAAATTATGTCTCCTTTTTTGTTGTTTACCTTTCTTGTCTGAAAAACGAAACAATTAACTTGAAAATTCAGTTCTAGGAACATTCAAAAAAAATAGAAAATGGAACCACTTACTGTGGAACAGAGGAAACGCCCAGATAATTATCAACAACAGGGCGAGCTTGAATCAATGAGCCTTGTTAGCTTTCTGAATATTATAGTGATTGTTCAAAAAATGAGCGGACAGTTGTCGGGTCGTACGTTCTGATACTTTTTTATATGTCTGGCTCTTTGTAGAAATACCAGGAGACATCGGACCAATCGGACAACCAGGATTGCCAGGAGGACAAGGAAACCAAGGAGCATCGGGAGTACCAGGAGACAATAGACAACCAGGTCAACCAGGAGGACCAGGATTGCCAAGACCACCAGGAAAAGACGGACAACGCGGACAAGGAACACCGGGAGCTCCAGGAGCACCAGGAAATCCAGGACCAGCTGGACCATTGGGAAACAATGGAACACCAGGAGAGAATGGACCACAAGGCACGGCCTTCCAAAAGTTACAGATTTTGCGAGTTAAGAGGGAACATTTTCGCAAATACAGACTATTTTTTAAAATGAAGCATTCGTAGGGTTCACGTGGGATTTTATTGAACTTTTTCACGCAGTGGTTTTGTCGAAATGTGCTCTCAAAAAAGAAAGACCTCTTGAAAATATAAACGTATATACGTGAATCCGAACAGTCTGCGTTATTTTTTCTCCTCTAATCTCACATATAAAAGGACATACAAGGACCACCAGGACCAGCCGGATGAGATGGTCAACCAGGAGAACAAGGACCAGACGGATTCCCAGAAAAAGATCGTCATTTCTGTGGGCATCGAATAAAATATTTGATTTCAAATATCTGTCAATGCTCTGTGCACATTCAAATCCAACCCCATTACGAGGATTTTATTAACTCTGTGAGTCAGAGTATTTTTTATGAGTTTGTGAGAAAATAATAAACCAAATTTATGAGGTCATTTTTTCTGGGTTGAGCTGATGATTTCATTTTTCGTTTTGTTCTATGATTTTTTTACCATTTTCAAAACGAACTTTTTCTCTTCAAAAACATTATAATATATTAAATTTCACCGGAGCCGGCCGGACAATATCATCTCAAAAGTCTTCGGAAGATAATAAAAAGTATCAACAACAGCTGTTGTTCCACTCTCAATTGACCGGATCATTTCATTTACTTCTGAAACCTTTTTCTTTTTTTTGGTAATTCATTCGATTTTGTTCGAAATAAAATAAAATCAGAAAGAATCCCTATATTTTTTTTTGCTTTATTCCTAGAATTTACTTGTGTTTTTTGGAGCCGATTATTTTTTCCTCAAATTCAATAACAAAAATTAGATTGATCTTAACTTTCAAAATTTTGTCTAGGTATTTCGAGGATATTTTTTGGATATTATAAAATTTGAAAAGTACATAAATCGTGCCTAACCCGAGGCCATATAGTTCAATAATTGACGCGAAAAAAAGAAAGAGGTTTTCATTTCAATTTTCTGCGAATTTCACTGACATGTGTTGAGTTTGACAACTTTTGACAGCTATACTGTAATAATTGTGGCTTATCAATTTTTGTCGCCAATTTGCCACAGAGCTACCAAAACTCACATATCAATGTTTCACTGTACTAGGTAATATGTGGGTTTGTATCTATTTTATTTTTCAAGGAAATGATATCAGATAATTATGTTGTTTTTATGTCACTTTGTACATATATCAATGAAACGATGAAAAACATCCCGTAATCAGTTTTTGCAATTTCCTTTTTAATACGAGAAAAACTGAAACTGTTTTTTTTTTTGAAAATTGACGCGCATAAATATATAATTCATGAATCCACTTATTAAACTTTCTTTTTCATATACCTCATAAATGTTATGTGAACCTTGTTCGTTTTTGAAAAAAAATCAAGCTCATTCGTCGGTTCAATCTACATAAATTTTTCCAATTTCGACAGTTAATAGGCTCTAATTTCCTGATACAATTATTGTGAAGGCAAACAAATAGTAGAGTGGGTTAGAATTTTTTGGATCGCCGACTACTAAAAAAATCGTAATCCGATCGTTGCGAGACTCAATCCTAGCTTAAATAAGTTGTTTTTGTAAACGTGTCATATTTTTCTGCTGATTTTTTCTTTTTCAAAATGTATTGTACTTTTTTTTCTTATTTGGTTTCATTATTCCAATCTCACAATAATAGATTAAAAATCTCAGTTTTTGATGTTCATTACGGACATATTTACATAGCATCAAATTCTACGAAAATTTTTGAGACAAGATTTGATCCATGAGCTCGCTAACCTCCCTTGACCGTTTTTTTTAAAGAAATGCCTGTATTGTCCGAACCGGGTTGAATCGTCTTTTTTTTTCAACATGTTTTTTAATGCATTATCAGATTTTCTGTTAGAAATCGCTCTTCCGGAGTTTCTTTTTTATCCCAAAGAACACCTTTTAACACCCATATTTTGTACATTTATAAATTTGAAAAAAATGTATGTTTTCCGAGCAAACTTCAAAGCTCAATTTTGAGCTTCTCAAAGATTTTTGGCAAAAACAAATCAGGAGTTCTTTATCAGAGTATCAAACATTTAAATACTACTCTTGATCAAACACCATTCACTGGCCGCGCTCGTTAAAAGTTTCGAGCAATTTTTAAGTTTTTCCATTTGACCTGATTCCAATTCTCCCAAAAAACAACATTCACTTTGATTTCTTCGAGACAATAACCTATTTCAGACATTTTTTCTTAAGAAAAGAGTTGACATGTTCAATACATGTCATACTCGAGAAAATTGCCGATTTCCGATTTCGCCATGGAAAATATCTACATTTTCTTGTTATTTTTTTCTGCTTGTGGTGATTCAGATTAATTTCTCCCTTTTTTCTTGTTTTTTTTTTTTGAGAAGATTAGACGATTCTGATTTCAGAATGGGCGAAAAAGACACTTGCTTTTTTCAGGATTATTTGATTTCTCGGAATTTTCTCGATTTTCTACCGCCAACGGTTCTCGTTTTGTTTTGGCTTATAATTAGTCACTTTTTACTCTAGAAAATTGCTTACTTTCTTGTTGTTTTTTTTCTTGTTAGTTGTAAATTGATACCTTTCCACCAACATAATCAGAGAGAATTCTTGTCTGATGGCCAGTTCTGCAATTTTCGTATGAACAAACCAAACTACAAAAATACCTCACGGTTTCTGCTCACTTCGCTCTCTTTTTTCTCTTTTTTTTCCAATTTTCATTTTCCAGATGAGTCTCTTCTCAATTTTGTTTGTTCATTTTAGATACTTTTAGTTGTTTCAAGTTAAGTACACTCGTGGTTTTTATTTCCCGATTTTTTTTTTGTTTTTTTTTTTTTACTTTTCTGGTTCATGGTAGGAAACTCATGCAGTTAACCAAGTTTTGGGATCTTTCGGGTCGCGGGCTCGAGTTTTACAACTAGAGCAATTCGAGCCAGACCCAAGTTCTGGTCCGGTTCCATCATTTGGAATGACTACTATATCGGACTTTTTGACCAATCCTCTGTCTTCAATTTTTTCTTTCGGCCCTCTGGAAAACAAAAACGTTCAACACTAATAGAAGCCTCCTAGAAAAAAATGTTCACGTTTTCATATTAATTTAATTGTGTCCTTTTTGCCAATAAAATTTTAA
The DNA here is from genome assembly GCA_900536415.3 of Caenorhabditis sp. 38 MB-2015. NCBI lineage: Eukaryota > Metazoa > Nematoda > Chromadorea > Rhabditida > Rhabditidae > Caenorhabditis > Caenorhabditis quiockensis. Next base: position 54,897 of record LR550725.1, on the reverse strand, counting down.
TGGCTTTTGAAACAAAGAGCCAAATGAATAAAGTTGAATTTGAGACCAGGAAGTTCAAATTAGTAAGTATACTAAGTTTAGTCGAACGTTAAAATGGGCACTAGTTGAACATCTGTTGTAAACATACCGTTATCCGTACAATTTTCTCTTTCCTCTGATTTTCTGACTTTAATTTTTTTTCAAAATATAGCCCAGACATTTTATAGATTAGCAGAAACGATAAAAATAAAATTGAAGTTTGTTTGAAATAAACGAACATCTTCGACTGAATTCAACTCTCAAGGGAGATTTACCGAGATAAAAATTTTGCTCGAGAAAAATATATTTTTTTTGTAATTGAATGTGATTTGTTCTAAATTTTCACATATAGTGTGGTTACCTACTTATGTCTGCATTAAGAAAACCCCATAGCATTGAAACAATATTTTCTAATCAATCTTTTGCAATATTTCTTAAACTAATTGTCATATTTTTGTTGCTCTGAAGAGTTCAATAATCATACTTTTTGACATCTGCACCTGAAAAAACATGATTGACCTGACAGAGAGTTGAAAAAGAAGAAAAAAAATGACTCGGAAACAACTCCGGAAGTATACTCTTTCATCGATGTTTCGCTGAGGTTGTAAGCAACTTGAAAACATAACAAAAATCTTTTTTGTTGATTTTCTCCCTATTTTTGCAGCAAAAAAAACTGTAATCTTGGTCTTTGTGGTTTGATTTCATGATATATTTCTTATCTACTTGTCATTTTTTTCTCTAAAGGAGATGAATGAGCATTTTTCTGACACGGACACCTGTCTTATAAAAAAACCCAAAAAAGAAAGAAGATATGCTTTAGAAATAATTCCGGAAGCATACTTTCATATTGAGTTTTCACTAAGTATATTGGCCATTGAAACAATGTAAGTGTTGTTTTATTAACTTTCTGTTTTAAGATTCATGCATTTTCAGAACTTGAAAACCCCCAAAAATTGAAGTTGATTTCTCTCGTCATGAATGTACATGAAAATCAGAGAACGATTGTTCCGTTTTGATGATTCATATTTTGCTGAATAATAGTTACATTTACTAATGAGACGTCCGAATAGATAACTTTGCAATTTTTTTTTTGCACATAGAAGAAAACTGGAAGTCAGAAACATAATTGGACAGAAAAAGTTTTGGAGTAAACTATTGTTTATCAGATAAGTGATAAGTTGCTTACAAACAAAATGACCGTATTTTACGGTTTGTTGAATGTTTGATGAAAACTGAATGAACTCCCTTGTGAGCGTGGGAATTGCCAACATAAATATATCATAATGAATTTTAGAACTGAAAAAATTGAAACTGTCCCAATTTAAACGAAAATGGTTTCTTGACGAATTATCGTTTTTTCAGTGTCTTGAGGTTACCGAACAAGAATTCGTTATTGCCCCAGTAACGATAGGTTTCAAAAAGTCTTAATCCAAACAAAAAATTGTGATAGCAACTTCTGAAGTTGGTCAGAATCCGATAAGTTTAGTTTGAAGTTTTATGGGATTTTTTAGCAAAAAAAGTAATTACGGATTGTTGTTCAACGACCCAAGATCTCTAAAAGAACACATTCCTCGTCATTTTCTTGTCAGACCCCGAGATTTCAACCGATCTACCTGCTTTTTTTCAGGATTCATTTCACATAGTATTATTTCTCCGATAAATACCTTATTTTCCCCCTTCGACCAATGAATTGTTGAGAAGAAAAAAGAGCAATGAATTTTCAATTTTTCCTGTTTCAAACCAAAAACATCATTCCCTTTTCGCTCCTTTTTTTGGCTTCTTCCGGACACCAAAAAATAATTGCCAAAAAATCAGAAAATTGGTCTTAGTTGTTCCGGAAGGAAAATGTTGTTTGATTTTTTTTTTTTTCTGAAAGTCTTCGACGATTTTGAAAACAATTCAAAACCCTCCTAAGATTTCGGATGATGAATTTATTATTCTCAAAGGGAAATATTGGGCATACATAGACAATATTAATGAGGTAAAAATGATTGACTTCAAATCGAGAATTGACACGAAATTGTGCTGAAATTGCTTTTTTGATAGATGAAAGTACAACAACGAGACAGTTTTTTAATTTTAAGAGACATTTCACGAGGTCTCGTGTGTGTTTATTTTCAATTATATATGTCTACTAAATATTCTTTCCCTCGCCATTTTCTCGATAATTTTCATTTTTCATGGCGATGTGGTTAATAATTAATCAAGATTTTCAGATATGAAAAATGGTTTTTTTTGAAAGAAAACAAGATTGAAGATGATTATGAGTTACTGGAGCCCACTTTGACATCCTTGTTCACAAGAAGTACCACTTTAAAAAAAAAGAACAGAGAAAAAACAAATGACCCGTAGCCGAGTTCACGATTGTTTTCTCATAATACTTTTTTTCGTTCTTGGAAAACTTGAAAAACCAGTTTTCTTGCAAATTTCTCTGATTTATTATAGTTTCAGGCATTTCTTAGGTCAAATTCTTAACATACCTATCACTTTCTTAAGTTAATATTCTCAAGAAGGAATAAAATTCGTACCATTCTAGGCTGGCATATACCCTTTTTTCAAAATCATTTGAGATAATTCCGGTCTTTTTGATTGGTGAATTTCTCCAATAAAGTCAAACTAGAAACATAGAGCCTTGTCATCAAACAATGAAATAAATTTTTAGCATTACAAAATTTCAAGATTTTGTCCGTTGCTGATGTTTCGACGAGAATTTCGGACCGGAAATTTTTCGAAAATATGTTATTTTTTTGTTGGTTTTTCAATATACATATTGTTGACTGCTTCACAAGTCACTTCCTTGTCAAAAACGAACGTTTCTTGGATTTTCTCATGCTGACATACCTTTTAGTTCCTTACACATGAAAAATTGATGTTTTTCAAACAAACTCAGGTGTTCAAGTTTGAAGTTCACTGAGGTTTTTGGCGAAAAAAGAAAACTCAACAGTTTTCTGAGAAGACATTCTATAGAGTTTTAAATGCTGATCGACATCCGGTTGAACTTCGGTACGAGAAGCAAAAACTCAAGATGTTCTATTCTTTCCCAAAAGACTATAAGGTCTATAAAAATGTTCAAACTGAAAAAAAAACAATAAAAAATTTCATAGGTCATGGTGTGGTTTTTCTTCTGGGGACATTTTGAATGATAAAAATTCGGAATAATTTTCAAGTGAACTAGGATGTATTGAATATTCTGGAATTGTTATTTATTTTTCAACTTCTCATGTGAAATCAGAGTGACCTCTATAAAATTTTCGCTTTCTGTAGACGGATAAAGAAATATTCCCTGCATTTTTTTCATGTCAAAGAACCCTTTGGTACCAGAGCAGGATATTGATCAGCACAAAAAACTGTATCGAATAACGTAGGCATTTTTCAAAGTCCATTAATAATACTTCCATCTCCCTTGTTAGTTCCTCATTTCTTTTCCCATCACACATAACCTTTTCCACACGCGAGCCAACTATAAAAAAACACACGAAATAATGTTTTATTTCCCATGTGCTGTGTGAACACGACAATGAAATAGACACTATTTTTCGTTGTTTTTTAATCACATTTTTCCGCGTTAGATTCAAAAAAACATGTTTTTTTTATTTTCCCTCTGATTGTCAGCCTTTTTTATAAACTGAGAATCGTTGTCCAACTTTTTGATGAGAACCTCGCATATCGTCATAACTCTAAGATATATCCATGCTTAATTTATTCCAACTAATTCATAGATGTAGACGAGCTCTTTCAAAGATGAAAAAAACATTGTCATAAAAATGAAATTGAATCTTTTTCCCCAGGGATAAGACAAACCATATTGGTCCCTCCCATCTTCTTTTTTCTTAGATCAAAAACTCAGTCTATTTTTTATCTCTTAATTTTTTTTTTTTTTGTTTCTTCTTATCCATTTTCTATCTTTTTCATTTTCAAGTTAATCAAATTTCTTTTCTTCCTCAAAAGTACCTTTTTTATTCGGATCTCATTTTCTTCCGACGACCCGCCTCAAATACATTTTCCAATTTCTCCAAAAAAAAAGAGTTCCATTTGAAAAACGAGTCACACTCACTCGAAGACTAATTATTTTTTGCTACAAAAAGAAAAAAAAGTTACTCGCTCGAAATACGAACCAGGCAGACTGTGTTCTGATCTTTTTAGCCACCAAAAAACTTCCTTTTTTATTTTCAATTCCTTCCGATCTCATTATCATGATATTCAATTCGGTTTTCCTTTTCCTGAATGTAGTAAATAAATCTGATAAATATGTCAAAAAAATATGGTTTTTCTCTTTCTTTTTATTTATTTTTGCATAGAACCGAGGAGTTCAGTTTTCCTTGGCTCCGCCTCTTTTTTTTTGAGAAAATAATTTTGTTCGTGAGAAATGTGTTATACCTGATAGTTGTTTTTGTGAGAGGCAAAAAAATTGCAAAAACTCATGAAAAATTCATCATTTTTTATACAGTAAATATTCATTAAAATGGCTACTTTTTCTTTCTTTTTTCTTTTTTTTTTTGAATATTGATTTTTGGTCATTTTAAAGCAACACACTACGCTAAAAATTGGCAAAATATATTTGAAATTGAAGCCAACAATACATATATTTTCAGCAATGTGATATTCAGCCATTTGAATTTGACATAGACGATCAGTTTTGAAATACTTCCTCAGGACACATTCCTGAAAAATATAATTTTTTTTAATGTTTAAGTGAACTTTTTCTCTCGCTCTCTATACAAACTTCTAGTCTCTAACCCAGTCCCTAAATCCGTTGACGTAAAAAACTCAAATTTTTTGAACGTGTGTTGAGTCTCTTCCGTTTTTCAAAGTTTTAAATTCAGATGGCTGAAACTAACTTCACTGAAAATACTGTGATTTCAAACATTGGAATACTTTTTTTAACAGTTTTTAACTTCAGATTCCAATGGGTTTTGTCGGTTTTTTTGTTATCAATTTTAGCTCAAGGTGCTGCTTAGAAGGAAGTATCTTTTTCTGATTCTTTCAAATTTTTTGTATGTGATTTTTCAGAGAGATAAAATTGAATTTCTCCATTCATTTTCGATTGTTTTTGCTTTTTTTCTATTTTTTTTTCGAAATCAAAGTTTTTTTTTTGCATTTTAAAGATTTTTTGAAAACTGAGCTAACTAGAAAATACTGACAAGGGAGGTTCGCGAGCTGTTACTTTCAACTTTTTCTTAAAATTTGTGCACTTATGTAGTTTGACCTCCTGATCATCATGGTGTATTTTTTATCTGCCGGAAATTTTTGTGAAAAAAGTTATGATAGATCAAAGTTATTTCATGACCATTTTCGAGAGAAAAAATGAGACATTTACCTTTGAAAAATGTTCACGTGAGTACAAATTAATTTATTTTGTGTCGCCCTTATTTTATAACAGTTATGAGGTGTAGTGAAAAAATGTCTAAAAATTCATAACTTTTTTCACAAAAATTTCCGGTGGATAAAAAATATACCATGATGATCAGGAGGTCAAACTCTATAAGTGTACAAATTTTGAGAAAAAGTTGAAAGTAACAGCTCGCGAACCTCCCTTGTGAGACTTATCTCATTTTTCCCTTGTTTTTTGTTGATCCCAGAATAATTTTTACAAGTTATTTGGGACACGTACATAACTATGAAAAAAACCTTGTTTTTGTGAAATTCGACCCTTTTCGTGTTCTCTCAAATTTTCCACCTGTTCATTTCATCGAAATTTCATTTACTTTTTTTTCGTCCGGCTCAAAAAGTCATGAAATTTCCAATTAATTTTTTTCGAGAGAACAAATTTTTGACATGCGGCAGTGCCATCTTGTTTATCCATTCAGGTCAATTCAGTTTTTCGAGACAATTTGCATTTTTTATCTTACTTTTTGTCGACTTTTTTGAGCTTCTTGGTTGACGTGTAGAAAGCTTTTTTTCTGAACCTCATGTCTCAAAAAAAATGAATCACAAAAAATAGTTGAACCACGCCAAAATTTTGATAATGAAGTTAGATTTGTTTTTTGAAGATATGAAAGAAAAAGCATGTTTTTCTTAATATGATTTTTTCGAACAAAATGGGTTGAAAATGGAAAATCGAATTCCAATTAGCAAATGCTTTTTCGTATATTAGAGTTTCAACCCTCAAAGTGTTCGTTTAAAAATTGAACCGCTTTTTGAGCCCATTTGAGGACAATGTTGACTACAACCGATTCAACATTTTTTATTCTTGTTGTTTTTGAATTAGATTTTTTGAGGGCTTGAAATTGGGCCGATACAATTCAGCAAGTTCATTTCAGAGTTCACAATTTTTTGTGTGCATGTATTTTTTAGTGGATTTTCACTTATTGCTTGTCATTAAAACTTGAACATTTACAAAGTTAACGAATTGAACATTTTGTACTGATTCTGAGAATAAAACGTCTGTACATTTTTATCACTTTTCACAAAGTTTTCGGCGTACAAAAAATATATCATTCGGTCAAACTCTATAAGCGTACAAATTTTGAGCAAAAAGTGAATCTAGGAGCTTCCCGTGTCATAAATTTCAAAAAATCTAGGAATGACAAAAAAAAGATTTATGAAGTTTGTTCAACTTCGTGACGACCGTGTACATCCTATCTTCCTACATTTTTTATAAATATTCTTCTTTCAACTTGAACACGCGACGCAATGGCAACGAGTTCAAAAACATTCAGAATACTTAACTGTTTTCTGCTCAATTTGTTTTATATTTTTGTATCAATCCAGGTTTTTCGACGCAGTCCAATCACTTTTCCAATCTAGGCTTTTTCACAAAGTGTTCTGGTCGCTAGGCTACGATTTGGGCTTAATTTTATTGCATAAATTGTATTGCCTCAATTGAGAAGATCCACAAATTTCTACCAAAACATATTTATTGCAATTGAAATTCACGTCACGATTGAGAAGCTTGCTTCAATGATACGTTGAATTGTCATGTTCCCACGTCATGCCTTTCCCAAGTGACCCAATTTACATTGTCTTGTCTCATGAGACATATACCAGGTGACCAAACTCGTCAGTCCTGTTTTACGTAGAAGGTTTTGTTCATTTTTTGGTGAATCAGCATCATGTTTTTGTTCACAGAGGGAATACTATCTATTTTTTGTCAATAGCTTTTATAACGAATACCACCTTTTTTTTCCTTCAAATATGTCATTACCGTGTTTTTGTGATGTGTTCATTCTTTGAGAAACGCGAAGCAAACATTGGTTGCCGACAATTTGTCTGTGACTAATCATGCCTAATCCCTGAGAACTCTTCCTGTGTTTTTTCGCTGAACTCTACGTGTTTTTCTCTTGTTTCTCTTGTTCTTCGTCACTTCTCAGAAAATTCTTCGGACCGTAAACTTCTGGCGAATAATTTATGAAAATTTATGCGGTCTTTATTATTTTTTTTTATTCGCTTTTCTCCTTTTTCAGAAGAAAATATAATAAATTTTAATTGTTTTCTTTTTTGTAGATTCGGAATGGAGCCGAATTTGACAGGTCAATGGACAGAGATAAAATGTGCATGGTTTGAGGATATGCAAGAATATCAGGTGAGCTCATGGAATATGGCTCAATTTCCTCGTACAAGGAGATCATATCCATTTAATCTCTGAAACTGACAACGAATTGATAATTCACTTTCAGCTCGAAAAACACCAATCACCAAAATAATAATAAAAATTTCTGGTTTCTTTTTATCTGATTTTTTCTCTCGTTTTTTTTCGAGAAATAAGCAACAACTCATGAATAACTCGTGAGCCACGACACCGAAAAAAAAAACACTAAATTTTTTGAAGTCACCAAAGAGTACTGTATATAACATATGTCTGTTTTCAGAATGGTCTATATAAAATCAATTTCGATGGTTCGCCAATCGTTCCTCTTTATGGTCTAGTTTGTACATTTGGTGGATTGGCAAACTTAATTGTTCTTCTCGCATTTGCAAAAACTGCTAATCTGCGGAACCTTCGAAATAGGTTTGTTTTGGCTTTTTTTGTTTTTGTGGACATCTCATCTGAAATTATGTCATTTTCAGTTTCATCGTCAATTTGGCCTGTTCTGACCTCATTTTATGTGTCGTCACGGCGCCAGTCACACTTTATACGAGTTTGAACCTTTTTTGGCCATTCGGAAGTTTGTCTTGTAAATTGGTAAGTTTTTTCTTGACTATAAATATGAGGGCAAAAAAGTTAATTTATTCGAAAGTCTTCAAACAAAAGAACGTTTCCCACGAACTTTTAGAATAATTGATAGAGAAAAACACTTGGGAGTCTAAGAATTTATTTTCTATTCAATTCAAGAGCTTTTGAGGGAACTATAGGAGGGAAAAACAACATTTCTCTGATCTTAAATCGGGTCCAAACATCAAATAGGATTCGGGCTTGAAAAAAGACCGCAAAAGCGACTTTTGTCAAATTTTGTTCCTTATGATATTTACGCAGAAATGGGATTAAAAATGTGTGTTAAATGAGACAGTTGTTTTTAATCACGGTTCTCAAAAAAAAAAATTAATTGAAGAGTCTGACAAGATGGTCCTGTTATCAAATATACATACCTGTTTTCTGAAATGGATGCTCCAGAAAATGTCGTCCTTGAAGAATCTTTTTTGTCACGAAAATTCAAACTATAGAAGTGATCTATGAATTTCTAGAATCCTTCCAGTGAAATGTCAGCCGCCTAAAAGTCTGTCCTCGTAGTTCTAACACCTTGTTCAGTTATCCAAAGAACTACATTGCAGAATTAATTCTGCGGCGATTTTATTCAAGATTCACTCACACGGAAACACAAATAACTTTAATTATTTATTTTCTCACAATTTTCGTAGTCATGAATCATTGATTTGTGGCAAAAATAAATAAATGGAACTAATTTATCAAACTTAATATTTATTTTCAGCTCGCCGGTGTTCAAGCCGTCAACACGTTCGTTTCATCACTGACTTTGGCATTCATCGCTGTCGATCGTGTCCTTCTGACACTTTGTCCTGTTCAATGGCGACTGGCAGCAACTGCTCCGATTCTATGTTATTCATTCGTTTGGATAGTTTCTATACTGATAGCACTTCCTTATTCCCTGGCAGTTAGCTCGAAATTGGCACCTTTTGATCCATGGAGTGATCGAAGTACACCAAAAATGGTGAGTCATAAATAAGAGCATCCAGGAAGTAGACAAGACATCACTCATAGAATTCTAAACATCATGGAGTTCACTACTAATTGTTATTCCAAACTAAGATAAATGCACTTTTTTCAGCTCGCCTACTGTAACAAGAAAATACCTGAAATATGCGCGGAAATGGAAGAAGCATGGAACAACGCAATTGTGTCAAAAACCACCTACACGTTTGTTGTGTTAGGAATTCAGGTAAATCTTTGATTTTTCTCACAAACAAAAATTGCGTGCAGATATGAAAGTGAAACCTTTCAATATCATGAAATCATGATTATTTTCGAGCATGGAAAAAAAAAAGAAGACATAACTTTTTTGTAATAATCACGTTCACTTCTGGAGTCAAACATAATGAGGGTTTTGAAGGTCTTCTAAATGATCAAACATATATATTTCCTTGTTTGTTAAAAGATCTTATTAGTCATAAACGACACCTTCTGTTGGTGAAAATAAAATATTTCTGATTCAGAAACTATTGTACCCCAGAAAACCAAAAATCTACAATCCAACATAGGTACTATTGAAAGCTGTAAATATATTAAGTTCAGGAATACTATTACCATAGTTCAGTTCGCATAGCTCATCCATCTAATGACTTATAATCTCCTCCCGCGAAGCAAATGAATTATAAATAATCTCCAGACTATTAATAGCTTAAAATGTGGTAGACGCGGAAATGGAAGATAGAATTATTAACAACAAGTGTGTTAGCGTGTTAGAATCTCCGTCATCAAATGAGAAAATGTTATGTTTTCAAGGGAAGTCGGGGTTTTTTAAGGCTTCATCGCGAAACATGCATAATAGAGGTTCATCTCTTGAAATTAAAGACTATAGTTTCGGAAACAGGGATCTTGAAATAATAGCTATACTACTCTACATATCGAACTGGATAAAAACAAAAAAAAAATCATTATCAACAAAATATGAAACTTCTCTTCGGGAGAACAGGTTTAAAACATTTTTTTTTTCAAGTCCGTCTTTGGGTGAGAGAAGTTTACGAGTGCTAGATTCTGTTTCAGACATTGCAAATCTGTTGTAAATTTTATTAAATCAATCTCCAACATAATTTCCTGTTTCAATATTTACATACACCCAAAAAATTTCTCATCATTCCAGTATATCCTCCCACTAGTTGCCTTGGGTTATGCCTATATCCAAATCGGTTCAACAATTCAAAAGCGCTCCAAAGCATCCCGAACAGTCGACATCAATCGTCGTCTCCATATGCAAAATCGAAATCGTCGCGCACTTCTTCTTCTTTGCCTTCTTGTTCTCACCTATGCTATTTGTTGGGCGCCAGTCAATATATATCACGTGTTGAATGGTTTAGAATATATCCAATATTCACAGCATATGTAAGTTGTTTAGAATGTTAGTACATACATCTTTATGTATGATGTTTTTAGGTACATATTCTGTCATTTGATTGGCATCTCATCGGCATGTGTCAATCCTATTGTCTATGCACTTGTTAATGAATCATTCAGGAATGCATTACATTCTATGGTAAGTCGGAGATCACAAATACTAGAAATAGAAAAAAGGGACGTAAAACGTGTGCTCAGTCTTCTGAGTAAGTGAATCAAAACTCATGTTTCATGAGAAATTTGAATGACTGAAACTCACTTCGCTGAAAATATTGTGATTTTATATTTTAGGATTCTTATACTGGCAGTGTTAATTTCAGTTTTCAATAGGTTTCGCTTAGGGTGTTGCTTTAAAGGGACGACGTAAATTTTCCGTGATTGCATACAAACACACAAGTTGACGGAAATTTTCACATAGCATAGTGGAAACGAATTTTTTTGCAACAGAGAAAACAAACTTGTTTCACTGATTTCTAATTTTTCAGCTGGGCAAGTTATTTTTGTATTTAGCTAGGTGTCTTGAAATGTGGATTCTCTTGTTGAAAAATATGACATTTTGTGGAACCTGAAAGATTTATCAATAGTTCATTAACAACCTTCTTTGAAATCATACATACAGCTCAAGATTAAACTTCAATAATGCAACAACATCGAGATTTTCTGTACACAGCCGAGAAATTCTGCAAACTAAACAATTTGAGGTGATCAACCGTTCTGATCAACTTCTAGTCATTGGTTTTTAGTGAAAATCAGCACTTTCTCTGCTTCCGCTTTAGAAAGATGTTCAAAACTGAGTTCGATCTACATTTCCTCTAAGAATCAAATAATCTCTACCCCAAATGAAAGCCAATAACCAATATTTTGTTTAAGATAATATCATTCCGACCATGTTATGTCACTACAACTGGTAGCGCAACAACCAATGCATTTGCCGCATATTCGGCATCAAAACAAGAGAATAATACACTTGTCCGAGATGCCTATACTACTCCAACTGCTGCTGATGTCTAACTTGTCATTTCTTCTTTTTTTGTTACTCTCAATCCACGGGTTTTGTCAGTAATTGCCTTTCTATTTTTGTTAAAAACATTATAAATATTGTTTCAATCGTTCCGAATCAAAATTCAATCAATAATTCGAAGATCTCAATCTTATCTGGATGAATCTTGCCCCCTGTCATTTCCCAGGAATCTTTCGTTTCACCTTTTTTTGAAATTCCGAATAGTTATGATAGTATCGAAGAATATACCAATTATACCATATTTATTTCTAGCATGTGTTATTTGTCTTCCAGCTTTTAAGTTTTATCTAAAGCTGAATCAAAGGATATATATTTTTGAAGATGGTAAGAATTCTTATACTATTATTTTATTTTTCACTGTTTTTTGTCATTTAGATGATGATCCAAGTGAATTCGATTTTTCAACAACATATTTGATGTTTCCGGAGACTTTGGAAGCATATAAAGTATTGGTTCTAGTCACATCTGTGGCTTCTGATGTTCAACTTCGAGCCCAGATTAGACAATCTTGGGCTAATTCAAGCTCAAAAGTGCGAGTCGAATTCTTGATGGGAAGACCATCAGCTTTAGAAATGTTAAAACTTCGGAAGGAGCAAGACATTTTCAATGATTTGATAATCGCTGATCTTACCGAGAATTATTATGGTTTGGCTGCCAAGACGATATCAATGTTGACATATAAAATGAGGTTTGTGAAGTTTTTTCTGGTTTTTATTTTTCATGTGATTTCTTATGCTGATTTTGGTACGGATAAAAATATCAAAAAATATTTTTAAACACTTTTTCCTTTGTGTACTTGAAAGTCCAGAAATGAGTAAAGCTAAATAAAAAATCCCACAAAAATTGAAGTAAGTTTTTTTTTAAACCAATATTGTTGATTTGTACTTCTGATCATAAAACTAAAGAGCAGTATGTATGATTTTTGACAAATCTTTAAGAATTAATAAGATTCAATGTCCGGGCTCAAAAGCATACAAATTTAAACTATATCAAATGTTCACATTTTGGATAATGTTCTACTTTTCGCATTCATTTTTCCGGTCTCAAAAAGTAACTTTGTTCAGATTATAATTTTGGATTTGAAAATTCACCATCAAAAAAATTGCATTCTGAAAATAACAATTGATTTAGCACAAACCTCATTTTAATTTTTCAACTATATTTTTGTCTGAAAAAAACAAACGTAGGCAGATTTCGAAAGATTTGTTTATGAATGCCAAATAAGAAAAGTTTTTTTAGTAATTCCGTTCGACCTATTTAATAATTATTGTTTAATTGGAAAAAAAAAATCAGAAAAATTTCATTTTTCTCAGGTTTCATCCAAAATCGAAATGTCTTGTCAAAGCGGATATTGATAATGTTCTAATACTACACAATTATTTACGACTTTGCGAAGAGACAGGTATGATTTTTTCTTCATTTCTTTTACAAAGTTCCATGACTACTGTTGTAGTTTCCACTAAAACATTTATTTTCAGTTGCACCACTTATATTGGGAAAATGTGATGTTTCTCGTGCTGTCAAAAGGAATGAGACAAAATGGGCTGTCCCGGAACACGTGTGGCCTTATCCATTATTTCCGGCTTACTGTAGTACGGGAACCTATATGTTGGCAGGTTAAAATAAGTCATAGTGATTTATGACACACGTTGTTTTTGCAGGTGAAAGTTTGCCACAAATGTTATTGAATCAGGCGATGAATAGTAAATTTGCAAGTTCGAGTAATTTCCGGAAATTATCGGAAGACGTGTTAGTGACAGGGATTCTCGCCGACGCAGCTGGAGTTCGACGAAGACATTTGAACGGACTATCATTTTTTGAAATTCCGGAATTCATCTGTCGAAATAGCTATAAACAAACATATAGTATACATCTGCTACGCGACAAGAATCCAGCTAAATATTATCAAAAACTACAGCAAATTGAAGGAAAACTATGTTGGTGGTGGGATATTTTTGCATATCGAAAACAACGGTGATTCAAAATCACTATAGGGTATTCAATTGTTATAATTTACTTTAATTGAACTACGGGTATAAATGATTTGTGAGTTGGTTTGTTTATCCTTGTTCGAAACATGATCAAATAATGTTACGAGAATGAGCTCTGACAATGAAAGATTGTTCAGTAGCTAATCCAGTCTAACCATGTCTTCTTCATTCTCGTCGTTTATTTTTTTCTGTCTAGAACTGTAACGTCAGCTCCTAAAATAAGAAAACAAAAAACTTTCAGCAAGTTAAGTTTGAACTTGACTTGGAAAATCGATATTGATTTTGCTCTATTAAATTGGTCAGTACAATTTTAAGGAAAGGGGCTAAGCGCACTTTAATAGGGGCGCGTAGCACCTTTCTCTTATTTTTCATTTTCCAACTTAGGAAATTGAAGCGAGTTCATCAAAAGAAGACCGCAGGTCCGCTACGCCACACTGCATCAACTATAGTCATGATAACTATAAAATTTCACATGATCAGAACTCTGTTTCAAATTTGGTAAACTAACTTCAATGGGAATTTAATGTTAGTTTACGACATAAAACTGTTTTTTAAATACTATTATGAATTTTGTATATATCGAATTTCATAAGCCTCAAGATCCATTCCAAGCAATGCTATCGAATATTCGTAACCTCCTCCTAGCAACCCCTTGTTCTTTTTTCGCGCTAATTTGTCCCTCTCTCTATACGAAAAGGAGGAGCTAATGTCTAGTTTTTCGTGCGCGACCATATCCAGAAATTATTGTTGCATGCGTACCCAATTATAATAAAATAACCCTCGCCTACCGGTCTTTTTCGAACTTTATTCCACAATATTTTTTGATTCATCTTTTTCCGATTTTTCAGTCCAAAAATGAAGTCACTTTTCCTTCTTCTTCTCTTATTTTTGGTGAATTTGCTGGATTCTTGCGCTCCGCCCGGTTTTGTGCAAAGTAATGATCCCGCGCAAGTTGGTGCTCGATGCTCTGATTTGATTCTTTATCCAGTCTCCGCGGTGGATCAAACTGATCAATACAGGTACTACAGTACAAGTTAATTTTGGTAATTTTATTTTTTTAGATTCGACTACAGTGATGTTTCTTTTGGAAATACTCATGCACAAGGAGCTACTGTTGCCATTACATGCACAACTGGAGGCCAAACAGCTACTGTAGAAGGATACGATCAGGTGAGTTAAATTGATATAGATGTGACCTAGTTACTGGGGTACATATGTACATTGTACGACGATTGAGGTGTTGGTTGCGAGTATTTTCTGTTTTTAATTTTAGTCGAGTTTTTGAATGTTTTCTAAGTTAACTATTCTGGTATTTTCCAATTTCTAAGAATCTCAATTCACCCAAACCGGTTATCAACAAACCACCATTTTTCAGCCCAATTTGTGATAATATAAGAGAACTCTGTTAGAGAATATGTGTACACAACTTCGAAATTCATGTCGCCCGGGTGATTTTTCGTACTGCTGGTCATTTTTTTCCAAATGTTCAAAAATCTCTATGGTTTTCATGAGTCTTTTTTTAAAGAAATCATACCTCGCACAACCTCTGGAGTTCCAGGCGGTCAATTTATTTTGACTTTATTCATATAATATTTGGGGAATGCAGAAAACATTAAAAACACAAAAAGTAGTGTTCGGTAACTACGAAAACCGGATAGTAGAGAGTGAACTGTGAAGAATACATAGTTTTCACCATACACTTTGACCCAGCACAATCTATATCAAAAGCCTAATGATATTCATTCGAACTCTTTGAAATATCAGTCAAGTTTGACACCTCACAAGGATCTGCAAAAACAATAACTTATAATAAGAAAACCCTTTGGAAGATATCCGGAAGACTGTCTAATGAAACTTTTTTCATAGATAATCAATCATTATTATGACTTATCTGATCTAGACACACTTCGCGACATTCTTGAAATCGTAAAATAATTCGGATGTTTAGGAAGGTTTGAAAATATTGGGGGATTTAGTTACCGAAAAACATAACAGTACTGTTTAAAAGTTAAATGCGATCACATAAAGTTAAGTAATGTGATTTCAATATTTCATCAGAATCCACATAGAACTTGGTATCATTCATGGTTTACCAATAATAGTTAAGATATAAATTTTAAAAACATGATTTACTTTTAATTATAAGTTTCAGCTCGGATGACATTCGAACATCGAAGAGTGAATAAAATTTGAGCTAAAAATTTCAGTACTATTTTTCTGAAATCTATATTACTACTTTTCAAATAAATAAAATACGTTTTTCAGTGACAAAGTTAATATTTTTGAAATGTTTACAAATTCCAACTATTCCAGCAACGAGCTTCAATCTCCGCTGCTCCTTCATTACTAGCGACTTGCACAAACGTTGGAGGAAGTCAATACACGTGGACAATTCTCGGACGAATTCTTCAATTCGTCGATTGCCGTTTTTAACCTAAACTAGTCCTCGCTTCAATTGTTAGACCAGAATTGTCCCAAAAGTCTTTCATCATACTCCTTTCCTGCCTAAATGACCGTTATAATAAATATGTTATTTAATAAAAATTGAATCCAATTTTTTCCATCCAACAGAAAATATCCGGATTTTATGAAAACCATCAGTTCGTAACGTGATTGATGATTGGCTTGGTCAGTCAACACAGTTGCTTATAATTATTGGTCTAGTGAAAGTTTTTTTTTCAACTTTTTTTCGGATTTTTTATGAATAAAAGTGGAAAATAAAATGTTACCGGGAATAAGAAAAATAAATTATATGAAGCAGTAAAAATTATTCTTTTTAGACAGCTTGCGATTGCTCGATATGATCTGGGAATGACAAGTGACCTTTTGGTGGTTGAACTGCTGGGAATCCTGGTTTGTCTGGGCGGAAGAGTTCGAGTTTAGTTCCGGTTTTGTCGATGGTTGCGACACGAACGACTCCTCCGGATGACCTTCAAATATATTTTTTATTTGTGAGAAAGTATATTTTTTCAATATATTTTGTTAAAACCACATTATGAAACGATTGCACTCTACACTAGCTGACTAATAATGATGAAATCCTATTTTTTATTGTCTCTAACTAGATAAAATAGACTCACCCATCACGGAAAACAGCCAAACCAACTGCTTGTTTTACAATAGCTTTGCATTCTTCCAATGTCAAATTTGGTTTCCATTTACTGTCCAAGAATCCTTGTACAAAAGTAGATCCTGATCCAGACGCAGTCGATCTTTGGCGTGTAACGAAACCACCGATTGGTAAAGCATATAGCTGAAATTTTCGGTTTTATAAAGTTTGAAAAATTTGTTTTACCTGTCCTCCGAGTTTCTCATCATAACCGGCAACCAAAACAGAAGCCGAAAGAGAATCTCTGTAGTTGTACAAGAATTGACGGAAAATTTGGGTGGCTCTGTAGATGGTTACTTTTTCGTTTTCCATCATTCTGAAAAAAATTAAGGTTTTATTTACTAAAAAAGAAAGGAAAATATAAAACTCACGAATAGGTTTCAATGTAATATTTGGCGATATCAGCGATAGCTTGAGTATCAGCCGCTGAGCCAGAACGACAAACAGCCAAATGGTCAGTGATTGGAGTGATTTTGTTCGTAGCACGGGAAGTGATGAATGATCTGAAAAATAAAATTATGAATTAAATGTCCATGTCTTTGATTCAATTACCCTGCACTTGTTCTTGAATCGGTTCCGACAACAACTCCTCCATTGAACTCCATCGCAATAAGTGTAGTCTAAGAAATTATCAATTTGTTTCCAACTTTTTCATAGTTTAACTCACTCCTGTACTGATCTCTTCTTGAGGATAAAATCCAATCGCTGGAATAGCATGTCGTTTCTCTTCACGCATAGTGTCCATGATGATCTGAAAAATAATTACTTTTTGAATGAAAAATGAAAAAAATACGTGAAAAAATATACGCACAAGGGAAAATACTTTTTTTGGAAAAGAAAAAAGAAAAACGAAAAACGATGACAAAAGAGTGTGTTTGAATTGCCGCACTACCGTGCCGCCTGCGTATCTAACATTTGTTGGCTTGCTGCCAACTCATTTATTTTTGGGTCGTTTTTCTCTCGCTCTTTCTCTGTTTGCAGCTGTTTTTGGGATTTTGCTGTTTTCGTTGATATATTCCAGTGTTTTTGTTGGTTTGGTGAAAAACTCGTTTTAATATCTCGTATGTAAAGAAGCAGATTTCGGCGAATGTTCATTGCTGAATACTTCTCCATATTTTGTTAATAATTCGCATTGTTTCTTATCGATTTTTCAAGGCGTCACTTGTTTTTCCTTATTATCTTGATATTATTGTTTTTTTTTTCAGCATGTCGGATCAAGAGTGCTACAAGTGCCACCAAACCGGACACATTTCCCGCAACTGCCCAAATCGTGGTGAAAACGACGGACACCGAGGAGGAGGCGGAGGTGGAGTGGTGTTGATTTGAGGGGTGTTGATAATTAGGTAAATACATTTTCCTCAAATTTCTGACGAATAACATGTTGAGATTAATCTGTTCATGGTGGTATTCTGGAGAAGTGGAGATGAGGAAATGTGTTGTGGTGGAGAAGGGGTTGAGCTTTTTGTGACTAATATTTCCCGTTTTCAGTCAATTGGCTGAATTTTGAATTGTAATTCATGTTTTATTTTTTAGCATGCTTCAACTGTGGTGAACACGGTCATATCTCTCGTGAATGCCCAAGCAAGCGCAGCAGCGGTGGTGGAAGACAAAGTGGCGGCAGCAAGTGCTACCAATGCAACGGTTTCGGTCATTTCGCTCGTGAATGCCCATCTGGTCGTAGCGACAACAACGGCGGCGGCGGAAGACGTTTCGGTGGAAGCGGAGGTGGCCAAAAATGCTACAACTGTGGTAATCAAGGACACATCTCGCGCGAATGTACCGAGAGCGGATCTGTCGATGAGAAGAGATGCTACAACTGCCAAGAAACCGGACACATTTCACGCGAATGCCCAACCCAAAATTAAATCATTCCTTCTATCCAACCATATAATGTATTATTTACCTCAAATCCTAATAACCGACTGCTTCTGCATCTATATTATATGAATGCTGGGTTTTCTTCCTTTTTTGTTATCTTTTTTAAATGATAATAAATTGTTGATTTAAATAAAGAGTAGTATTTTCATCTTTCCTACTCGCCCAACCATGGTTGCTATGCCAACATTATGCGCTGCTCGATTTTGCTCATTTTCCCTTCTGCTCTTTTTTCGACTAACGCGAAATGAGTTGCTGTTTTCCGAAATATCGAAGAGCAAGACGTGAAGATCGCTATAAAGTGAAAGAAGATGCGGTTCCACCTCCAGAGATTCAGATCGAACCACCTGCTCAAACGTATTCGTGGGACAAGCGAAAGTCGGTCGATTTGTCTAGTTACGTGGTAGCAAATATTCATGGTGAAAGCCACAAGCGAGAAGGTGATACTAAAGATGCGATGCAAATCGACAACTGCTCGGTGAGTTTGAGCTTTATTTTCTGTTCGAACTTTATAATTTTCATAGGAAGCCTCTGTGTTTTTGCTAAAAACAACTTCATCAGTGACAGTTGACGAATGTCGTGAATGTCTTCTTATTTTGGGGCCGTGTTCAGGAAGGTAGGCTCTTTTCCGAAAATCATTGACTTGCAAACTTAGATGGGTCTTGTGAGAGAACTTGAGCAGAAGCTGTGTTTCCTATGACGTCAATTAATCCGATGAACAAAGATTAAAAATTAAATGAATCTCTCGAAATTAATTTAAAAATATTAGATTCCCATTTCTCAAAGAGTCTTGTGTTTTGATACTTTTGCTGTGGATATTTGATGTATGGCTCCAGGTGGAATTTTCATCAGTTTCGAGAGTGGTTTTTCAATTTATGCGATGTTCAAAGCTGGAAAAAACGAGAAAAAAAACGTTCAAAACACCCTCTCTGTTTCACACAGTATTTCGTTCCTTCGCGTCGAGATCTTTGACAGTACTCTCGAAATAGCGTGTGAAACAGAGAGAGTTGGACTTGAACTTTAACGATTTTTATTCGTGATTTTTTGCATTTTTTTCATCTTTGGACATCGCATTAATAATCACCTCAGAGAACTTATAAGAAAAATAGAGAAATATATCTCCCCTGTTGATAATAATTCGTCACCTGAAAATGCCGTTGAGGTTGGGAACTATCAATTAAACATATACGAGTTGACTGAAACTGAAGGGTTGCTATGGTTTCTAAATTCCAACTAAAATAATTCTTCAGTGTTTTTAGAAAAAAAGAGATTTTTTGTATAATTGGATCCATATAATTCATACCTAGGTGGAAGTACCAATTGAGCTCAAAAGAAAAAACCTCGTGAATTTGTTGTATTCTCGGGTTACTGTATTTTCATCTTCAGATTGAATTATTCCTATTTAGGAACAATTTTTTAAACATTAGAATAAATTAGGCTGTGAAGTTTTCTGACTCGTATACGATAGTGTCCGATTCTGATGTCAAAGTAGGCTGGAATTTTATTTTAATTATCAAAAAAATTACTATAAATAGGGCACGTGTGCTCGCTTGAACTTCAGCCTACAGTTATATGATATTGTAAGAAGTAACGCAATTTGTTCAAGTCATTTAAGTTGTTATATTAAAGACAATGCTGATGTTTTGATCTATCTGAAATTTTCGAGCCATAACCTAGAAGCAATACTACCAGGTTCATGACTACTTTGATTGCTTGATAAGAAGATTAGATTGGTCACGTTTTTCATTTCCGATTTCAGCGTTTTCATTCGCGACACTTCGAACTGTGTTATCCTAACAGCCTGCCAACAACTTCGTCTTCGTGATTGTCAAAATGTTAAAATTGCCATTCTTTGCCCAACTCAAGCTATCCTCGAAAATTCCAACGATATTCATTTCTATCCTCTTTCACTTCATTATGAGGGCTTCAAAAGTGAGTAATAATCCAACTTTCATTGGGGAAAAAATGTTTTCAGATCAAATGAAAGAGGCGAATTTGAGTTTGTTCACTAACCGCCCGAAAGTTGCTCATGATTTCACTCCTGAAGGAGGTGCCAAAAACTTCACTATGCATAATAGTTTTGTGAAAATTGTGAGTTTAAGAAAGTGATGTTGGAGAAACTGACTCATTAGTAGTCAAAGTATCAATGGTAGGAAACATGATGGTCCTAGATAAGAATGACTGTTCGAAAATGAATCATCAGTTCAGGAGGTGTTTTTTCAAATTACTTCGATCTTACGTAGTAGTTTTGGATTTCTCAGATTCTTATTTAACAGGAGTATTGATCAAACATCCAAAATTTATCTAGAAATATTTATTATTGGACTCAAATTTTTGAAGGGGAAATTTTATGAAGTTGATTGAAGTTCCATTGAAGCATTTTGTTTTCAGTACTCTTCCAAGGAATACCGATTCATACCAGTTTTTCACTTATGATTTTCATGATAGCATCTGAAATTTTCCTTTAAAAAAACCACAAAAGATTTAACAGGAACTAAATTGGTGTGACTTCGAGAGAATTCGCTGGTCCCCAAACTTTCTGAATAATACAAAAGTAATATACCAAGGGAAATCTGGTTGAATTAACATGAAAAGTTGTTCCTCCGCAATTAGACATTTCGTTAATAATATATTCCAAGGACTTTGAATTAATCTTAGGGTTTTGTTCTGACTTCATCTTTCACTTCTCAGCTGAACCACAGCTATTGATAAATTTTTATTCAGGATGAGAAGTACGTCGATGTCATGGCTAGAGATGGTATCAGCACTGAAACTGACAAGTCATCTCTTCTTGTCTTCAAACAGGTGCCAGGAAACAAATCGTCGATTTTCATTTATTCTATTCGAGACCAAGATGAGAGCTTGGACGATTTCGCTGATCGAGTTTGCACTTTCACAGATATTCTTAAAAACGTTGATGATCTTCATCTCATCAATTCATATGACATTGACACCAAAACCATCGACAAATCTCTTTTACCAATTGATGGAGACTATGGTAACTGAAATATCGCCTGGAAATATTTTAAAATAATATCAGTTTTCAGAAAATATAATATTCTTCGAAGTGAGTGGAGAGCATGCCAGAATTGTCGCTGTTTGTCAAGAAAATTTTGACATTTTCAAAGTTCTCCCGGAAGAAAAGTTGGAGCAAATGACAAAATTGATCAGAGCTCATTCCTCAAAACATGACTAATTTATTCGTACAAATCCAATAATCATATCCAGATTGCATATCTAATTAACATTATATTAAACTAAACACAAATATTTAACCGAATAAAAAGATTTTTCACATTTTGGATGTAATTTTTTTTTAATTCTTGAAAATTCAGAAAAACCCAAAGAGTATATTTTATCAGTCAGTTTCAACGAAGGTCAATTCTACCAGACTGACGGTAAAATGTTCTGGGGTCACTTTTTTTTTCAATTGAAACGTTCATGATCTGATCATTGATCTATTTCTCTTTTTTCGAGAATTTACGGTTACACATTTTGTTGCTTTTTTCGGCGAATAGGAAGATTGATTAGGCTAGGAAGTGTTGCGAAGTTCATTTTTTTCCTTGGAAAAAAGGAACGTTTACAATGAAAAGATTGGTATGTTGCAAAGTTTTCAGGAGAAAGAAAGTGTACATTTTTGATGAAAATGGAAAAATGTCTATCAAAAAGTAACTTTTTTTCATTCCAGCATTATATTTGTTTGTAACATTCCGATTTATGTGGTTCCTCGATCAGTATAATTGGACTCTGGAATAATTTTCGATTTTCAGCTCACAACCTTTTGAAACTTTTTCTGAAGCTTCCCAGAATCAAGTCTGAGGTAATTGGTTCTGTAGAGATCGATTCTGAATTTCATAAAAGCCAACCAAATTTCTTTGGAAAAACGTGGTTCTGAAAAGAGAATACTTTACATATTGAATTTTGAGATCTATATAAACCATCGTAAATCCTGAAAAAATTCATCTAAAATCAGTGTAACAATGATAATCAATATAGCACTTTTCACCGATTGAATTTTGGCTTGTTTTGATCAGTTAAAATTCGCTGCCATCGGTTTAATGTAGGTGTTGTCTCTAAAACCGTTGAGAAACCAATTCCCTGAAGTAGTCACATTCGAAGTAGAATTGGGACCCATCGAAAACTGTCTGATATCGGCTGAAATAAATTGTTTGATAGTCCTTTAATTTTTTCCGAGGTTCATTTTTTGAAAACGTTCTTTTTTCACCACTCAACAGTGTTCAAATTATTGCAGATTTAATTTTCTACCAAAATATTGTCAAACCCTCATTTTTTCATTTTTTGACCAACAGGACCCGGTTTGGACAATGAAAGTGACGAAAATGTTGTCTAACAAAGCCCTAGCTCAGGAATCAGAGTTCAAAAATAATACACTTGACCTCTTTTGGAAGTCAACCCCTCTTTTTTCCTCAATATAGAATAATTCAACTTGACCAGTCTGAAATGTTTGTTAGCACATGCCAAAAAAAACTTTCAGAAACCTGTTTATTGTTGTCTTCATTGATGACCTTTGGCGGTTAAAACTCATTTTTGTTTGGAGGACATCAACCCAAAATTGAAATTCAAGGTTGTCCCCTTCCTGATGTGTTTCAGATCATTACCCATTCGGGGCCCGAAAGAATGTGATTTTTGAATTTTTAACTTGCGCACAACCATCAACAACCCTGCCCATTTGTCTACGTTTATTTGACATTTTTGAACCAAATCAAAAACAACATCAAATGACCTTTAAAACCAAATCAATTCTCATCGCTTTTTTCGAGTATCTAAACAGTTTTTCGACAGAAACACAGTTATCTTGGTTAACTTTACATTGATAAACAATTTCTGGATGAACAGAACAAACAATGGCAAATTAATTGAAGATGACAAGAAAAAAAAGAAAACATGTGTAAGAATTGAAATATGGCATCGATGGTCATCTTTGTAACACTAATTAATTTGACATAAATAAACTATACAACGAGAATATGTAACTACATAGGACAATGTTGGAAAGAAGTATCCAACGAGGTACGGCTGTTTTCTCTAATTTAAGTTTCGGGAACCTTGATGAAGAGATTTACTAGTAAGAGCCCTAAACTCAATTTGAAGTCGAAAAAAAAATGAAAAATAGCAACAATTAAAAAAAAATTTTGAGCATTTACTTTTTATACACCTACAGTATAAGGGTACTGTAGGTGTACAAACCGTACATGCTCAAAACGTAATTGTTTTAGTGGTTATAGGTGAAACTATAGATCAGTATGGTCCATTTCTGGTGCAGCAGTAGTCCAAAGTTGGTATACTGTTGGTTAAACTGTCATAACTCAGCTTAAAATTTTTTCAAAGTTGACTGATCTTCTTCGAATTGTTTCAAGACGTTCAAATGCTAATCAATCCCATTTTTGCTATAAAAAATCCGCTCAATTACAGACTTTTTTCCAGATAATGACCTACCAAAAAGTGGTGCACTTTACTGATATGCTTGAGCACAATTGTGCAAAAAAAAGGGTTAAACTCTCAGCCGAGTAACATATCATCGCCAAATAGATTGTTGTTTATCAGTCTTCTGCTCAAAAACTCCAAAAAAAAAAATAGTATTTTCTTGGGATTTTATAATCGGAGAAACCGATTCCGATTTTTTTGAAACTGTGCCCAGAACTTTTTTCAGATAAAAAACATTGACATTATCAATTTGAAACTCTTGGTCAATAAACAAAAAATCAAGAACACCGCCTTTTTCCCTTCTCCAACTCTTACCGACTAACGTTCAAATATGTGTTCTCTCTGAGGACAATGAAATTGAATTTCGATTCCATTCTTCTCCATCAAACCCTTTTTTGCTAACTTCCAAATTTCAATTTCTCTAGAGGTCGTTTCCCAAAAAAAAGAGAAAAATTTGGCAAGAATAATTGAGACTGTACTTTGATCTTTCTCTGATCAACACACCATGTATACTTCCTCATTTTGTCATATTTTGTTCATCGGATTCCCTATGGGTCATTCTCTTATAATCACCGACCCGTACTACTATCACAAATACAAGGTCGAATATATAAAGTAGCCCGTTGTTTTGATGACGGTTATTAAACAAGAAAAATATCTGGGAATGATAAGGAAAAGGAGAATGATGGAGAAATGAAATGGAATGATGGAAGAGTTCATGGAAGGAAGTTGTGAAATATCTGAAGATGGAGATAGAGATGAAGAGAGCAAAAATGAACACATACGTTTCAAAAGTCAAATAGAGAAACAGATAAAAATTTCTAAAAAAAATAAAAACGTGTCCTAAGTTATGAAACTTGTTGTGACGAAAAATCAGTTCATTTCTCTGTGTCTCCTATTTCACACGAAAGGTATACACATCAGAGAAAATATTGATTATCCAGAAATTAGAGGATACTACAGTATAACATGTTCACATGTAAATTCCAACCTAACATAACTATTCCAGATAAAACAGAATAATCAAAGAATTCGAGAAATCTAAAACTCATTTAGAAAACAAAACAACGAGTGGTTGGTGATAAGATCGAACCTTAGATTCAAATTTATTTTCACAAGCAATTTTTTGTTGCCTATTACTGCATGCTGTTTAGGTCACCATATTTTTTCAAAAAAAAAAAAAAGAAAAAAGAAAAAAGTGAAAAACCTTTGGCAGATCGTTGGCACTTCTGCGTGATATATGTGGCAAGTCAAAGCCTGGACGATCAAATACTGTCTCTGGATGTTGAAGAACAGCTACTCATTATCTATAAAGATCTGCCCTATGCGGAGATCAAACCAACGACACCTCGGTTTGAAGGCAAACACGTTATCCACTATACCATGGTACGCTCAATGAAAGCCAGCGAATTACAAAAACAGCTCAATTGTCTCTGTTCTCAAAAAACAAGTTATCCATTGGGATGCTCTGGTTCTTCCAGTCCAAAAAAGATACAGTCCATGAAAGCTCGAAAAATAGCTCGCACTTACTGACTGGTAAAAATCGTTCTAAACTTTGGCCAATTACTCTAAAACTAAATAATTTTCTTTTGTTCTTTGTACAAACATTTCCTGCAACACCAACCATTTTACGACTTTAATTTAATGTCAGGTCAAAATGTCTACCCTGACGTCAATTGATCGCTCAATAGCGCCACGACGTTTTACGACTCACAGATCAGATAATTAACAAAAGTCAGCAAGTCTATCCTTTTACTACTATCATCATCCTTCTTCTCCAGCTAAACGTTCGTCGGAAAAAATGGGCGGCGCATATCGTACGAGTACGGTTTCGATAAACTGAAAAAAAGAAGAAGAAAACCGTGAGGAAGAGGTCTCTCGATTTATAATACTATTTCTTTTGGGGAAGGACTTTCTTGAATTTTCTGAGAATTGGTATAAAAGAATGTTTGTTGGATGGTTTGTCACTGTCAAGTCGACTACTAAATATGAAGGTGTTTGTTCTTCTCTCAATCATTGCTTTGGCTTCTTCAAGATCTGGTATGTTTTTTTTTTGTTTTCTTGATTGATTCATTGATCAAAATGTATGTTTTACATTGACATACATACCATGTTTCTCGAAATGAATCAAGATTAATTACCTGAAATTTCAGTCGTGAAGAGAAATGCCTACGGAGATGAACAAGTAACACCAGCTCCAGCTGCTCCAGCTCCAGTTGCTGCTCCAGTTGAGGAAGCCCCAGTTGCCGTTGCCGCCCCAGCCCCAGTCGCCGCTCCAGCTCCAGTTGCTTGTGCTCCAGCCGCCGCCGCTGCTCCAGCTCCAGCTGCCCAAGACTCAGGATACAGAAGCAAGAGAAACGCATATGGAGACGAGGCTGTTACCCCAGCTCCAGCTGCCCCAGCCCCAGTCGCCGCTCCAGTCGAGGAAGCTCCAGTCGCCGTTGCCGCCCCAGCCCCAGTCGCCGCTCCAGCCCCAGTTGAGTGTGCCCCAGTTGCTGCTGCTCCAGCCCCAGCCGCCCAAGACTCAGGATACAGAAGCAAGAGAAACGCCTACGGAGATGAAGCCGTCACCCCAGCTCCAGCTGCTCCAGCCCCAGTCGCCGCTCCAGTCGAGGAAGCTCCAGTCGCCGTCGCCGCTCCAGTTCCAGAAGCTGCTCCAGCTCCAGCCTGCGCTCCAGTTGCCGCCGCTCCAGCTCCAGCTGCTCAAGATTCCGGATACAGAAGCAAGAGAAACGCTTACGGAGACGAGGCTGTTACCCCAGCCCCAGCTGCTCCAGCTCCAGTCGCCGCTCCAGTTGAAGAAGCCCCAGTTGCCGTCGCTGTCCCAGCCCCAGCCGCCCCAGCTCCAGCTGCCTGTGCTCCAGCCGCTGCTGCCCCAGCCCCAGCTGCTCAAGACTCAGGATACAGAAGCAAGAGAAACGCCTACGGAGATGAAGCCGTCACTCCAGCTCCAGCTGCCGCCCCAGCCCCAGTTGCTGCTCCAGTCGAAGAAGCTCCAGTCGCCGTCGCTGTCCCAGCCCCAGCCGCCCCAGCTCCAGCTGCCTGTGCTCCAGCCGCCGCTGCCCCAGCCCCAGCTGCTCAAGACTCAGGATACAGAAGCAAGAGAAACGCCTACGGAGATGAAGCCGTCACTCCAGCTCCAGCTGCCCCAGCCCCAGTTGCCGCTCCAGTCGAAGAAGCCCCAGTTGCCGTTGCCGCCCCAGCTCCAGAAGCTGCTCCAGCTCCAGCCTGCGCTCCAGTTGCCGCCGCTCCAGCTCCAGCTGCTCAAGATTCTGGATACAGAAGCAAGAGAAACGCCTACGGAGATGAAGCCGTCACCCCAGCTCCAGCTGCTCCAGCCCCAGTCGCCGCTCCAGTCGAGGAAGCTCCAGTCGCCGTTGCCGCTCCAGCTCCAGAAACTGCTCCAGCTCCAGCCTGCGCTCCAGTTGCTGCCCCAGCTCCAGCTCCAGTTGCCCAAGACTCTGGATACAGAGCATAGACACCTTCATATTATCTCAACAACATCGAACAAGTCAGGATTTCACATTTTTTTAGTTTTCTTTATACGGCTATGTTTATATCATTTGATAAAAACAAATAAACATTCAAAACTTCATTTTTGTTACTGGTCTGACCTCTGCAAAAAGGTCACTTTTTGAGGATCAGTTAAATACGATAAGTAACTTTCGACTTGGCTTTCACTTCTATATCAAATATTAATCTGAAAATTGTTCAATATATGTAATTGAAACTTGTGCCAGGTATAGAGGCAGAGCATACTTTCTTGACGTGGAAGCGATGAGGATTCTTCTGATTGTCTCGGAGCCGAATCGAGGCTAACATTAAAATGTGCTTCGTTTTAACCAATTGCCCAATTATACTACATATTTTCACTAAAATGGATACTGATTTGGATCATTGACAATTTCAATAGAGATCCTAATTGTAAGAACTATAAAACTATTTCGGTAAATTGACATTTTTTAAATAAAATGTCAGATGCAGAATTGTCATTTAGCATACACATTCATCAATTTTGGTAAGTGGACAACTATCAATATTTCATGGTTAGTTGATTCATATTCGAATAGTGTTTATTCAATAGTTTTCAGAAAATGGCAAATATAACAAGCATGAATGTCGTGTACTGGAAAAAAAAATGATCGGAGCAGATAAAGTTGGGACTCACTGTTTGAAGGCTGCTATTTGATCAGAATTGGGCTTTTTGACTTCAACCAAGCACACCATATTCTGTTCTCCATAGAAAAAAAAACCAAAAAATAACACAACAAAAAGGTTTTTCTGTAATGGAGATCGATTAATTGTGTGCTTGTTTGAGGTCAGAATGCCCATCCCTGCACATTATACAAAGAGAGTGCTGAGAACTGAAAAATAAAGGCTCTTTGATCTATAAGAAAAATTGTGAGTCTGAAAATTCTAACCTGACTTGAAAACTTGATCGAATGTGGTAATTCAGCCAGATTTTTGAAAAAGGAAATTGTAGACTCACATTTTTCAAACTTCAAATTAGTGTAGATCATACAAGCAGAGTTGGAGTTTCTGGCTCGAGCTAGGCACAAAATTTGTTGATCTCCATGACGAAAAACAAAAAAACAACAAGAATTTCTGCATTTAGATCATAAAATGTTGTGCCTTATGGAGGTCACTAAGCCTATCTCTGCATATAATACAAACATATTCTTTGCACTCTCTTTTGTATCGATTGGCAGTTTTCTGAATGTTCTAGAACAGCGTGCGTCTACCCGAAAATTATACAAACTTAAAAATTAGAAACGTTTGAAAAAAAAAATGATACCAGTTTGAATTGTGGGCTCGGTCAACCGCTTTTCGCATTTTGTTTTCGTCGCATTTGAACCCAAGAATTGTCAAAATGATCACCGTATCCAAACATTCTATCTTCCCAGTACATGATTTCCATATTAACTATATGTGATATTTCCTGAAAATATGCTCTCTTATTTTCTGCATCCGATATAGTAGGTTCTCGATAATCTTCGCTCAAATATCTATCGATCCGTCTTTCAAAATGAGCCTAAAATCGGCTTCCCTGAAAGAGGAAAGCAAATAAAATAATTATTGAGAGTAGATCAACTAACCAGAAAACATTGACGATTATTCACTTGGCAAAGTTCAACAATGAGTATCCCCAATGCATGTTCCGCCTCACTCTTATCTGAACCTGCTAAAGTTGGGCAATCCCTTACATCTTCTTGTATTTCGAGACATCTATTGATGCATATTCCAACATAAGTCTGAAACGCGATCAATTTCACAGTTTATGAACTTTAAAAAACTCACTTTTTGCCTCTTGTTGAGTGGAATAAATCCTTCGAAGAAATCACTTCGATTCTCCAAAAAATCAAAATAATATTCGGGTTCGTCGTTAATGATCAACATAGTAGTAGAATTCATTTCAGTAGAATAATAGTAATCTGTATAGCAAGAATATTTTTTTTTGGTTTTTTTTTTTTTT
>LR550725.1:0-25268 GCA_900536415.3 Caenorhabditis sp. 38 MB-2015 | reverse complement strand
CCCCCCCCCCATGGGAAAGTATATCTGATCTTATGAACTTTCTACTGATAAACTACGAACTACATTCAATGGAAATCTTTCAAAATAAGAAACACGAAAAAATTATTTTTCCTAAAAGTAAATAAAAACACTTTCACGTGAAATAATATTCCGCGTGTTAGCAATGAATACACTCTGACGCACAATTACGACCAAAGAGAATTAAACGCGGCAAAAAATAATTAAATTTTGAATTCAAAAATAATATTTTTTCTTTTTATTCCGAAATCTTTTTTCGTAAATGAAAATTGTATGTTTTGAGAAATGGAAGAGTGGGTATTTAGGTGATGAACTTCAGCTTAACGAAAGAAAAATAGGGGTTCATTTGAAGGAATTGATTTGCTCTAAAAAAAAGAGAGGAAATTCAAATTATATTTTTTGGGATAAAAATTTTTTTTGAGGAAAACGAAACTTTGAAAAAAAATTAAAAAAATAAAAAATTTTGAAAAAAAGTCAATTTTTGGGAATCCGATTGAGTATGTAAGAAAGACATAATAATTACAGAGACGGGGGTGAATAATAGGAAAACCCTAGGTTTTTTGGGAACGTAAGTGTAAGTAAATGTGTAGGTGGGAAATAAGTCAATGTAACTTAGGAACCCGGACGAATTTTTAGAAACCCGAAAAATAAAAAAGAAAAAAGAAAAAGAAAACGAACGTCAAGATAAGAAAAGAAACGTCTTCGAACAGATGTTTTTTTTTTTTTTGAAACTGCTCTAACGCCGCTCTTTTTCTGTGTGCAAACACTTTTGCATACCATAACATGTTAATTGTTATTATTAAAGGGCGACTGCGGATTCTCTTCACGAAGGGGTGTGCATTTTTGCGTGCTTCTTATTGTTTTGCTTTTGTGTATGCACACAACGTTTTTCTGAGGTGTCTTTTTCTTTGGTTCCCGTTTTTTACTGGCACGTACACGCTAATCGTCAATTTTTTTCTCATACGGATTGATGATCAAATAAATGAAATGAAAAGGATAAGCAAAACTTGTAGTGAAAGTGCAGTCGCCCTTCAAGAAAACTTACTTTTATTGAAAAAAAGGTTTTCATATCCGTGAGCTCCATTAACACTGTGAAAAATCGAAATAAAAAATCGAGATTGATGGAAGGTTTTAAGTATGGAAGAGAGAAACTTATTCAAAACGAATAATCATTTATAAATTTTTCATGTGAGAAACATTATTGTTTGTATCATTTTCAATTTATTCTCACGAATTCAAATTTATTCTCTCCTGAAAAAATTTTTTTTTCAAAAAACTAGTCACGAAAAAATCATTGTTCAAAATTTTAATTGAAAAAATGTATTTATGTATGCCGCAAAATTGCATAAAAATTACATCAGTGCCACGCCCTCTTTTCTGTGCTAGATTTAATTTAATTGCGTGATAACAAAACGTGATTTTTTTTTTCATTTCTCTCTTGTGTGACGCTGAAGACGTCGAAAAAATCCGTGATCAATTTTTTCGAATAAACTGTTTCTGGAATTTTTTTTAAGTACCTCGATATTTACAAATAGAAGTATTTTATCAAAAAACATTCGGTTTTTTAATATCCGTTTTTTCAGGGTTCCGTTTTGGCAAACCATTCAATATGAGAAGTTTCAGATTTTATATTTTCTTAAACGCAAATAACAATTATATGAAAATGGATTATTTATATATTACACACAACATCGACAAGAAGAACAAAAATGAACAAAAAACCCGTACAATAAAACTACAAGAATCTCTGACTTTTAGATTATAGATATATATATATTTTATAATTCAATTTCAGGTCTCGGAGAATTTCACGGTAGCTCCAGCATTTCGACACATCAACTGAATCCGGGTAACAAAATCGTCTCGTTTCGCGATTCCGATAAATGACACTGGTTTTTTGCGACCATCGACAACGATATCGAGACTTTTACGAGTTCCAGTGATGAGCGACATCGAGCGAAGTGATTGAACTTTTCGAACATTTGAAATGTCATGGAATAACATCATTAATTGCTCTTTATGATCGGCAGTTTGACGAGAACGGAAGACAAGAGCACTGGAAATAAAAGAATAGATTGGGAGAGACTTAGGTGGATTTTGAACTTACGCATCTGTTAGGTATAGTATGCCAGAAGTAATACCCATTGGGAAGATCTTCTCACGCTCATTCATAACACAACTTCGGACTGAAAATGAATTGTATTTTTGTTAGAAAGTCTTTTTGAACTTACATGCAATAACATTATCAATAATTGGATCAGCATACAATGGTAAATATTCAGTATCATTATCCTCAATCTCCTCCTCTTCTTCTTCAATTGACGAACTTGTTGGGGGTGTAATAGTTGACGCATTTCTCATCGGAATCTCCGGAAGAATCTCATTTTGGGTCGATGATTGTGATGTCGAATGCAATTGGGCTAGATCGGTGGGCGAATCGATGATATCGTCGATTTGTTCTTCGAAATGATGATGGGGAACCGCGTTGTCGAAACTGATTGGGGGTGATGGTTTGGGAGGGTGATTGTGACCGAGCAGCAGACTGACAGCGGCGCTTTGATCGAGATTGAAATTGCTGCCAAGACGAGAGGCGAATTTCTCGCCGAGGAAGTTGAGGCGGGTTGTGCTACTGCTCATTGGAGTGTTCTGGAAATGGAAATATTTAGACTGGCCAGGATTAAACTGATAGCTTGCACAATTTAGGTTTGAGCCTGATTTCAAAAAATTGGAATCAGGTACATATTTCAAATATAAGTCAAATTCTAGGCCCGTTTTGAGAATTTAATATTAAAGGAGCACTGCGAGATAAACTCTGCTAAGGTTTTGATATATCTTGTCGGCCTGTTTTTAGCATTTTAATTTATACCACTCTCATGATTATATTCACTTACACATCTATCATCTGCATCAACAGATTTTGTCTCAGATCTCGCTGTTGGTGGATTGCTTCTTGGCGTTGTAACTGATCGCAATGGAAGGTTTCGATAGAAATATCCATAAGTATCGAATCTCTTGCGAAGTCTTGGAAACTTCTCAAATAGATAAGTGGTGAAGAACAATCGGATGCCAATTGTCAACACTGTCCAACCAAGACATGTTCCAATTGTGAACAACATTGACCATCCTAACCAATAGACCACCAAACAATAAAACACTTTCGATACTTTTGGATTCTTCCACATGAATAAACTCTCGATTTTTTCAAGAAGATTTGTTGAGAATCTCAATAGTTTTTGAGCCAATTTAGCAATATCGAAGATGAGTTGAGCACCGCTGATGTCGAATTTTGGGAGGGTTACTGGTTTTCGGGGAACGAACATCCATCCGATTTGAATATTTTTGACAGTGGCCAAATAGTTAATCGAGAGTTGGAGAAGAAGAAGGCTCAAAATAAGAGCAACTGTCCAACCACGGAAAAGAGAATAAACAAAAACAAGGACAAGAAGAAGAGTTGAGAGAGGGTTACGCCACATGATCAGGTCATAAAGAGCAGCGAGAACTTCCATATAAGGTGTCACCGATGTATAGAATCTCTTCAAATCCTTCCTCAATTGAACCGCCGACAACTTCTGATTCTCCTGATCCGCCAATAATTCCATCGGTGAACTTCCGGCTTCAAACGCATCAATGACGTCATCAACAAAACTTTTGGCCTCTTTTCTCAACCATTGGAATCGCGCATGTCGATCGTGTGAAATGTAATCTTCTGGAAAATATGCTTAAAAATAATTGATGATGAAGTGGGATAGAAGGGGAGAGCTTACCAAGTGCAGAATCAGCTGATGAGATTGAGGTACTTTCATCATTTCTCCATTTAGAGGCAGGTATCGTTGTTGAATAGGGACGTGGATGGGTCTGCGATGGACCACCACGGACCATTCTGAAATTCAAAAAATTGTTTTGGTCCATATATATCTGGGAAAATGAGCAAGAAAGGGTTTTCAGAAGCTACTGCATCATCTCACCGAACATTACGCCCGTTTAAAAATTCGATCTTCTTAGGGTCAATAAGAAAAGAAGGGCTAAGTCTAACCCTAACCTATAAGTTTTCATGTCAGAAATATTTCATTCACCCTAAACTACGAAGCTATGATCACGGACCTGTTAACTGGTTGCTTCAATGATTGGCTTCTCATCTCATTTCATCTAGTAATCAAATAAGTTGAAATAATGTTTACCTTAATGATGAAGATAAGTCCTTTTTATGTCACGTTGTTTTTAACGATAATAAAAACATTGTACTTTTTATCTTGTTAAAGCACGTTGTCAACTTTACAAGGTATTTGCATAAATAATGAAAAGAGTAAATGAGAGTAACTCATTCAATCAGTGATCAAAAAAAATAATGAAAAATGATGAAAAACAAAATTGAAATTGAAATCGAAAAGTTTCCTAGGTGGCAATAAAACAGTCTGGAAAATATTACAATGTAAAGTTTCGGCGGGAGAAAAATAACAATGAAACATTTCTCAAGTATAGTTTCGGTTTCAAAAAAAAAACACAAGATGATTAGTAGCTTGTCATGAATATGAATAGTAACGATGAAAAATGATTATTGACGAGAAAAAAAGCAGACTGGTGGCTCCTGTGGGATTCCACGTCAACGTAATGAAATGAGACAAGTCGACAAAAAACAGAAAATGTTACTCTCGTCACTAGGAAAATGATCTGTTGGAAAATAACAAAAATGTGATCAATGTGAAAGTTTTTGACTTAAGGGAATTTTATGAAAAAATGAAGAACTTTGACGAGAAATATGGAGTTCTGTAGGTTTTTGGGCTCATATCAACATCCTGTATTTAGTTTTGCCAAAAAATGCTTGAAAAATGATGAAAAACTTACAAATATCATGTAGTTAGCTAGCTATAAGGTAATTATTGATACTGATAATTTTCAGACTTAGTTTCTTATGAAATTGAAAAATTAGAGTGCTCTCCGAAACTTTCATAATTTTCTGGTATGAATGAAAAGATTGAAACATTCACGTGACAACTAGTAATAATAAAAGTTTCATGAATTTGTTTGTGTTTTCAATGGAAATGAAGAGACAAAATCAGGTCTTAAATTAGAGTCTGAAATTAGGTCAATCTTAAATGATTCAACTAAAACCTCCAAACCCTCTACCTTAAGGTGTAGTTAGATCAACAAAAAATGTGAAATAGGACACATACAATTCATTAATAGTCTAAAATCCCATAACGTCAAAAATGGACCCAATAAGATTGATAAATTTGGGCACAATTCAGTGAATCATATTCATTATTTAAACAAAAAATGAAAACGGAGAGGTCCCAACTGAAAAGTAATTTTTTTTTTAAATTTTTTGTCCCTAATAATTACAGTCGAAATCTATTAGATAAAGATAAACGTGTATACTTGAAAATAGAAGAGCTTATCAGAAAATAGAATATACGAAAGGGCAGCGTGTTTTTGTATAGCCGAAGAGTACAATTATATGGAACATCTCAAGCTAGTCTACTTCGGGTACAACTTTAAATGTCATAGTATACGAAAAAAGAAATTATAAAAAAAAAAACTCCTAGCCTTTTATCGAAAAACTAGATAATTTTTTTTTGTTTTGCACTTGTGCAATTTGTAAAATTCACAACAAAAAAACCAAAAACCGGCACAAACATGTCCTCAAGTATACTTTGCCAAATGTTAGTGATTGAAAAGACCATGTGGAAAATTGGTGGAAAACAGAAAATCAAAAGTTCATTACGGTAGGTATTATTTTTCTGGTCAAAGTCAATCAAAATAGACAGAAAGCTATGGATAATGTTGAAAACAATCTGAGAAACAAATCCACGAAAAAAGGTGTTCAAGGTCAAGAAAGGGTCAAAACACTGACACACAAAGGCCTTCTAGATTTTATCGCACAAAAACTTTCTATTTTTTCTAGCATGGTTCTCTTTTGATGAGTCATTCACAAGCTTTTGTTAACAATATTATGAGAAACTTGAAGAAAATTATTGTTTTTCTCAACAAGGTATACTTCTTAGAAGTCTTAAAAAGAGCTAGAATCATTCAGTTGAATTCAGGTGATTTATGAAATAATTGGTTAATCACGTGGTATTTTAGACATGTTATTGTTGTTGTCCTTTTTCAAAACAATTATCAAACATCGTTGTATACTAAACGTCAAATGGTTTTAATGATAAAAGTGCTCAAATTCTTCAACTGAAAACAAACTTGACATTAACTTAAAGAACGAGTACAAAAATATGGTTGAAAATGAAAATGCTGAAAAAATAGAAAAGATATTATAGATTGCCATAGTTACGAAGTCTACCTAATAATCATATGTACAAATTAGACAAATATAGGCTTTGTGTTGGCATATAACAAAATTGAGCAATTTTTGGGGGTAAATAATGAATACTGTAGAAGAGGAAGAAAAAACACGTGTTTTTTTTTTTGTTTGTTCAAAAAACAAAATTATTATAGTACATAAATAAAAATGACAATCGCAGTTAAGCGAATTTGGCTGAAAGAAAGGGTGTTGAGCGAAATATGAAACAAAACTTATGTTTTGAGCCATGTGGCGAATATTGCTTCTTGTTTATTTATTTGTTTATTAGTTACAATAAAATGTGATATATTTGAAGCAGTTTTGAGCGAAATTGAAATTGAAAAAAGGTCTAAACTTAAGTTTAATTTGTAAAAAAGGTTTTATTTGTTCGCTGCAATCATAAAACTGACTTTTTTTCAAGAAAAGAAAGCTACTGAGAAATTGGAAAATAGAACATTTCCTGGTTCTATTGCTGTAGTTCATCGGAGCCTGTTTACTTCACTGCCCACTAAAATAGAACAGACATTTGGTTTTTGTCAATTTGAAATTATTTTCGACATTATAAACGTTCTAAGTTAATTGAAAAGGGGTGGTAATTAACTTCAAAATGGTAAACATAAAACATTTCATTTGGAGCTGCTAGAATTGAACTTAGTATGAAGAACCTTACATATTGGCTCCTTGTTTGTTGCTCGGGTTTTCATAAATCATATATTTCTTGTCAGCTTTTCAACCTTTTTTTCAAAATCCATGTTTTATGCGTTGCACCAGAGTGCTCAACCCTGATCTGCTATGATAACTCAAAGTTTCCCGCTTTGCCAACCCTCAAACTCACGATGAAATGAAGCACTTCGCTGGTTTCTTCTCTTCCTTCTCTTCTTTGTTGTCAATATCAGCAAGAGCAGTCACTGAAAAAAAAAACAAAAGATAATGAATGCACCCAAAAGTTCAAAAAACAATAAATAAAAAATGTGATATGTGGACGAAGAATTTCCTACTATTTACTATTATATTGTGGTACATTCTTAGACAAACTGGTTATCTGATCTTTTTATCGATAACAGTTATTAGTCAGTGAAGGGTCTTTAAGTGACAAAGGGTACGGTAGAAAACAAGGATATTTTAGGAATTTCATGGAAAATGATGTTTATTAAAAATCTTGCGAAATGGAACATCATGTATGTTATCTGATATTTCATCTAGGAGGAAGGGAAACGATTACTCAATTTAACATTTAAAAAACCCAGGAATAAAGAAAAAAGTAAAGTTCGAAAAAGAAAAAAAAAACGATAAAAATTAATGGCCAAAAGTACTGTACTTCTATGCACCTTTAATTTTGAAATAAATTTGATAGGATTAAAAAAAAGAAGAAGAAGAAGAAGAAGAAGTACCAGTTTTGGTTGCTTTAAACTTGAAATTCTGAAATTTCACATTCTTTTGTTTGTGGCTTTCAGCGAATTTGGCCACGCCAGTCAGCCAGCCAACAAATATATGTATTGCGCAACCAACACAAAAAAGTGAGAAATGATAACGAATAAATAAGCCTGATCTGGTTTTTTCCTTAAAAAATTTTCACTTTTTTTCTCAAATCAACCAACTTTTTATTTAAGAGGCCTAATTTTTCGGACACTTGAAGAACCTGGTTTTTTTTAAGACGAAAAATGAAAATCTTTTTTTGAATGTGGTATGTTGACAAATTTCGAAAGAAAAACTTTTTAGGGTTTGGTCAGTTTAATGACCTTCGAAAAAATAGAAAAGCCGATCATTTTTTGTTCGTTCGAGAAATGAGAAAATTAATGACGACATTGAATTACATAAGAGTTCAAATAACTACAGTATACCCATATTAAAGAAGCATACACATCATCGAAAAAGTATATATTTCACAAACCTCTAGTGTGTTCGTTGTTGCGCAGATAATTAGCTAGGTGAGTGGAGGAAAAATGAAATTTAAAGGTCGTTCGAAATTCTTGACCAACCGAAACAAGTTTTACTTTGCTTTTTTTCATTATTATAACCTCCCTCGAGAGAAATAATGGTTTGAAATAGATTGAATACTATGATAAACTTTTGATTCTCAGTTTTGCAAGAGGTTTCTTTTTCAAATCGGGAGAATAGGACATGGGAATTCTTGATGTATAAGAGATAGATAAGGAAACTTGTCAAAATGTATCAGTTGAGCAAATGGTTTTATTTGGAAAATCAGTTTTCCTTGGTCCTAGGCGAGTTTGATTGCCAAAAAAGGTTGTTGAAAATTGTTAATATTTGGCCAACTGAATGATAGTTTTGAGTCAAAAGTCTAAGCCTCACAACTGAGTAGAAAAAAGTTGTGATATCTCAAAACTCTATTTTTAACACAATTTTCTCACGTGTACGTTTCTTTCTTGGAATACATTTTCCAAGTAACTTTGTGGGTGTTTTTGATTTTATAGTACAGATTAAATGAAACTTGAGATGTCGTCACTTTTTTCTAGCGAGTCGTGAGGATTGAGATTTTTGGAATGTACTTTTTTGGCCCATATCTACATATCAAAGATAAATTCTGCAAAAATTCCAATAGTCCAATTTGGCGACATTTCCTTGTCAGAATCGGGCACAAGAAAAGAAAATGTGGTCGAAATTCTCACCAGTGGTTTTTGGAATTTGGTTCAGAAAAAGGAAATATGATCAAGATCCGACTGGGAACTCTCGGATGTTGATTCTGTACGTGGGTTGTTTCAAGATCTTCATTCATTGACCTAGAGTTATTAGACCTAGTAAAGTTTGAGCGCATTGAAAATGGGTTTAGCCACACCTTGAAAATGAAATAGATTGGTCCCATTTTTTTCTAAAATTCTTCTGAATTGGACCTCAAATGTGGAAACTTTCTAAATCATAATTATAAGACCCTTTGATAGAATTTAGAAAACTTCTGAGGCAAAATAACTCGGTCAAATTCAGTAAAACTATTAAACTATTAAAATCAAGAACTATTTTCAAAGCTAACCACGTTCTGGATCTACAGTTGTTGCCCGTTTTCATTGAATGAAAATGGGTCGAATCCAACAACAAGCAAAAAATATGAAAAAAAAACTTGAAAAATAAATAAATAAGAAAACAACATCAGCTGGACCTGATCCAGGTTCAGAACACACATTTTTCAAAAAAAAAACTTTCCACGAAAACTAAAGATGAATGGAACTCGTGGTTTTCACAAAACAATACATTTATATTGAGGTCGAAGAAAAAAAAAATGAAAAATCGGAAGGGAGCAAAAAAGATAAGATAAGATAAATATGAAATTGAAAATGTTCGAATTCCAGATGATGTTTTTTCATCGGATATGAAATAAACTACAAACTACAGTACCCCTATAAACTGACCCATTTCGTAATTTTTCCTCAATGCATCCACCAAATGACCATCGAACAATGATGGATTTGTTCCTCTTCTTTTTCTCAAACAAGGAAGTTTTTCTTTGGTTTGTTCGCAGTTCGAAAGCATGTCATTGAGATTCAGATAACCGTCACTGCTTCTGAATCATTTTCAGATTTCAACCTTCCAGAATCCCAGTTTAGAATCTTACCTTCTTTGATGTGAATGCGGAACATTCAAATAATACTCCGATAACATTGTCCGCCGCTCAAAGTCGCTCTGAAAATTTTGAATCAACTTTAATCCGATTAAGAAGTCTTTCAATATATAAAAAATGTGAGGTCACTGGATACTAAAACTATTATTATTATTATTATAATAGCGTGGGAGAATTGTGTGATTGTGTGGGAAATTGATTGGATCAAAGTTTGTGGTTTGTTTTGTTTATCTGATTTTATATGGAAAAATAAAGAAGTCTCAGAGGAGGTGGGCTAAAGATAGACACTGAAAAATATACCAAACTTGACCTTTGAGATATTGTGGACAGAAGTAAGAGAAATGAATGATGTGGGAGAATTTCAAGAGCAAAACAACTAGAAAAAACTTGAATGAGAACTCGATCTGACCTTGTCAAAGTTGCTAGTTTATGATACAAACAGCTAACCGACTAAGCCACCGTAAACGAGATCTTCTGTTTTGAAAATCCAAATGAAATTCACAAAATGTGTGAACGGATTCGTGAGAGTTACATACATAACAGGAAGTAATCCGATATATCTTCTAGTACGGACTATCATATAACTTTTGTTTATTTGTTCTGATCAAAGAACGAAAAATGTTTATTCCAACTTTCCGGCCAAAAATATATGAACATTCATGAAAACGAAGAAACAAAGAACCGAAACATTTTTTCTGGAGATGATGTGATTTTCCCTTGTTGACACATTTGAACGTATAGAGTT
The DNA here is from genome assembly GCA_900536415.3 of Caenorhabditis sp. 38 MB-2015. Taxonomy (NCBI): domain Eukaryota; kingdom Metazoa; phylum Nematoda; class Chromadorea; order Rhabditida; family Rhabditidae; genus Caenorhabditis; species Caenorhabditis quiockensis. The sequence continues at coordinate 14,642 of LR550725.1, read as the reverse complement.
ACAAATAATTGCAAACAAGACTATATTCAATGAATTATTTAGGAATTCTTAACATTTTCATAAACTCAGATCGGTAAATTTTTCATACTCAAAAACTCCTTACAAGTCAGAAGTAGATATGAGGTCTTCTTTATTTACTCTATTTATTTATTGGAATACGTTGAAAAAGAGAAAAAAGTGAGTTAAATACAAGGTTTAGTAAATCTAACCTGAGATAAATCAGATTTGTCAATATCCATACATCATCTATTTCAAACCGTAGTATATGAATAACAAGTTCTATGCACAAAAAAATGCTGTCTAAGATTTGACTTGGGAAGTGGATAGTGATAAGTAACTTTACTTCTTGTGACAATATCATTAATCACTGTATCTTCTGACACGTTGCCAGCGAATGTCTATGATCTCTGAGTTATAAAATGAGATTTTTTCCATGTAGATTATATTCTCTTCTCCATTTTTCATAAATTTTTAAGTATCTAACCTGCCCCATTTCTCAGTGATGTTTTAAAAGAATCGCATCTTCTTTCGTACTGAGAACAGACTTAAAATATTCAGGAGCTTTTGATTAAACTTCGCGCTCAATTTTTTGATATTTGATTTCTGAATACATTGAAGGAGGGTTCATATTCACGTCAAAATAGTCGTGTTGAGCAAAAAATTGAAAATTTGATTACGGGGTGCTAAACAGGCCAAACAAAAATTGTTTGCTTGCGTTGCTTGATGGGTTATTTGTGCTCTATCGCACCTGTATGTTTCTTTTCTCCCTCTCGGTTTTCAACACACTCTAACAATATTCGGTGTGTGCAGATTAAAAAAAGTTTACGACGCAATTTTGCAGACCATAGTTTTTGATTATTTCGCAGTCCACCTTTAAACCGGATCTTAAACCCTATCAAAAATCTGTTAACGATTGTTATCATTTGCTTCTTTTTCTATTGTTATCTAGAAAAAAAAGAATAAGCCGAACGGTACCATTATACGCAAAAAAAATGACAAATAGTTTGACCTATATATGAGCTACACTTTAGCATTGTCTAGCCAAATAATCATACATTCTTCCTTCAAACAGACCTTGAAAACAAACTGATCACAAATTAATCACAAAACTGTTCATGAAATTTTGACTTTCACTTTCAGTTCGAAAATGAACTAATTTTAAATCCATATTTCTTCCGTCAGAATAAAATATAACTTTAACGGGAATTTCAAAGAAGTGAAAGATGGAATTTTTTCTTTAGACTTTTGTATGAAGGCTCGAAAAATTATGTGAACCAAATATTCTCGAAGAAATTTTACTTTAATTAAACAATACTCAATGCTTTTATCACCCAAACTTGAAGCTATACCAGTCACAATCTAGCCTAGAAAAAAAACAATCTAAATTGATTCAGGCTACAATTTTTTGTCAACACAGATCTTTCGATTCTCGATCTTCCGTCTTTACACAAAAAAAGGAGACCAAAAATGAAATAAAAAATTTGTTGATGAAAAATTCATCACGAATGAAAGAATTTTCGAATAGAAATTCACAAATTATTTTTTTTCCTTTTTCTACTTGAACTAGTCTTTGGAAGTTTTGGGGTCCGATTTAGAAGAACTATTGTAGGCTCAAAGTGAACCCCTGCAAAAATTCTAAACATCAGGTACAAACTAAAAATCTAAAATTGGATCTGTCAAAACTCAAAAACCATTGAAAAACAGAAAAAAACAGATGAATAACAAACAAAAATTGCACATGGTGTTTTCTATGTGTTCCCATTTTTTTCATCAGAAAACAATAAAACTTTTTTGAATGAAGATAAAGCTGGATTTTTTCACAGGATAGATTTTCAAAAATGTTGGAAAGAGAAAATTTCTGCATATTTAGCAGACTGCCCAACTTCTGTGAACTTGAATTCAAACATCAGGTCGAAAATTGCACAAAATTTGTATGAATGGAATTTCGTGTGAAACTATGAACATCTCGTTGATCCATGCTGTTCTAGTAACTCATGATATTTGTGTTCATAGAAAAATATTTCCTGTCACTTCGAAAAAAAAAAGCATACAACTAAATAATTATCACGCGATCTACCCATCTACCTAACAAAGGAGGCCTGTGTACTCAATTAGTCAAACTTTTTTGAAACAGAGAAAAAATATGATCATGTTCAAATTCAACTACAAATATATGAAGCGATGAAGTGAATAAAAATGCACATCATCATGTTTTTTTGAATCAAAAGCGGAGGAAAAGAGGATTATATATATTTAGGTCTACATTTTTAACAACTATTCTATAAAAGCCATCTAACATATGAATCAGAGCTTAGTCTGGGAAAAAGCTTGAAAAATGAAAAGTGTTTGATTCAAAAAAAAAAACTGGGAAACTGTGAATGTAGGTCGAATTTTTTTAGTTGACCATAGTCAGCCGAAACCTAAACATTTGGTTGGTTTACTCTAAATCAAAAGGAAAATTATATTCCAAGCGAGACCATAATAAAAACTTTGGAAATGCCAACATCTGGCTTTGAATACCGTGGTGACTTGTTGAGATCTTTCAGAAAATTATATTTTTGCAATCAAAATTCAACACTTCAATATTTTTTTTCTTAAATCTGAACTATGATACTAAAAAAAAATATAGGAAATTCAAAAAAAATAATTTTTTTTCAAGAAAAAAGAAAACATTGTAATTGGTGAGATTTTCAGACTAATGATAAACAGCTGAAATATTTTATTTTCTCGAAGAAAAATGATGAAAATTGTACGCGATTAGCAGACACAAAAATGCGTTTTTCTATGTATCTTGAAAATGTGACTAACGTGAACGTGGCCTAGCCCCCGAAGAAAATAAAAAAAGACAAGTATAAAATGAGCAAATGGATAGTGGCAGTTTATTTTGCCAGGTTTACAGTTCAGAAAGAAGAACTCCACTGAGAAATGTCTACCGATTCGAATAACAATAAACCAGGTTGGTTGAATAAGGTGTCTCAAATAGGGAAAAATAAAACAATTTGTTGTAACATGTCGAATGCACTTTTGTATTTTTGTCAAAAAGATCTTTATCAATGAGAAAAGAAAAACAAGAATATGAAAACTGGATTGTTACTTACCTACCTGTTCTTCAGATTTATATATTCGCTAGATCAGAAATCTTCTTTTTCTTGGGTACTGTAGCACCAGAAAATGTCAATACATTAATCTTCTAGAAAGACCTAAACATAGAGTGATTTTCAAACTATTCCTTTAAATCACCAATCTGGATTTTGAAGTAATGATCAGTGGGTTAAGTTCGCTCCATAGAGACCTCGTTTTCTAAGCGTCGCTCCTTTTTCACGTTACCTAAGCAGAAAATACAAAAATTTTGGTCGTTTTTTTGTTGTTGTAAATACATAATATTTTGATACATATTTTCATAAGTAACAGTAAATAATAGATTAGGTAATCTTTGCATTTTTCTAATCTCGAGCTTAGAATTTAGATTTTGTAATAATCCTAGGATCTATCCATAAGGTTCTATAATCAACAAAATGTGTGTTTTTTTCAGAAAATACGAAATCTGCCGAAAACAGTGACTCGAATAAATCGGCGGAACCCGCCAGATCTGCCGAAGGAGCGAAGCCTCTTGATTCAAAAGTGTCGGAATGGATGGATGATGCTATTAAACGTCTTAATAGTATGTTTTTCTCACTTGCCCTTATGATATCATTCAAAATGATAAGTTTTTGATTGACAAAATGTGTTTGTATTTAGGTTAAAGAGTAAATACAGTACCTAGTTAACTAATTTTCGAAAATTCGAAGACCAGAGGGTCATGCAAAAAACAAAAATGTATACACAAAATTACATAGAAATTGTTATTCGTATATGTGTGTATGTTCAGACATTTTTGTGCTCTGCATGTTATGATGTCACTAGTCAGCAGCATCATCCCTCTAATCATGTGTTGAATTTACATATTTTTTTTTAGAAAAAGGGGTCTGGTTTTTCGACAACCTGGAACAGACCACCTAGTTTGGGAAAAATTATTCACTCATTTGTAAGAAAGTTTGTTTACATAGTAAAAAAAAAAGGATAATTTCTCAAAAATATGTAATCGGAAACAAACACGAAATGACAGCCACGTCGGAAATGAATTTGCAGAATACAGCGGTTTATTTTTTTGAAATTAAACATTCGTTAAAACCAGTAGAAATTGGCAAAGTTTATTTGTAGACGGCTTGGTAATGCCTAAGCTCACAAGGGAGGTTCGCGAGCTGTTACTTTCAATTGTTTCTCAGTATTTGTATTCTTATAGAATGAGACCTCCTGATCATCATGATATATTTTTTATCCACCAGAAAGTTTTGTGAAAAAAGTTATGAAATATCAAAGTTATTTCATGACAATTTTCTAAGGAAAAAAAAGAGGCATTTACCTTTGAAAAATGAACACATGAGTTCAAATTCATTTATTTTTTGTGTCGCCCTTATTTTAAATATAACAGTTATAAATTGTGATGAGAAAATGTTTAAAATTTCATAACATTCTTTCACAAAATTTTCCGGCTGATAAAAAATATAGCATGGTGATCAGAAGGCCGAATAAGTATACAAATTTTGAAAAAAAGTTGAAAATAACAGCTCGCGAACCTACCTTGTAAGTCCATTTTGAAACTTAAGTCCATTTTGAGACAGAAGTAAGTCCATTTTGAGACAGAGAACTGTGGTTTTCAAACAGAAGTAGGACCCCAAAACTAGCATGAAAATCTATTTTTATGTTTGATTTCCCATACTATCAATTCTGGAAAGTGTTTCCAACAAAAAAACCAATTTTTCTTAAAATTAGTCGTTTTTTGAACACTTACCAAGGGAGATAAGATGAAGTATAAAACTTTCAAAGAAAAAGTTATATGCCATTTGATTGAGATTTTCATGTTGATCAACATCTGGTATCTAACTGCTCTTGTGCAGAAGTGCAAATTTCAAGTTCGATTTCCAGTTTTATGTTTGAAGCTTTTTACAAGTTAGAAGTGGATTGTTGTTCAGCAAAAAAAAAAACTTAGGATAGTAGGTTTGAAACTGTAATAAAATGGGACTTATACTATGATTGCTTTTCAAGCAAAAATTTTGAAAACAGAAAATTGTGGTACTTTAAAACTGGAAGCAGAATTAAAAAAAAAAAACAAAAAAATATAACTGGTTCATTTCAGAAAAGTGTTTTTTTTTTCAAAAACTACTGTTTGATTTTGGTTTAAATCACACTTGCCAAGTTGTTTTTTGAATGAAAGAGATATAGCAAACCCCCAGAGAATTTCAAAGAAAAGTATAATTCTAAAGGAAAGTAATTTCTTCGATGAAAAGTCCGTTGATAGTTTCACTGTATGTCCGAGTTTTTTTTTATTTGAGAACAACTCGTCGAATGTCTTTATCCCACCTTTGGGTTTCAGTTTACAATCCGTTTCAGTAAGTATTTTGATAACCTTAAATTCTACTTCAGCGCTCTATGGAAACACAAACATCAACATTTGCAACATTATGTCTGGCTATGAGATCATTGCCATCCTTCGATTGGTCGAAGGAGTCTTCATGGAAGAATCTAATCTTTGCGAATGTGAAGCTCCCATCAAAGTCGTTGGCGACATCCACGCTCAATTCCAAGACCTCAACAAATTGTTTGATATGATTGGCCGCGTTCCCGATGAGAAACTGATCTTCCTCGGTGACTATGTCGATCGTGGACCACAAGGAATTGAGGTTCTCATGCTTCTCTTCTGTCTCAAAATTCGTTATCGTGATAGAATCTACATTTTGAGAGGAAACCATGAAACACCAAGTGTGAACAAGGTAAACAATAGATTATTTTTTAGTAAAAAGTGCAATATATTTTGCACTTTATTGTTTTCTATATTCGAAATATTTTTCAGATCTATGGTTTTTATGTGGAATGCCAATACAAGTATGGTGTTGGTCTTTGGTGGGACTTCCAGTCTCTTTTCAATCGTATTCCAATGGCTGGATTGATCTCGAAAAAGGTTCTTTGTATGCATGGTGGATTGTCACCTGAACTCACTTCTCTTGACATTATCCGCCAAATTCCTCGTCCATGTGAACCACTCGATCGTGGATTATTGATTGATTTATTGTGGTCTGATCCAACAAATAAGGGAGAAGGATGGTTCCATTCAATTCGTGGAATTAGTTATATGTTTGGAAAGGCGGTTGTTGAACAAGCTTGTAAATTGTTGGAAATTGATTTGATTATTAGGGCTCATCAAGTTGTTCAAGATGGATATGAAATGATGACTGGTCGCCGTCTCATTACCGTTTTCTCGGTTCCCAATTATTGTAATCAATTTACCAATGCGGCCGCTGTTATCTGTCTCTCTGCCAATTTGGAGATCTCCTTCCAACAAATGCTTCCACCACCATTGCCACCAACTGTCACCAATGCAAAAGCGACACCAGCCATTGCTAGTGATTTGAACAAAGAAGCGGCCAAAGCGGATAAGGAGTTTATCAAGCCATATGAGAAGAAGAGTGAAATTAAGACGGCTACTGCAACTTAAGATTCGAATAAAGATTTCTTTGCTATATTGTATTATTTTGTTGAAAGGTTTTATTTTCACAGGGGAGCGCAACGGGCTATTTTGAGCCAGCTGTAGGATTTCTCAAAAAGCAAGGCTGACAGCTGAGTGTTTAAACTTTTTCTCATATTTGGGCAGCTGATAGATATGGATGAGAAATGTATGTATGCTCCGAAAATCCTAATTTCTACAACTGGCTAGAAAAAAAGTTAGTCACCTCAAAACTGGCAAAATTTAAAAAAAGCTCAACCTCAGCTCAGGCGACGTTCCCTTGTCAGTTTGAGCCAGGTAAAAAAGTTTTTTTTTAAATAGCAAGGTTTTCGAAACAGATTTCATTTCCATGAAACTAAATTAATTCAAAAAGAGATGTCAAAATTTTTTTTTTAGTATATCAAAAAAGTGATGGATAACCAAAGTTACCATTTTCAAGTTAAAAAATAAAAACTTCTAAATTTAGATTTAAAACCTGTTGATTATCTAACCAGGTCAACAAAATAATTCAGTTCACATTTTCAGTGTTCTTTCAATTTGTTATTTTTCCAGATTCACATAGTCTTTTCTTGATTCATCTGATCCTCTCATAAGTGATCGTTCAACAAATTCTTTTCCAGTCACGTAGTTATGAATCCATTGTGGTTGATGTTCAGTTGCTCAGTCATGTGATCTTCTTTACCGGATATTTTTGATTTTTTCATTAGCATAAATGTATCGTGATGAATGTTTAAATTCAACATCTAGAAATGAGAGACCGAAGTTCATACACCCTTTGATCAGCGACATGTCATCCAATTTGATCGTTCAACATTTTTGTACAACTTTGTAACCGGTTGTTGTGTTCTTTGTATTTTATGGTTTTTTTTCTACAATTTTTTAAAGATGATTTCTATATTTCAATCAATAACTTTGTCCCTTGAAATTGTTGAATTTATTTTCTTCAAAATCACAACATACACAAAGAGTCACCTTCTCTACATAAAAATCAAAAAATGTACAAGAAGTTCATATGTTCGAGGTGTATGTAGACACAATTGTTTGCAACGTTTAATATTTTGACAAATTTAATTCCCGATCAAATGATGTTCATTGTTTCATTTGAATCAGTAATGTTTTTAATATTCTTCGGACTTCTTTTTCTGGTCATAAATGCAGGTGAGAAACGTTTTCGATAGTGTTTTAAATTGATTCATGTTCCAGATGACACTGCTAATCGGGATCAATTGATTCAAAATTTTATGACAAAAAATCTGAAAGAGATTAGAAACACAAATTACACCGGGTCGGCTATTTTACAAAGTATTCTGAATACAACGAACACTTCTGCGGTTCCTTCTGATGTACTCTCTGATGATTCGAGTAGTGACAGTTTAGTATTAGCTGATTCTTCAACTGTTTCGTGTGCTTCTGGATGGACACAATATTCAGTCAATGGGTATTGTTATAAAAAGATGGATACAATGACATGGAACGCGGCAAATACGTATTGCGCCAGTCTAAATGGACAAGTGGCAAGTGTTCATAGTCAAGCACATGCTCAATGGATTGCCAGTACATTTTCTACTTCTACTTTGCTGTCAGGAGCATTTTGTAATATTTGGATCGGTCTTAAACGATCGGTCAGTTTAATTTTTCGGCCAAGAAATCTTTTTTGTACTATGTTTTTTTTTTTCAGTGTGACAACTCGACTTGGATTTGGACTGATGGAAGTGATTTGGACTTCATTTGGTGGCAATCTGGTCAGCCAGAAGATGTTGATCCGAATGTTAGATGTGTTACTGTGCGCCATTGATACCTATTTGCATCATTCATTCCAGAGTTTTTTTTTTGCAGATATGGCAAACAGCCCTCTTGCGTTTGTCTTCAAGTTTTATTGCGGGACAGTTTGATAATATGCTAGATTGTACGTCTGATACAGCTTCTCCACTTTGTCAGTATGATCCGAGTTCAAGTAAGTTTGATGTGATAGTACCGGTTAAGACCTTGTCATAAGGGTATTTAGTGAACCCCAATCGTAATGAATGTTCACTTCAATATTTGTCAAGTCGTTTCAATTGAATTAGAAAACAGTAGTTTGCAAACTTATTCAAAAAATACCAACTTATCAATGACCACTTTAAAGCAGCTACATCTGCCGTTGCATACGAATGTACCACGACCACAACTACTATATCCACATCTACTACCACTACAACACCAACCACCATGACAACTACACCAACAACTACCACGACGATACCAACTACTACAACCACAACCACAACACCCACTACAACTACTATTACACCAACCACGACACACGTGACAACAACGACACCAAGTCCAACTACTATGACAACAACAACTTCTACCACGACAACGACTACTTCGACAGCAGCCACTACAACAAAAGCGAAGAGTACGTCCACAACAACTACTACAAAGACCACAACAACCACCAAAACAACCACTGCTTCTTCTTTGTCGAGTTGCACCCAAAATTGTGATTCAGGATGGGTTGAATATAATAGTAATTGTTATGCAGTTATACAAGGAAGAGCAACTTATGATCAAGCTGTGCAAGGGTGTCAATCATTTGGTGCAGATATTGCTATTATTCAAGATGCAGATCAAAATGAAGCACTGAGAAGTGAGATTTACTTGTCCGTATTTTAACTTTTTTCGTTTTCCAGAGGCATTCAGCACAAATGATAATCTATTGAGTTCCGATCAGGCTTGGGTTGGTGATTCGAGTTATCATAATTGGGCTAGTGGTAAACCTGATGTATCGTATGGTTCGAGATATACATACTGTAGTAGTGTAAGTTATTTTTTATTGTAGTATGAGTTATTATATATTTTTTTCAGTTTGCATTATCTGTGGTAAACAGTGGAAATGATTGGGGATATGTGAGAGGTGTTTGGAATGATTATCCATGCGTTAAAACACAATTGTTTGCGATTTGTGTGAAATAAAAAATAAATATAAGGTATATGATAGAAGAAATTCAACATCTATCAACTACAGTCAAGTTTACCAAAAAAAAAAACATTCTCAAGAGTGCAGATTTTTCATTGATTCTTTAAATTATATTGCATCGGAAACGAGAGATAAATATTCAAAGTCTCTTAATGATCATTCGTTGGTATGCCAAAATTTATCACTATCCTTTTTGGTCATGAACTTGTATGACAGCAAAACCGGATTTTTCATAATTTTCTTGAACCATGTTTTCAGACAACTATTGCAAATCTTTGAGCCTGATATCTAATTTTTCTCTAGTTAGTCCACGGAAAAACTGTGTGCCTTCGAAGTAATTATATACTAAATCACAAAAATTGATTGGGCATATTCTACTAGTTCACAATTTGTCATGTTTCGATGAACTTAAACCCCTATTAATTTATGGTGTTCATTTTTCATGAAAAGTATTTTTTCAATCATTCATGTTACTGATACTTTTCGGACTTTTTTCTCTTGTCATAAATGCAGGTGAGACATGTTTTTCAATATTCCTCAATATTTCGTATGTTACAGATGACACTCTTAATCGTGATCAACTGATTAATGAATTGATACGGAAAAATTTGCTAGAAATTCGGAAAATGAATGATAGCGGGAGTTCTGTCATGGCAAATCTTCTGAATTCAACAAATATTACTACTCCGTCTACTGCTGTTCTATCTGATGAGGATGCTGATTCAGGTTTAGTATTAGCTGATTCTTCAACTGTTTCGTGTGCTTCTGGATGGACACAATATTCTGGTAATGGGTATTGTTATAAAATCACCGATGAAGTCACATGGGAGGCTGCTAATACTTATTGTCTTGGTCAAAATGCACAATTAGCAAGTGTTCATAGTGAAGCACAAGCTGAATGGTTTGTTAGTACTTTTGCCACTGTCACACTGTTGGGATCTGCAGTTAATATTTGGACCGGCCTCAGACGAACGGTTAGTTTGTTGAGAAACTCATTACAACGCCTGATCAATGTTTTTAGTGCGACAATGCGACGTGGTATTGGGTTGATGGAAGTGCTTTTGATTTTTCTTGGTGGCAACCTGGCCAACCCGGAGATACCGATCCAACACAACAATGTGTCACTGTAAATCAATAACTAAATATTGAGGGGGATAGTCCAATGTTTTATTTTTATTATAGATTTGGCAATCATCAATTCTGTATCTGACATCGGGTTATGTGGCTGGTCAATTTGATGATATTCTTGATTGTGTTTCTGATACAGCTTCTCCACTTTGTCAATATGATCCAAGTGGAAGTGAGTTTAATGAGGCGTTTACAATGAGTCTTTGAAAATCAGTTAAGATTTGTTCACCCAAAAAAAATATTATTTTTATAGCACCTACAACTGTCGCTCCGTACGTATGTACAACCACCTCAACCACCATATCCACATCAACTGTCACTACAACACCAACAACTACTACAACTCCCACGACAACTACAACTACACCAACTACTACCACCACGACACCAACCACCACCACAACCACACCAACAACAACTACCACTACTCCACCTACAACAACACCAACTGTAACTACTACAACCATACCAGTCACGACGACAAGAACAACTGCAGTACTAACAACATCAACACCAACTACGACAACAACAACGAAAGCGACGACTATGTCGACAACAACGACCAGCACAAAGACCACTACAACCACTCCACTTACAACCACAACCACTACTCAGAAAACCACAACAACCACCAAGCCAACCACTACAGTTTTTTCTTCATCGAGTTGCACCCAAAATTGTGATTCAGGATGGGTTGAATATAATAGTAATTGTTATGCAGTTATACAAGGAAGAGCAACTTATGAACAAGCTGTGCAAGGGTGTCAATCATTTGGTGCAGATATTGCTATTATTCAAGATGCAGATCAAAATGAAGCACTGAGAAGTGAGATTTATTTATGCATAGATTTTCTTATTTTAATTTTCCAGTGGCATTCAGCACAAATGCTAATCTATTTAGTTCCGATCAAGCATGGATTGGTAATTCAAGTTATACCAACTGGGCCAGTGGTAAACCTGATATGTCATTTGGATCAGTATATACATACTGCAATAGTGTAAGTGATATTTTCTGTTATAATATGAATTCTTAAACTGATTTACAGTTTGCATTATCCGTGGTAAACAGTGGATATGATTGGGGATATGTGAGAGGTGTTTGGAATGATTATCCATGTGATAACACACAATTATTTGCAATTTGTATGAAATAAATCCTATTTCGTTTTTCTGCATGTTATACGTTTCAATCAAAAGATAGATGCATAGGTTTAAAAATGATTTTTTTTGCCCATGTGTTACAACACAACACAAATTGTTCGCAAATTGTACTGTTTCGATGAACTAAAACCCCGATTAATACGGAATTTTAATTTTTTTTTTCAAAAATCAATGTTACTGATATTTTTTGGACTCTTTGTTTTTGTCATTAATGCAGGTGAGGCTTCCAGAAGTTTACGAAACAAAAATAATTTCTCAGATGACACTGTTAATCGCGATCAGCTTGTCAATAATTTTCTGAGAAAAAATTTGAGAGAACTCAAAAAATCGAATTATAGCGGAGAATCTATTTTGCAAAGTATTCTGAATTCAACTAATATTTCTACTATTCCTCCTAATGTTCTATCTGAAGATAATGATGCTGATGCAGGTTTAGTATTAGCTGATTCTTCAACTGTTTCGTGTGCTTCTGGATGGACACAATATTCTGGTAATGGGTATTGTTATAAAATATCGGATGATACAACATGGAATGCTGCCAATGCTTATTGTCTCAGTCAAAATGCTCAATTAGCAAGTGTTCATAGTCAAGCCCAAGCTGAATGGTTGGCTAATACATTTTCCACTTCTATTATGTTTTTAGGAACATATGAAGATCTTTGGATCGGTCTCAAACGATCAGTGAGTTGCATTCTAAACTTTGATCTGTCAATAATATCTGTTTAAGTGTGACAATTCCACGTGGGTTTGGACAGATGGAAGTGCTTTTGATTATATTTGGTGGCAGTCTGACCAGCCAGAAGATGTTGATCCCAATGAGAGATGTGTTACTGTAAGTTGATAATAATAATAATTTTGAGTGACAGTATATTTTTTCTGTTTTTTTTAGATCTGGCAAACACCTCTTCTAAAGTTATCATCAAGTTATACACCCGGACAATTTGATAATATATATGATTGTGATGAGGAAACAGCCACTCCACTTTGTCAATATGATCCAAGTGGAAGTGAGTTGGACATGATCTTTTTAATTGAAAGTAATCCGATATGTTCATATCATGATTCTCTACTACAAATCACAAAGTGGAACACAAACAAAAATAGTTGTGTTATGCTAGTCGCATTCAAACTACTTGAATAATTCATTCAAAACATTTTGTTCTACAGAGAAAGCCATTATGTTTTTCTCCATTTTCCTCGATCTTGATTAGACTTATTTCTTGTATTGAGCGGACCGGAACAAACTCCATAAGGTCCTGTTATGAAAAAACTTACATGACGAAGAGTCATAGCCATGATTTAGAAGCAAAGTTTACATAGTCAAGAAACCATATAAATCAGGATTTAACTATTCTATTTACTCAAAATTGTTTTATTTGGATATTTTGATTCAGCTAAATTTTGATTTTTTTAAATCATTTTTCATCAGAACTTTCATAGAGTATATACATATATTATTGTGAGTAGTGTTTGCAAAAGTGAAACAAAATTTCGAAAAAAAGAGATCAAAAGGATTTTTTTACGCGTACTTCGGTCAAAGTACAACTTTCACCAAATAACACATTTTTTGAATCTTGTTCAGTGACGATGAAACTTCGCAAATTGAATTTCGTTGAAAGCAATATATAGGAAAGAACACACATTAAAATTTTCATTTTTCAACAAGTTGTTGTTTTATTTAGACCAAAATTCACGATTTGGAAAAATGTTAAAAGTCAGGATGAAAAAGAAAGAAATCACTTGACCGGTGGAAAAAAAAGTTGAATAGAGTAGTTCGGATATCATGTCAACCAAATTTCGGCGAATTCTACCTGAAGTTCGAAAAAAAAATTACCGAGAAATTCGGCGAAAACGTGAAAGAATGCGTAGCGGTATAAACAAGCCTTTCATGTCGCATTTTCGCTTGTCCTTGGTGCAACCGTTTTCTAAACTTTGATTGTTTTTGCCATACTATTTGCTACCCAGAGAAAGACGCAAGAAATTTTCAGTTTTCTGAAAATTCTGCTACCATACATTCGAATCAACACAAATATTTATCATTTACAAACAAGAATAGAACCAGTACATAGAAACATGAATATTAGAACACGAATCAATAAAAAGACAGGTATTTACAGTTTGAGAAAAATCCAAGCCAAACTGTTGCCAATAGTGACGTTGTGAATCCACGATGTGAAAAAAACAAAGTTCAACTCAACGGAAAAAATAGATTATCGAGTTAACCCATGAAATTTGGCGGAAAAAAACCCAACTTGCGTTTTTTCCCGATTTCAAAAAGAATTGTCACGTTTTCATTATTTCAGTCAATAAAAACGTGAGTAGTCATTTTCAAATATTTTTTCGACTGACCAGGCTTCGGAAAAAAAACCCAACTTGCGTTTTTTCCCGATTTCAAAATTAAGTGTGGAAAAAAATGAATCACACCCACTTAAAACCCCGAAATACTTATCCAATTGAATTTTTGACACCATCATGATACACTGTGTTGGCATATAAATTGTACTGTGGGCATTTGTAGATCAGATCGAATAGTTCGACATGGCTTCTCATTTTATTGATAAAGTGGCAGCGATATCTCCCAAAAATCGTATATTTCTCCATTTGAAAATCGGAAATAGAAGAAGATAACTGTAGAATAAAGTAGAATAGAAAGTAGAATAAAAAAAATGCGCCGACAGTTGATTCTCGTTTTAGTATCCGTTCCTACAAATCAAAAAAATATTTTTCTCTTTCGGCACGTTAAAAATTACCTGTATGAAAAACTCGCATCAATCGGCTCTCATCCTGTTCATTCCAACGCTTTCAACTGATTTTTCTTATTTTTAGCCAATTATATTTCATATTTGATCT
>LR550723.1:0-17343 GCA_900536415.3 Caenorhabditis sp. 38 MB-2015 | reverse complement strand
AGGATTCAGAAGGTCCGATTCAGGAATCAGAAGTTCATATACATAATTCAGAAGGTCTGATTCAGGATTCAGTATGTCTGATTCAGGATTCAGAAGTTCATATACATAATTCAGAAGGCCTGATTCAGGACTCAGAAGGTCTCACACGGGATTCAGAAGATCTGAGATATTCTCGAACCTATGTATATATTACAGTGATTTTTCCCATATATGGTTTGATTTTTGATTTTTGATTCTCGAATTTTCTATTTTGGGACTTTTGGAACTTTTGGAACTTGTACGCTTCAGAAAAAACAGGAAGTGATCAAAGTATCCTGTAACTTCCTTCTCTCCACCCCTATTTAAAGAGTCCTTCAATCAATTCTGAATAGAATCAGATTCTCAATGTCCCGTCTACTTTTCCTCTTCATCTATGCCTCTCTGGTTTCTCTGACTCTTGCTCATATTGGAGATGCTGTGTTATGGATCACCAAATTATTGGGAATTAGTGGACCACCAAAACAGCCCAGTATTAAAGATCAGTTAACGGTTAAAAAAAAGAGTAAACGCATTGGTGGACTTATAGTGATGGGTTGAATGAAGGATTTTCTCATTTCTATGTGCGGCGCAGAAAAATGGGCGTGGCTTAAACAAAAATGAATTTGAATCAGACCTCGTGAATCCAGAAGGTCTGATTCAGGATTCACAAAATTTTAATCAGGGTTCAGAAGGTCTTCTACAGAATTCATTAGTTCACATTCAGGATTCAGAAGGTCTGATTCAGGCTTTAGAAGATCCTGTACAGGATTCAGGAGGTCTGACTGAGGGTTCTGAAGGTCTGATTCAGGATTCAGAAGGTCTGATTCAGGATTCAGAAGGTCTGATTCAGGATTCAGAAGGTCTTATTCAGAATTCAAAAAACATATATCTAAATCTGTTCTTAAAAATCCTGAATTAGACCAATTTTTAATGGTTACTACTGAATCATGTATATGAGATTCTGAATTCTGAATTCTGAATTAGACCAATTTTTAATGGTTACTACTGAATCATGTATAGGGCCTTCTGAATTCTGAATCAAACCTTCTGAATCCTGTATATGAGATTCTGAATCCTGAATCAGACCTTCTGAATCCTGTATATGAGATTCTGAATCCTGAATCAGACCTTCTGAATCCTGTATATGAGATTCTGAATTCTGAATTAGACCTTCTGAATCCTGAATCAGACTTTGGACTTTCTCATTTTCATGAGCGGCGCGGAAAAATGGGCGTGGCCTAAACAAAAATGTCAGATTCAGTAGCCCCCACTAATCAATATTTCTGAATTTGTGACGGAACTTTATGAGTGAACACTTTTTTTGGAACCGGAATCTGTAAATTCTGAATTTTTGGGTTGAATTACAATTTTTTATATGTGAAGATAATTATGGGAAGTTCAAAAATAGAATTTAAAAGAATTATTATTTCCTCCCAAATCGCATCAAAACTCGGTTTGGTCTCTTTTTCGCGTCGATGAAAACAATGAGCGAAATAGTGAGGAACATGAAGAGACGCAGAGAAATAACCATGTTTTTTTTGTAAAGGAATGGTCTTAGAATAATGAATATAGCTTATATACAGGGGATTATTTTCCAGACACATAAAATATTGATTTTTCAAAAAATACCAAAAATAGTACTTTATTTTCCAAAATTCAAAAAATTCGGTTTAAGTGTTCTTCTGACTTCATCGCACATTTCTTCTTCACAAGGACAAATTCTGTCAACTTTGGCAGACCATTCCTTAAAACATTCCCTTAGTTTCAACAACTTGGGCTCATTCTCAATGAGCAACTTGAGTTGCTCTTCTGGTGACAGTTCCAAAGGGGGTACTGTAGTTGTGACATACTTCTGAATCTCGTTTTTCAGTTGCCAATCATTGAAAATCGAGCCCATGTTGGATAGGCATAGTTTGACTAGGAATAGGGATAAAAGAAGAAACTTCATTTTTTTGGAAAAGATTCTGAGAACTTCAGAATCCTTGAAAAAGGGTTTCGAGATTTTAACGATGTCTAGACAAATCTGAAAATATACAGAGGTTTTTGAATTTTTGAAAAATCTTCATTTTGAAGCAAGAAAACTTTGGAAACCTGTATCTCGCTTCAAAATGAACATTTTTCAAAAATTTCAAAACTGTTGGATTCAGATTTTTCTGGAGAATATGATAAAAGAGAACCGAATATCAAAGATAAACCTGGTGACCTTGAAACTCTAAATTTCACACAATTTTTTTTTTTTTTAAATTTCCAATCATTGAAAATTGAAGTCGAATCGGATAGGCAGAGTTGGACTAGGAATAGGGATAAATGAAGCAAAGTCATTTTTTAAATTAAAAACTACTGTAGCTCATCAAGCTGCAGTAACCCTTTAAGAGATTTTTGTTCTCCAGAAAATTCAGAATCCAACAGTTTTGGAATTTTCCAAAAATATTTATTTTGAAGCAAGTTACAAGCTCTTGAAGTGTTGAAGGTGTTCATGTTCATCAGCCCGCCAAAACTACTGTAGCTCATCAAACCACAATAACCCTTTAGGTGATTTCTGTTTTCCAGAAAATTCTGAATCCAATGCTTCTGAAATTTCTCAAAAATCTTCATTTTGAAGCAAGTTACAGGCTTTCAAAGTCTCCCAGCTAGTTGTCAGAGATAAGAGACGCAGAGAAATATACGTGTTTCTCTGTGTCTCTTCCAACTCTCCACCCCTATTTAAACCGTCCTTCAACCAATTCAAAATAAAAGCGCATTTTCAATGTCCCGTCTACTTTTCCTTTTCGTCTATGCTTCTCTGGTTTCTCTCACTTTTGCCCATATTGGAGGAGATGTTATTTTATGGTTTACCAAAAAATTAGGATATAATGGACCAATAAAACAACCCAGCTATGGACATCATCATACGAGTACACAGTAGCCAAACGATCCTTGAAAATCAATAAATTTGTTGCAAAACCCAGTAGTTACATTTGGGCCGTTTTGGGCCAAGTCAGGCCGGCCTGGACTGAAGAGCCCTTGGGGTATAGTCTCACTCCCGCCAAAGCTCTCTATTTATGACCGAACTGTACTGAAAAAACAGATTTTCATCACACACGCTTTTCTGTGAGAAATCCTATTTTAAAAAACTGGACTGGCCTTAAAAAAGGGACCTGGACTTTTTTTTTGACTTGGGCCTAAAAAAGGGACCTGGAACTACTTTTTTACCTAGACCTAGTTTTTTCATGACCTGGTCCTAAAAAAGGAACCTGGGCCTTTTTTTTTGACCTGGGCCTACTTTTTTATGGCCAGGGCCTATGTTTTTGACCTGGACCTATTTTTTTTACCTAGACCTAGTTTATTTGGATGTGAGCATATTTTTTTGACCTGGACCCTTTTTTCTTGGACCTGGACCCAAAAAACTAACCAGGACCCATTTTTTTAATGATCCGGCCCTATTTTTTTTACCTAGACCTAGTTTATTTTGATCTGAGCCTATTTTCTTTGACCTGGGCCTAAAAAACTAACCAGGACCCATTTTTAATGANAACCAGGACCCATTTTTAATGATCTGGGCCTATTTGTTTATGACCTGGACCCATTTTTTTAATGATCCGGCCCTATTTTTTTTACCTAGACCTAGTTTATTTTGATCTGAGCCTATTTTCTTTGACCTGGGCCTAAAAAACTAACCAGGACCCATTTTTAATGATCTGGACCTATTTTTTTTTAAATGATTTGGACCTTTTTTTTCGACTTGGGCCTATTTTTTTGACCTAGACCCTTTTTTCTTGGACCTGGACCAAAACACTGACTGACCTGGACCTATTTTTTTTAATGATCTGGGTCTATTTTTTTGACCTGGGCCTAAAAAACTAACCAGGACCCATTTTTAATGATCTGGGCCTATTTTTTTGAGATGGACTTATTTTTTAATGATTTGGGCCTATTTTTTTGACCTGGACCTATTTTTCTTACAATTGTTAGATCTGGTCCTAAAAAACTGACCTAGGCTCTTTTTTTGACCTTTTGGCGCCAAAACCAAAAATAGAAAATTCAAAAATTAACTTTTAATGATGTCTGGGAAAAATGTCTATATTATATAAGTCATTGATCATCTCTAGAACATTCACAAAAAATGTCTAACCATCTGCGTCTCTTCATATGCCTCACTATTTTCACATTTTTGGTCAAATCGGAATCAGATCAGGATTTTGAGGAAAAATTCATAACCGAATGCTATCGATTGAAAATTGGAGTAATAGGCCATCATTTGGAATTGAGAGAATGTTTGAGGAAATGGTTATTATCTGGGAGAAGTACGTGTCCATGTGAAAAGCAACAATTATGCACCAAGATCGAGGAGAAACGAGCTGATCCACAATTTTTCCGAATCGGGAAATGAGCACTAATTTTTTGATGTTTTGTTTTCAAAAAATTGAAGTTTTTCGTGTGAAATTTAAAGGTCACCAGAGCCTAAATTTGGGTTCCTAAGTCATCTTTCAGATTCTCCAGGAAATTCTGAATCCAACAGTTTTGGAATTTCTGAAAAGTGTTCATTTTGAAGCGAGATACAGGTTTCCAAAGTTTTCTTGCTTCAAAATGAAGATTTTTCAAAAATTCAAAAACCTCTGTATATTTTCAGATTTGTCTAGACATCGTTAAAATCTCGAAACCCTTTTTCAAGGATTCTGAAGTTCTCAGAATCTTCCTCAAAAAAAAAAAAATGAAGATTCTTCTTTTATTCCTTCTCCTAGTTAAGCTCAGCCTATCCTCTGTGGACTCGATTTTCAATGATTGGCAACGGAAAAACGAGATTCAGAAGTATGTCACAACTACAGTACCCCCGATGACAATAGCTACCGTACCACTGGAAGTTAAGAATAGAACTGAGCGCAATATCGAACCTTATATCAGATTCTATTAATAATATCCAACTTGTGAGAGAGAGAGAAGAGACGCAGAGAATAAAAGAGAGAGAGATTTCTCTGTGTCTCTTTTCTCTTGTCGCTTTTTTCTAAATAAAGATTTTCTCAAAAACTGTGCGAGGTCTTGCAAAAAGGGGCGGAGTCCAGAATTTTTCATTGTGAAAGGCTCTGTTGAATCAGAAGGTCTGATTCAGGATTCAGAAGGTTCTACACAGGGTTCAGAAGGTTTGATTCATGATTCAGAAGTTCTGATTCAGGATTCAGAAGGTCTGATTCAGGATTCAGAAGGTTTGATTCATGATTCAGAAGGTCTGATTCAGGATTCGGAAGGTCTGATCCAGGATTCAGAAGGTCTGATTCATGATTCAGAAGGTCTGATTCATGATTCAGAAGGTCTGATTCAGGATTCAGAAGGTCTGATTCAGGATTCAGAAGGTTTGATTCAGGATTCAGAAGGTCTGATTCAGGATTCAGAAGGTCGGATTCAGGATTCAGAAGGTTTGATTCATGATTCAGAAGGTCTGATTCAGGATTCAGAAGGTCTGATCCAGGATTCAGAAGGTTTGATTCAGGATTCAGAAGGTCTGATTCAGGATTCAGAAGGTCGGATTCAGGATTCAGAAGGTTTGATTCATGATTCAGAAGGTCTGATTCAGGATTCAGAAGGTCTGATCCAGGATTCAGAAGGTTTGATTCAGGATTCAGAAGGTCTGATTCAGGATTCAGAAGGTCGGATTCAGGATTCAGAAGGTTTGATTCATGATTCAGAAGGTCTGATTCAGGATTCAGAAGGTCTGATCCAGGATTCAGAAGGTTTGATTCAGGATTCAGAAGGTCTGATTCAGGATTCAGAAGGTCGGATTCAGGATTCAGAAGGTTTGATTCATGATTCAGAAGGTCTGATTCAGGATTCGGAAGGTCTGATCCAGGATTCAGAAGGTCTGATTCATGATTCAGAAGGTCTGATTCAGGATTCAGAAGGTCTGATTCATGATTCAGAAGGTCTGATTCAGGATTCAGAAGGTCTGATTCAGTATTCAGGACTCAGAGTTTTTTCGAGAACAAAGCTGATTTAATATTTTTCCGATGGTAGTTCTGAAAACTGTGCGAGGACTTGCAAAAATGGGCGTGGCCTAAAAGTTCAACCCTGTTGAATAGCTTTAAGAACCTGTATCCTGCTTCAAAATGAATATTTTTCGAAAATTTAAAAACTAATGGATTCAGAATTTTATGCACAACAACTTTATGAAGGTCTCCTATCACATGGTCTTGAGCATGGTACATATTTAGAATCCAAAACTTGAGTTTCCGAAGTCTGTCTACTATCCGGACATCTTTGACATTTCCCAGTGGTGGTGCTCGGAGCTACAGTAGTTTGTGCCCGATTTTTCGACGAATCCATTGAACTGACTTCATATCCAGCCAAGGTTACACCAATTTGAGAGAAAATGGCGAAAAACGCGAAGATTTTCATGTCAAATTGAAAAATAGGACCTAGAAGGGTCTATTTATACATTTTCCCTAGACAAATCGGATTTTTATGATTCTTGAGAAAATTCTGAATCTAATCGTTTTGAGATTTTTGAAAAATCAATATTTTGAAGCAAGATACAGTGGTTTAAAAAAATGAGAGAGAGAGAGAGAGAGAGAGACACAGAGAAACAGGCATTTTCTTTCTCTGCGTCTCTATCTCTAACTGTTATTCTGAAAACTTAGAAAACCCGTATCTCGCTTAAAAATGAACATTTTTCAAAAATTTCAAAACTATTGGATTTAGAATTTTCTGGAGAATCAGATGCCAAAAATCAGAAATTGTTCAGAGGTTCTTTAATTTTTGAAAAATCGATATTTTGAGACGAGCATTTGATTTGCAGGACCCGTATCTCACTCCAAAATTAACCTATTTAAAAAATTCAAAAACTGTTAAATTCAGAATTTTTTGGTGAATCAGATGCTAGTAATCAAAGAATGTTCAGTTTTTTTTGATTCTTGAAAAATATCCATTTTGGAATGAGACACAGATTCGCACCCTTATCACTTTGAGAACCTGTATCGCACTTCAAAATGAACCTTTTTCAAAAGTTCAAAAACTGTTAAATTCAGAATTTTCTAGAGATTCAGATGTTAAAAATCAAAAAATGTTCAGAGGTTTTTTAGTTTTTGAAAAATCGATTTTTTAAAACGAGCTTTCAGATCCCGTCTCTCACTTCAAAATGAACCTTTTTCATAAATTCAAAAACTATTGGAATCGGAATTGCCTGGAGAAGCGGATGCTGACAATCTGAAACTGTTCAAAAATTTCTGAACTCTTGAAAAACCTCCATTTTTACAGATTCTCACCCTTATCACTTTGAGAACCTGTATCTCGCTTCGAAATGAACATTTTTCAAAAATTCCAAAACTGTTGAATGGAGAATTTTTTGGAGATTCAGATAATATTACAGCCATCAAGCTTATATGCTTCTATAACAGAAAAAATCGATAGTTTCGGTTCTCACTCCTACTGTCTCGCCATCGTTAAACGTTTGAACACAAAAGTTCATATAAAACTAACAATATTTCAACAATTCAATCCCAGACAAGAAATGAAATTGTTATTTTTTCTGTCCTTATTCTTTGTTATTGTTCATTCATCCCACGTGGGTTCAATCTACACCGATTGGAAGCATAACAACGAAGTGAAAAAGTATACAACTAGAGACCCTTCACTTACTATATGGCTTAATCCAAAAGTTCATGAATTAATTCGTCCGCTTATCAGATTTGGGTAATAAAAGCAGATTTGTTGATAAATTTATGATTCTTGTGATTATTGGGGCTAGAGGATGTCAACCTTTTTTGAGATCCTATCTTGATTTAGAAGAAAACAAGGCTTGTCGAATTTGGATATCAGATAAAGAATAATTTCGATTTTTGGAGCAACTTTGAAAATTCAATCGAGAAAATCTATTGTACAAAAGTTGAAAACCGAACTTCTAGAGATTTTCCAGTCACTGTGAGAAAACTGGTGAAACCTAAACCTTAAACACATTTTCCGCTCGTTGTTTTAGGACCGATGCTTCATACAATTCAGGCTTAGGCTCTGGAAGTGTTAGAACTGGAATTCGAACAGATGCTTTTAAAAAGAGGACCCAAAGAGCTTGTTAACAATGAGGATTTTTTTTGTAAACCCCTGTTTTGAGCTTAAAATATGGAACCTGGCCCTCAGATAATTTGGAGCCCAACCTTGTTCTAATTCAGGAGCTCCAGAATCGCCAACAAATTCTGTGAATCGCACGATGACCGACCCCAAATCACTGGATCCAGGAATTGAGGGAGATTTTCAGATGCAAGAACAAGTTTATTCAAATGATGACAATGTTATTTACCAGGAACCATACCATCGCGAGCATTTGTTGGAACAGCAGCATAGGTTAGAGATATGAGAATAGCAAGGGAAATGAGGAGACGCAGAGAAAACATGTTGGAATCGAATGATGTTGAGAGGATTGGGAAGGGGGGTATTTATGGGGGAAAATGGGAATGGGTGGGGGGAAAGAGGGAAAATCTATTTTGGAATATCCGAAAATAGATTTGATGACAGCTTGACAATATTATCGAGTTCTTGAAAAAAATTACGTGTGAGATTCTGAAAGCTGTGGAGCTCCTGAATTGGAACAAGGTTGGGCTCAAAAAATGTGAATTATCTCAGTTGAATCCTTAAGACCAAGTTCTATATTTTGAAGATCCTAAATGAAGCCTGCTCCTAGTTACAAACTTTTTCATCTTTCTACTGAATTTTCCGTTGCTCATATCAAGTTCGGTTTTGATGTATCATCTTCATTTGAATTCTTAAACCTACTTTTGCCAGGCATCTGATGAAAATTGAAGAACTTGGATTTCAGCATGAAAAGTTCTTAATCTCGATTAAAAAGTGTCTGAAAAAATCGGTTAGGGTAATTTTTCCTCCTGAACACATCTGGATAATCATTTTTGCATAGAAACGAAAAATTACAGCACTTCCAGCAAAGTTGCATTTTTTTTCTATTACGACAAAAAGAAATGTAAACGGACAGACAGAAATAATAATAAAAACGTGAAATTTTTCCGTTTTCCCACTACAAACTTTGGAGCTGAAATTTCAGCATTAGGAGTCTTGTTTCGCAAAAATTAAAAACAGCACGTTAATCAGCGTCAAAAATGCTATCGAATGGTATAGATCTCGTCAAAAAACTCCAGATTTTTTTCACACCATTCCCTTGTTAGAAGTTTGAATTCTCTGAACTGAACCAAAACCAGAATCTCCGGCTTCGAATTCAATTAGATGCTTATAAATTCAGTGTACCTGATAGGTCTCTGAATATTAACTTGGCCTGGTTTGTCAGGCTTCAACTCTGAATGGTCCCGAAGTCCTGAACTTGAATGAAAGAGGTCCGAAATATTGTTGAACATCTAGAAAAGTGTCTGGATTCTGTAGGATAATCAGATGCAAACAAGTTTATTCAAAGATCACAAAAACATCTTCAAATCCATGACTTAGTGATTGTTTTTGGTTGAGGTTTGGCATAGGTTAGAGAGATGAGAATAGCAAGGGAAATGAGGAGACGCAGAGAAAACATGTTGGAATCCAATGATGTTGAGAGGATTGGGAAGGGGGTATTTATGGGGGAAAATGGGGATGGGGTGGGGAGGGAATAGGGAAAATCTATTTTAGAAAGTCGAAAATAGATTTGATTACAGCTAGACAATGTTATCGAGTTCTTGAAAAAAATCACGTGTGAGATTCTGAATCCTAACATCTGAATCCTACCAGCTCCATTTTCAAAGCTCTTCTGAACTAGACTCCAAAACCAGAGATGTGAAACTGAAACTGAACCTTTTTTGATCTAAAGTTTTACCCCCCTGCAAAAAATGAACCTGTTGTTCCCATTTGATGAAACCTCGACAATATTCTCGAATTTTTGAACAGACCAGATGTTTGGATTAATCACGCTGAGGAAGATACCAACGAAATTCTGAATTCTCCAAAAAATCAAGAAAAAACTTTATTTCAAGCAGAACTTTTTTTTTCAAATTGGAATAGCTGACAAAAATGATCAAAATACCAGTTTTTGAGGGTTCATTGGTTAGAAATTGACGTTTTTGATATCTGGTACCTGAAATACCTGGTCTAACTCATTGAGATCCCTACTAATTCCGGGTTTCCTTTCAAAATCTGAGCCCTGAGCTTGACTAAATCTAACACGTGCCTTTTTTCAAAAGTTCGAAACATTATCTAGCTGTCATCAAATCTATTTTCGGATTTTCCAAAATAGATTCCATTTTCCCCCATAAATACCCCCCTTCCCAATCCTCTCCACATCATTCGATTCCAACATGTTTTCTCTGCGTCTCCTCATTTCCCTTGCTATTCTCATCTCTCTAACCTATTCTGCTGTTCCAACAAATGCTCGCGATGGTATGATTCCTGGTAAATAACATTGTCACCATTTGAATAAACTTGTTTGCATTTGAAAATCTGCCTCGGGTTCTGTCGTTGTGCGATTCACAGAATCCGTTGACGGTTCTGAACGCTCTGGAGCATCTGAGCTGGAACAATGTTAGGCTATACATTATCTGTTGAACTCAAAAGACCAAGCTCCATGTTTTGAAGACTCTAAATTCAGTCCTAGTTTCTAACTTTTTTGCATCTGAAATTCTGAATCCATAGATTTCGGTTTCTGAATTTGAGCTTCTGAAGCGGAGCAAGTTAGAGCTCAAAATGTAAATTCTCTGAACTGGACCCAAATTCAGAAAAAAAGGACCAATTGAAACCAGGATTCTGGGCCTGTTTCATTTACCCTTCAGAAATAGAACCCTTTTGGATTCTTGAGTTTAGGCCCACTTCAGAGAGCCCAGTTTAGGCCCGATCTGGTTAGGATTCAGAGTATCCAATATCCTTCAAAGATTTTTCAAAAATTTGTCCTAGTTTTTCAAATTTTGTTTATCCCTGGATTGTTATGAAGCTAAGTTTCAAATTCAAATCCGATTTCCTTATTTCACCCTGAATTTGACCCAAAAAGAACTAGAAAAGCCAGTTCCGTGTGGTTTATTCAACAATTTGAAAACATAGTCTAGATCCCATCAAATCTATTTTCGAATTTTCCAGACCAATAAACCCTTTTTAGTTTTTAAATCCCCGTTCCCAATCCTCTCCACATCATTCGATTCCAACATGTTTTCTTCTCTGCGTCTCCTCATTTGCCTCACTATTCTCGTCTCTCTAACCTATGCTCGTTTTTCTTATGCTCGATGTGCCAAAGTGACTGAAACACCGAAATACGTACGCTATACTACTAAAGTGCCTGTTAGAAAAATTCCTTTGCCACCATCTTTTATGAAAAAAGAAGTTTGATTTTCGTGAATAAAATTTTGTATGTATGCTCATTTGAATCTCCAGATAATTCTGAATCCAACAGTTTTCGAATTTTCGAAAAATCTTCATTTTGAAGCGAGATACGGTCATTTGAATAGAGAGCTGTTTTCTTTCTCTGCGTCTCTCTCTCTCTCTCTCTCACCCTCAAAGCTTTAAGAACCTGTAACTCACTTCAAAATGAAGATTTTTTGAAAATTCCAAGTTTATCAGACTCAACGTTTATTGGATATTCAGATTTTTAATGAATTTCCTCATCTAATCGAAGGATGCTTTCGCAATTGAAGAATCAAAAGGAAGTTCAAAAGTTCGTGAATTTCTCTATAAAACTGTTCCCAAGGTTGTTAAACTTCAAAAGGTCTGATTTAGGATTCAGAAAATCATATACAGGATTCAGAAGGTCTAATTCAGGATTCAGAATGTCTGATTCAGGATTCAGAAAATCATAGACAGGATTCAGAAGGTCTGACTCAGGATTTAGAAAGTCTTGTTTGAAATTCAGAAGGTCTGATTCAGGATTCAGAAGGTGTGATTCAGTATTCAGAATCTCATATACAGGATTCAGAACGTCTGATTCAAGATTCAGAATTTCTGATTCAGGATTCAGAAAGTCTTGTTTGGGATTCAGAAGGTCTGGTTCAGGATTCAGAAGGTCAAATTCAGGATTCAGAATGTCTGATTCAGGATTCAGAAGGTCTGACTCAGGATTCAGAAGGTCTGACTCAAGATCCAGAAAGTCTTATTTGGGATTCAGAAAGTCAGATTCAGGATTCAGAAGGTCCAATTCAGGATTCAGAAGATCCTGTACAGGATTCAGGAGGTCTGACTGAGGGTTCTGAAGGTCTGATTCAGGATTCAGAAGGTCTTATTCAGGATTCAGAAGGTCTTATTCAGGATTCAGAAGGTCTGATTCAAGATTAAGAATGTCTGATTCAGGATTCAGTAGTTGTCACCTAGGATTTTATTCTGCTTTGGTGACTAATTTAGCTTTTTTCTTACAATGATATATGTACTTCTGAATCCTGAATCAGACCTTCTGAATCCTGAATTAGACCTTCTGAATCCTGAATTAGATCTTCTGAATCCTGAATCAGACCTTCTGAATCCCGAATCAGACCTTCTGAATCCTGAATTAGACCTTCTTAATCCTGAATTAGATCTTCTGAATCCTGAATCAGACCTTCTGAATCCCGAATCAGACCTTCTGAATCCTGAATTAGACCTTCTTAATCCTGAATTAGATCTTCTGAATCCTGAATCAGACCTTCTGAATCCCGAATCAGACCTTCTGAATCCTGAAATCCTACTGTACCTCCCTTCAAAATGAAGATTTTTCAAAAATTCCAAAACCGTTGGATTCAGAATGTTCTGAAGAATCAGCTATATAAATATGCTTCAAACCACTTCATTTATTAACAATCAATCTTTTACTGTAATATTCATACCAGCGTCAACAGGAGTCAAACTGAAATGACTTATCGGTTCTGGTTTAGCCATTTGACCTTGGATGAAGGCGAGAAGCAAGACGACTGGGACTAGGAAAATATTCATTTTTGGATGATTTCTGAGCCCCGTGAGTGCTCCTTTATGTGCTCTTTTTTATATTGTCTAGACACTTTCCCAAGTGTCAAAAATAGATTTTTTAACCAGGTAGGAGTGAGATTCTGACCAGAAAATGAGACTTTTTCTTCTATTTCTGTTTCTAGTCAAAATCTGCCTATCCAACGTGGATTCAATATTTAGCGACTGGCAAAGGAAAAATGAAATTCAGAAGTTTGCCAAAACTACAGTACCCCTGAGAACAATATCTACAGTACCCCCAGGAATGATAAATCCAAAGCATTTACAGCTGATTTATAACGAGAGATTGGTCAAAAAACCTCCAATGCATAGGGTTTAACAATTTTTCTCGTGAAGAAAATGAAGAGTCGAATATCTACCGTACTTTAAACTACAGTACCCTCATCTACAGTACCCCCTGTGAACTTTGAGAACCTGTATCTCACTTCAGTTTTTTCGAAATTCCGAAAAATCTTCATTTTAAAGCAAGTTACAAGTTCTCAAAGTTTGATAGACAAAACTATGCGGAAGTTGCAAAAAGGGGCGTGGTTTAATTTCTCAAAAACTTTTTTCTGATTTTCCAGAAAATTCTGAATCCAGCACTTTTGGAATTTTTGGAAAATCTTCATTTTGAAGAAAGATATAAGAGTTCAAAATTTTTCTCTGCGTCTCTCTATATCTCAATTTTGAGAACCTGTAACTCGCTTCAAAATGAAGGGTTTTCAAAAATTCGAGAATCACTGGAATCAGAATTTTCTGGAGATTATTTTGCAAACATTTTCCAGACACATAAAATTTGTCTAACATAAAAAGCGTCGATCTAACATAGGCACCAAAAAAAAAACATCCATGTTCTCTCTACGCCTCTTGCTCCTACTCACTATTTTCATCTCGCTGGCAAAAGTGTCCTTCTCCAACTTTATAGTCCACCCGTATTCCGACATCTATTACCGAAAACGCAAAATAACCACAACAACAACCACACCAATAACAATTACAGAAGCCACTAGAAAAAATTGCTTTGTTTGTTGAAATTCGTTGGTATGGTTTGTGCTGGATGTATTCGCCCGAAAAAACATAAACATTTTTTTGTACTTTTGTTTTTGTAATCATCTGATTCTCCAGAAAATTCTGATTCCAACAGTTTTGGAATTTTTGAAAAACCTCAGTTTTGAGGCGAGTTACGATAGTTTGAAAAGCATCTCTCATCTCTAACCCTGTAAACTTTGAGAACCTGTATCTCGCTTCAAAATCAAGATTTTTGAAAAATTTCAAAAGCATTGGATTCGGAATTTTCTGGAGAATCAGATTGAATCCACCAGATTTTGGCTTCTGACTTCAAACCTTGAATAATTCTTTACTAACATTAATCTATAACAGATGGAAGAATACTTAAGCCACGCCCCTTTTTGCAATTCTCGTATAGATTTTATCTTCCCTCTTTTAACTTTGAGAACCTGTATCTCGCTTCAAAATCAAGATTTTTGAAAAATTTCAAAATCGTTGGATTCAGAATTTTCTGGAGAATCTGATGCTGACAAAAAACAAATTCCAACATTTGTAAGCATCCAAAAGTGATGATAACAATCAAATAAGTAAGAACCCTTGAAAAATGAACTTGAAAACGGAAAATTGGAACCTTAGCATCAAAAATCACGCTTTATTATAGAATTACAAAATAGGAGTTTCACTTTCACTTTTAGAGCAATGAGAATAGCAAGGGAAATGAGGAGACGCAGAGAAAACATGTTGGAATCCAATGATGTTGAAAGGGTTATTTATGGGACAGAATTTTTGTGGAGGTGGAAAATTCCGAAATAAATTTTATAGGATCTAGACATTGATTTTGAAATCTTGAACAAACCAAGTTTAGGCTTCAGAACTTGGATTTTTCCAAATATTCTCGAACCTGGCTCTTAGCAGGCAAGGGATATTCATAAGTTTTGGAACTAAAACTTTTATGAAAATTTGTGTATATACCAAATCGAACCTCCCGATCACAATTCTGTTGTCCAAATTTTCCAGGAACTCCCCAGAAAAAAGTTATGTGCAAATGAAAATGCTCGTTTTCGACATGATCATAGATTTTTTTTTTCATTTTTTATATGTCACCTTTAGTTCAAAAAATATCCTTGATGTTAGTTTTTGAATTCTCAATTAAACACGGTTTTAGCCAGTTTTTAGAACATTCCATTCATTTTCACAAATTTTGATTCGAGAAAAAGGGTCAACCGGATGAATAAGATGAGATTCCTATAAAAATGGGACCGAAAATGAACCCAACAATCTGATACGCTTTGTTTTGGTCCGATTCTGGATCCGATTCAGGAGAAAGCCCACAAAAATTGAGCTAGGCCCCTTTTTTTGTTCTTATCAGGATTTTATTCTATTTAGTAACTTTCACAGAACAATACAGAATCCCAAAATCAATATCAGAAAAAAAAAATCAGAATTTTTCATTTAAAAAAATCTATTTTTATCCGGCGAGCAACATGTACATGGGATTTTGGACATTGACGCTTCTAAATATCCATTTTCAGGTGCAGAATTGTTGATATTCTGATTCTCCAGAAAATTCTGAATTCAACAGTTTTGAAATTTTACAAAAATTTTGATTTTAAAGCGAGATACGGTGATTAGAAAAATTCTCTGCGTCTCTCTTATCTCTCGCTCTCTCTTACTTACATAGCTAAACTTTGAGAACCTGTATCTCGCTTCAAAATGAAGATTTTTCAAAAATTTCAAAACTGTTGGATTCAGAATTCTCTGGAGCACGATTTGAAATTTAAAAAATAATTTATTCATTTCTTTCCAAACCCCAAACGTAAACTTATAAAAACCGGTTTTTTTGTAGTTGTAGTCGGAAAGTGATAATCATTATCGATTTCAAGAGATCTGAACATAGCCGCATCACAAATTTGACTTGCGAAAAGTGTTAGAAGGACGAATAGCAAGAAAATCTTCATTTTTTGCTCCAAAAATGATATTTTTCCCAAGGGAGGCCGATTTTTATAATGGTAAAAAGTCTAGACATCTTATAATTTATATATAGCCTGGAATATTCTAAATTCAAAAAAACCTATCAGATGACCTAGAAACCCAAATTTTACCGATCAGATGGCCTAGAAACCCAAATCCTACCTATCAGATGGCCTAGGAACCCAAATTTCAAATATCAGATGACCTAGAAACCCAAATCTTACCTATCAGATGACCTAGAAACCCAAATCTTACCTATCAGATGACCTAGAAACCCAAATCCTACCTATCAGATGGCCTAGGAACCCAAATTTTACCTATCAGATGGCCTAGAAACCCGAATGTGACTTATCAGATGGCTTAGGAACCCAAATGTCACTTATCAGATGGCCTAGAAACCCAAATCTTACCGATCAGATGGCCTAGAAACCCAAATCCTACCTATCAGATGGCCTAGGAACCCAAATTTCACCTATCAGATGGCCTAGGAACCCAAATGTGAGCTATCAGATGGCCTAGAAACCCAAATCTTAACGATCAGATGGCCTAGAAACCCAAATCTTACCGATCAGATGGCCTAGAAACCCAAATCCTACTTATCAGATGGCCTAGGAACCCAAATTTCACCTATCAGATGGCCTAGGAACCCAAATGTGAGCTATCAGATGGCCTAGAAACCCAAATCTTAACGATCAGATGGCCTAGAAACTCAAATCTTACCGATCAGATGGCCTAGAAACCCAAATCCTACCTATCAGATGGCGTAGGAACCCAAATGTCACCTATCACATGGCCTAGAAACCCCAATCTTAACGATCAGATGGCCTAGAAACTCAAATCCTACCTATCAGATGGCCTAGGAACCCAAATGTCACCTATCACATGGCCTAGAAACCCAAATGTTACCTATCAGATGGCCTAGAAACCCAAATGTTACCTATCAGATCGCCTAGAAACCCGAATGTGACTTATCAGATGGCCTAGAAACTCAAATCCTACCTATCAGATGGCCTAGAAACCCAAATCTTAACGATCAGATGGCCTAGAAACTCAAATCTTACCGATCAGATGGCCTAGAAACCCAAATCCTACCTATCAGATGGCGTAGGAACCCAAATGTGACCTATCAGATGGCCTAGAAACCCCAATCTTAACGATCAGATGGCCTAGAAACTCAAATCCTACCTATCAGATGGCCTAGGAACCCAAATGTCACCTATCACATGGCCTAGAAACCCAAATGTTACCTATCAGATGGCCTAGAAACCCAAATGTTACCTATCAGATCGCCTAGAAACCCGAATGTGACTTATCAGATGGCCTAGGAACCCAAAATGTGACCTATCAGATGGCCTAGAAACTCAAATCCTACCTATCAGATGGCGTAGGAACCCAAATGTGAGCTATCAGATGGCCTAGAAACCCAAATCTTAACGATCAGATGGCCTAGAAACTCAAATCTTACCGATCAGATGGCCTAGAAACCCAAATCCTACCTATCAG
>LR550722.1:19075-34096 GCA_900536415.3 Caenorhabditis sp. 38 MB-2015 | reverse complement strand
GGTGTCGAAACGTCCGGTGGCGAAACGTCGCGGTGTCGAAACGTCCGGTGGCGAAACGTCGCGGTGTCGAAACGTCCGGTGGCGAAACGTCGCGGTGTCGAAACGTCCGGTGGCGAAATGTCGCGGAGCCCTTTTAACGTATAGCTATACGTTAAAAGTTTCCAAATTTTCAACTTTGAACATTTTTTTCTCGAATACTGAACTTTTCGGTGAAAAATCCCTCGAGGGTCTTACCTAAAAAAATGTGCTCTTTCTTTTAAGAGCAACTTGCCGAGTCCCTTTACCCCACCTTTAACAGTTGATAAATCTACTCCAGATTTCGTCAAAGAATTTCAAGAACCAGATTTTTTCAATTCAACGGGTTATTCGACCCGTAGAATTTGGTTCTGATATCAAAATAGGCCAAAAATATCATTTGCGCATGTTACGAATCAAATTTTGACTATTATGTATCTTAAAATCAATGTCCGATTACTTATGTATTTTCATAACACTTTTCATTGAGGTGTTTGTTTTTGTTCTTCGTGTTTTTTTTTTGCTTTTTAGGTCAAAATCCTGAATTTTTTCTAAAAAAAGTGAAACCTGGCAGCAATTAAAATCTGGAACCAAACGGGAATCCTATGTATTTGTTTTTTGTGAGTGTATTTCGAAATATTTTACATATTTTTGTTGAAAAAAAGCAAAATGTTTTTCAACATTTTTTTTCGTGAAAATAATTTTCATTTTTCGAAAATTTTGAATTTTGAGGCCAACATTGAACATTGAAAACTTCAAAATTTTATTTTTAGGATTCTGAATTTCAGATTCTGAAGTTAGGATAATTTTGTTTGAAGATTCGAGTTTCAGCTTTCAGAATTCGAAACTCAAAATTCAGAATTCATATTTGAAGATTCAGAAACCGGCCTTCGAAAGCCAGAATTCAAAATTCAACATTTAAGTTCCAATATTCTAAGTTTAGGATTCAGAATTCAGAAATTAGGATTCTGAATTTAAAATTTGAAGTTTAAGATTCTGAATTGCGGGTTCAAGATTTTCAGAATTTAGAATTTTTGATTAGAATTCGAGATTCAGAACTCAAAATTAAAGATTTATAACTCAAGAATTTAGCGTTCTGAATTCAATTCTCAAGCTTCAAGGTTCAGAATCCAAAATTCAAAATTTTCAGCAAAAAAAATAGTTCAAATTCCAAGAAATTTTCAAAGAAAATCAATATCTATCACCTGGTTCGTTTTCTCCTTTCTAAATATCACTTATCGAAATTCATTTAATCATGTCATTTCATTTTCAATCATCATCTATGTATGTACCTATTTCCCAGTTCATTGAAACTTTTTTTTTTCACTTTTCGTTCATTTTTTTCTCCCACAAAACCTCGAAACAAAAACTAGTTTTTCGCACTTTTTGTCAATGAATCATCTACCACAAAAAAGTCAAATTTTGAAAAAAAATTTTTGACCGGTCAAATTAGTTGTTTTTTTTCTCTCACTGTCTATAATCGCTGTAAAATTTGGGTGATTTTTGAATTTTGAAAAACTGAAAAACATTTTTTTTTTCAGATTTTTGAACATTGGTAAGGAAGTGAAAATTGATGAAGTAAGTTTTTTTTTGTTGTAAAAAAGGTTCTTAACTTTGATCTAATCTCATTTTAACTCTGAAAATCGTGATCAGCAGAAAATTTCAGTCAGTTTGAGTATAATCATGACCTATTTTCAAAAAAAAGTTAGATCTTCGTTGTAAGACCCAGGGGTACTGTAGTTTTTGTCGCCAAAATTTAAATCTCTCCAAAATACATCATAATTATACTCAAACTGACCAGAATTCTTAGCTGAACATCATGGTTATTATATCATTATCAGAAATTATCAGTATTTCATGTAACTCACTAGTTTCGATTGAAAAACGCTCTGAAAATCGGATCTAATCACATTTATATGTTGAAAATCGTGATCAGCAGAAAATTTCAGTCAGTTTGAGTATAATCATGACCTATTTTCAAAAAAAAACGTTAGATTTTCGCTGTGAGACCCAGAGGTACTGTAGTTTTTGGCGTCAAACCTAAACATTTTTCAAAATCTATGATGATTATACTCAAACTGATCAGAATTTTTCGGTGATCATTATTTTCTATATATCATCAGTAAAACTCTAGCAGATTATGTTATTTATGAAAATCACAAAGAAGAGTTCTAGAAAAAATTTCTGAGCTTTTTTATGATGAAATTTGTGATCAGCATAAAATTTTGGTCAGTTTGAGTATAAACATGACCTATTTCGTGATAAATTTCAGATTTTCGCGATGAGACTCAGGATTACTGTACTTTATGTAGCTAAACTTGAAAATGCTTCGAAATATATCGTGATTATACTTAAAATGACCGGAATTTCATGAAAATGATGAATTTCAAAATAAAAAATAATGTAGACTTTGTTTTTCGAAAATTTTTGAATTCACCAATTTCCAGGCGAAACTCGGACGCTTCTGAAGCGTCAGTGAGCTCGAACGACAACAATCTAACCGTCCGAACACTAAAATCCATAAAAGGATGGTAAGTTCAGCGAAACACTTTTATTTCTTGGCAAATATTTGGCTTCAAAAAGCATCTATATTTTTGGAAATATTTTTTTTGTGTGCTTTTTTTCCTCTTTTGATTTCCAGGGCCTCATCCAGTCGCAATTTGGCCAATCAAATAGTTCTCAAAGTTCCAGCTTCATCGTTACGAAGGAAAACAGTTCGGATCCACGAAGGTGTTGGATCAGCCGAACGGGAGACTAAACACTTCACAGGTTAGTGTCATTAATTGCTGTAAAAATATAATATTTTATAGGTACTACAACTATGCATGGTCCAAAACGAATTTTTAATGGAAAGGGATATGCGCGGGCGTTCTGGATAATTATAGTGGCCGCCGCTTTGGCGATGTTGATATTTCAGGTTGTGACATTGTTGCAGATGTATTTTTCAAAGCCAACTTTATCTCAGGTAAGACACGATTGTCAAGAGGGCGGCTCCTTGACAGCCAACTAGTTGTCAAGGAGCCGCTGCTTGACAACTAGAAATATGTCAAGGGACGGCTCCTAGATATTTTTAATATGCCAAGGTTTGCCTGCTACACCGGTCAATACGTGTCAAGAAGCCACTGCTTGACAGCGTGTGTGTTGTTAAGGCGCAGCTCCTTGACAACTAGAAATATGTCAAGGGACGGCTCCTAGATATTTTGTAATATGCCAAGGTTTGCCTGCTTTACCGGTCAATACGTGTCAAGAAGCCACTGCTTGACAGCGTGTGGGTTGTTAAGGCGCAGCTCCTTGACAACTAGAAATATGTCAAGGGACGGCTCCTAGATATTTTGTAATATGCCAAGGTTTGCCTGCTTTACCGGTCAATACGTGTCAAGAAGCCACTGCTTGACAGCGTTTGGGTTGTTAAGGAGCCGCTGCTTGACAACTAGAAATATTTCAAGGGACGGCTCCTTGATAATATTTAAGGTACCAAGGTGCTGTTGCTATACTGGTCAATACGTGTCAAGAAGCCACTGCTTGACAGCTTGTGGGTTGTTAATGCTGAGCTCCTTGACAACTAGAAATATGTCAAGGGACGGCTCCTAGATATTTTTTAATATGCCAAGGTTTGCCTGCTACACCGGTCAATACGTGTCAAGAAGCCACTGGTTGACAGCGTGTGGGTTGTTAAGGCGCAGCTCCTTGACAACTAGAAATATGTCAAGGGACGGCTCCTAGATATTTTTTAATATGCCAAGGTTTGCCTGCTACACCGGTCAAAACGTGTCAAGAAGCCACTGCTTGACAGCTTGTGGGTTGTTAAGGCGCAGCTCCTTGACATTTGTCAAGGGACGGCTTCTTGGTATTTTTCGACGTGTCAAGGTATTGCAGCTAGACAGGTCGAAACGTGTCAAGGCACAGCTTCTTGATAACCCTAATTATGGCCAAGAAGCGGCTCCTTGACAGCTCTGAGGCTGTCTGTCAAGCACTACTCCTCTTGACATTTTAACTTCTGTCAAGGCAGGGCTCCTTTTCCAGGTCTCATTCATCGTCAGCGAGGGTGGAATGGATTTCCCCGCGGTCACGGTCTGCAACTTCAACCCCATCAAAAAATCGTACATCCGCGAGCTGAATGTGTCTGGTGATTTGTCATTTGGAACCTTAGAATATCTCCTACAAACCAACATGGATACAATGTTCATCTACAGTAACCTGAATCGCAAAACACTGGAGCAAACTCATCGAGAAGCCGAGATCTATATGAATAAACATAGCGATTTTCAGATTGTGAAGTTTCTCAAAACCGCTGGGTAAAAGAGGAGCACCCTAGATTCAAAAATAATTATGGGTCCTAATTCAGGTATGAATGTGAAGAGATGTTTGTCACGTGTTACTTTGGAGGTCGACGATTTCCATGTTGTAAGTACATGACAGCGAAAATTACCTCTTATGGAAAATGCTACGAGTTGGACCTGAAGGGTTTGGCACCGGAATGGATGCACAAACAAATCTCGCCTGGATCGGATGCTGGGTAAGACATTTGACTTTGTGATGCCAAAATTCGTGATCATCATAAAATTGCGGTCATTTTGAGTATAAACATGACCTATCTCCAAAAATTTTGAGATTTTCGCTGCAAGACCCAGGAGTACTGTACTTTTGGCAGAAAATCTGGAAATTCTCAAAAGAATATCATGTTTATACTCAAACTGATTGGAATCTTACACTGATCATCATGGTCACATGACGTTAGAATAAAAATTTCATTTATCCAGGTTATTTATACTAAAACTGAAAAAATACTGTTTTAATGTCAAGGACTGTCATCAGCGTGTAATTCCTGTCATTTTGAGTATACACATGACGTGGTTTGGTAAAATTTCAGTTTATCGCGACGAGACCCGGGGTACTGTACTTTTAGGCGCTAAGTTTTTGTCCTACCTTTCAAATTGCATAATTATTGCCACTAGATTATACGTTACTCGGTAAAAAATGATTTTCAGCCAAAAATATAGTAAGTATGATGATCAGCGTAAAATTCTGGTCAGTTTGACTATAAACATGATATATGTTCGATAGGTTTCAGTTTTGACACCAAGAACTACAGTACTCCTTGGGTCTCGCAACGAAAAAACTATTTTACTTGAAACCATGGCGTGTTTATACTCAAATTATTCAGAATTTCGAGCTGATCACGGAAAACTCGATTTGATTATGTGAGAAAGCTCATATTTTTTTGAAAAACCTCTTTAATAGAATTTTTAGTCTATTTTCGAATTTTCAATCAGGATATTAGAAATTTGAGACGAAAAATCTATTTTTATGATGTTCAACATAAAATTTTGGTCAGTTTGAGTATAAACACGGTATATTTTTAACCATTTTTTTCAGTTTCAGGCTTAACAACTACAGTACCCCTTAGGTCTCGCAACGAAGACACATACCGACTTCAAAACATGTCATGTTTATACTCAAACTGATCAGAATTTCACGAATTTTATCATAATGATAACGAAACCTCTCACAGACTTCAAATAATCGCCGACGCTCGTCTTGAAGAAGAGATGAACCTCGACCCAAACGATGCGAATGCTGTGTACTTTGATATCTATGAGAAAGGCTTCCGCTACTTTGTGCATGAGCCAAACCAGAAGGCCGAACTGGCTTCGGAAGGAATCAGTGTATCACCAACCAGGGTGGTCTACTCGGCAATAAAGAAAACTACAGTAAGCCTAAGCCTAAGCCTAAGCCTAAGCCTAAGCCTAAGCCTAAGCCTGAGATTCAGACAAACCTCTAGGAGAAAATGTGATTTTTTTAGCACAATTTGTTGAGCCGTGATGATTGGGGGAACTGCACCGCCACGTGGCCGAAGAACTATGACACGTGGCTGGCGTACTCGGCCACAGCGTGTCGATCTTTGTGTTTTGCTCAATATTTTTTCGATAAATGTGGATGTAGTCCATTCACTTATAACATTGATGGAAGTGAGTTGAGCTCCAGTAAGAGCTCGAGCCAACTCAGAGCTCTTTTTTTTTCAGAGAACAAGATCTGCACGCCATACGAGATTGTGACTTGTATGGATGAGCATATGGTGATGAGCCAGAATGGCACAGAGTTCCTCGAGCTGCCAGATTGCACCGAATGTCATATGGAGTGTGGTAGTACGTCGTATACTGCGTTCAACTCGTATGGTGATGGGTTTAATGCGGTCTCGTTGGAGTGGTTGAGGAATTTGGAGAAACAGACGGCGAGGCATATAAAGTGAGTTGAAAATTTGGAATGAGCAGAAAATTTGGGTCAGTTTGAGTATAATCACGACGTGGTTTTCGTGTCTTCGTTGTGAGACCTAAGGGGTACTGTAGGTGACAACACTAGACCTTAACATACTTGGTAGCATACCATGTTTATACTCAAACTGACCAAAATTTCATGTTGAACATCATAAAAATAGATTTTTCGTCTCAAATTTCTAATATCCTGATTGAAAATTCGAAAATAGACTGAAAATTCTATTAAAGAGGTTTTTCAAAAAAATATGAGCTTTCTTACATAATCAAATCGAGTTTTCTGTGATCAGCTCGAAATTCTGAATAATTTGAGTATAAACACGCCATGGTTTCAAGTAAAATAGTTTTTTTCGTTGCGAGACCCAAGGGGTATTGTATTACTTGGTGTCAAAACTGAAAATGCTTAAAAATATATCATGTTTATACTCAAACTGATCAGATTTTCACGCTGATTATCATCGGAAATATAAAATGAGCTGATAATCACATTTTACCAAGTTAAGTTCGAAAAAAAATACTTTTTCCAGTCAAAGTGTGTCAATCATCAACATCTTCTTCTTGGAAATGTTCTACACCTCCTACTCCCAAGTCCAAGCCACATCTCTAACCGAAATTCTCAGTAAGACACGGAAAAATGGGCGGAGCCTAACAAGTCTATCAATTTTGCAGGTGACATTGGTGGTAATATGGGGATGTTCCTAGGAATGTCGGTGATCACCATCACTGAGTTATCACTGTTCTTCTCCAAAATTTTTTGGATCGTCGCGTCGAAATCGCGCCGCGACTACATGTACAACAAGAAACGCGACGAGAAAACCAAAGAGCAACACCTAGAAGAGGCTGTCAAAGAGTATCAAGAGAAAAAGTCGCGACGAAGTTCGCGCGACGTGTCGCAGAATCGCATCTACCCGGAGACGACGCAAATGCCGCGATCAGGCTCGACTAGTAGTATAGAGAGCATGGTGAGTCGCAAGAAAGCGCGAATCTGTCGCGCGACAAAATCGCAATTTTTCTAATTCAGGTTGAGCTCAAGTTGGATGTTGAAGAACTACGTCAAAAATTGAGCCAACACGAATTGGCCGAGAAACATTTGTACAACAAAAAACCAATATTCAGCATTGATGGAAAATCCTAGTACTACTGTAGTACCCCTTTTGGAAGGGGGGTACTGTAGGTTACTGTATAATATGTAATTTTTGACTGGTGCATTTCCTTGACGATAATTTAATAATTATTTGATACACGTGTATAAAATAAAGCATTTTTTTGATGGTATACTGTATGTCAAAACGATGGGATCACAGACAAGATTACGGTAGTTCGAAAGAATAGGGTTACTGTAAGTTATTCAAAAGATTATTGTGGTGGTACTGTAGGTCAACTTCAAACCCCTGAGAATAACCTGTGGGTTCAGTAATAATACAGATATTAGCTACAAAAGTCGAGGTTACTGTATGTCAGAAAAATTTGGGTTACTGTAGTTTCGGATTACTGTAGCTCTCAAATCACGTTTTAAAAATATTTCTGAATTTCACGTGAATTTTCCATTTCTGAACAAATGATTTTTTGAAGTCATAAAAGTGTTCTCCGAATCCTAAAATAGCATTTTCTCTTTTTTTTTCGGTGCTATTTGTCCACCTACAGTACTACCCACTAGACACTGGAAACTAACATTCGACACAATTTTTATATTTAAAGTTTTGTCACGAAAAAAATTATCATTTTTTTTTGGAAATGGGGTAAGTCGGGACCTGAAAAAAACTGACCTCCGCGATTTTTTGTGTCCATTCTGAAATTCGGTGATTTTCAGCAAAATATCAATTTTTGACTTCTGAAAATTGAAAACAAAAAACTAATTAATCACATGCGTAATTAGGTGGAGTGTCGTAGTTTTTCGATGAGCGGGAATTTTAATTTTTTGGCAGCAAAGTTCAGAAATTGAATTGAATTTCATAATTTCGAGTAGATAACTTCCGATTTTCAGCATCTGGCGAGAAAATTCTGAATTTTCAAAACTCTGAGGATTCAGAATTGAGGACTCAAAATTCAGAGATGACGTTTCAGGATTCAGAACCTGTATTTTTTAGTGTAAAGACTTCGAACTTTTTTTTGAATAGTGGGTGTCAAAGTTGTTAGGTGGCAAGATTCATTATTCAGAATTGAGGATTGAGGATTCAGGAATCAAGATTCTGAATTGAAGATTCAGGATTCAGAATTGAGACTTCAGAGATGACATTTAGGATTCAGAACCTGAATTTTTGATAATATAATAAAAAATTCCAAACTTTTTTTTGAACATTAGGTGACAAAATTGTTAGGTGAAAAGATTCATTATTCAGAATTCCGGATTCAGAATTGAGGATTCAGAATAGAGGATTCAGGATTCAGAGATGACGTTTCAGGATTCAGAACCTGTATTTTTTAGTGTAAAAATTTCCAAACTTTTTTTGAAAATTAGGTGACAAAATTGTTAGGTGGCAAGATTCATTATTCAGAATTGAGGTTTGAGGATTCAGGAATCAAGATTCTGAATTGAAGATTCAGGATTCAGAATTGAGACTTCAGAGATGACATTTAGGATTCAGAACCTGAATTTTTGAAATTCCAAACATTTTTGAAATTCCAAACTTTTTTTTGAACATTAGGTGACAAAATTGTTAGGTGAAAAGATTCATTATTCAGAATTGAGGATTCAGAATTCCGGATTCAGAATTGAGGATTCAGAATTAAGGATTCAGGATTCAGAGATGACGTTTCAAGATTCAGAACCTGTATTTTTTAGT
This sequence comes from Caenorhabditis sp. 38 MB-2015, assembly GCA_900536415.3. Taxonomy (NCBI): domain Eukaryota; kingdom Metazoa; phylum Nematoda; class Chromadorea; order Rhabditida; family Rhabditidae; genus Caenorhabditis; species Caenorhabditis quiockensis. The sequence goes on along the minus strand of LR550722.1, from coordinate 25,026 downwards.
GTAAAAATTTCCAAACTTTTTTTGAACATTAGGTGACAAAATTGTTAGGTGGCAAGATTCATTATTCAGAATTGAGGTTTGAGGATTCAGGAATCAAGATTCTGAATTGAAGATTCAGGATTCAGAATTGAGACTTCAGAGATGACATTTAGGATTCAGAACCTGAATTTTTGATAATATTATAAAAAATTCCAAACTTTTTTTTGAACATTAGGTGTCAAAGTTGTTAGGTGGCAAGATTCATTATTCAGAATTGAGGTTTGAGGATTCAGGAATCAAGATTCTGAATTGAAGATTCAGGATTCAGAATTGAGACTTCAGAGATGACATTTAGGATTCGGAACCTGAATTTTTGAAATTCCAAACATTTTTGAAATTCCAAACTTTTTTTTGAACATTAGGTGACAAAATTGTTAGGTGAAAAGATTCATTATTCAGAATTGAGGATTCAGAATTCCGGATTCAGAATTGAGGATTCAGAATTAAGGATTCAGGATTCAGAGATGACGTTTCAAGATTCAGAACCTGTATTTTTTAGTGTAAAAATTTCCAAACTTTTTTTGAACATTAGGTGACAAAATTGTTAGGTGGCAAGATTCATTATTCAGAATTGAGGTTTGAGGATTCAGGAATCAAGATTCTGAATTGAAGATTCAGGATTCAGAATTGAGACTTCAGAGATGACGTTTCAGGATTCAGAACCTGAATTTTTGATAATGTTATAAAAAATTCCAAACTTTTTTTTGAACATTAGGTGACAAAATTGTTAGGTGAAAAGATTCATTATTGAGAATTGAGGATTCAGGAATCAAGATTCTGAATTGAAGATTCAGGATTCAGAATTGAGACTTCAGAGATGACATTTAGGATTCAGAACCTGAATTTTTGAAATTCCAAACATTTTTGAAATTCCAAGCTTTTTTTTGAACATTAGGTGACAAAATTGTTAGGTGAAAAGATTCATTATTCAGAATTGAGGATTCAGAATTCCGGATTCAGAATTGAGGATTCAGAATTGAGGATTCAGAATTGAGGATTCAGAGATGACGTTTCAAGATTCAGAACCTGCATTTTTTGATGTAAAGACTTCAAACTTTTTTCAAAATAGTAGGTGACAAAATTGTTAAGTGAAAAGATTTATAATTCAGAATTGAGGATTGAGGATTGAGGATTCAGAATCGACGATTCAGGATTCAGAATTGAGGATTCAGAATCGACGATTCAGGATTCAGAATTGAGGATTCAGAGATGACGTTTCAAGATTCAGAACCAGCATTTTTTGGTGTAAAAAATTCAAACAAAATTTTTTGAACTTCAACATTTGATCTGTGATTCTTCGCCATGAGAATTAAAAAATTCAAAAACTGTTTTTCATCCCCAAAATCTCAAAAATCCCTGAAAATTTCCAGCCAATTCATAATCGAAGTGCCTCTCTCCAAATTAACCGGTGTTCAATCGATCCGTCGAGAAGCTAAATACTTTGCCAGTAGGCTAAATTTCAGATTTCACCTCTTTTATCTGAAAATGCATATATTTTCAGACATGACAACAATGCATGGTCCTCGTCGACTTCACAAATCCTCCAAATTTCTTTCAAAACTCTTCTGGCTTCTAGTAATCCTAATCAGTTTTGGTCTTTTACTCTTTCAAAATATCCAACTTTTAGTCATCTATTTTTCAAGGCCAACCTTGTCACAGGTAACTACAGTACTCCGGGCACCTATCGTACCCTTTTCCAGGTTTCTTTCATAGTCAGCGAAGGAGGAATGGATTTCCCTGCTGTAACAGTTTGCAACTTTAACCCTATCAAAAAGTCCTATGTCCAAAAGCTTAACAGTTCCGGCGATTTATCGATTGCAACCTTGGATTATTTGATGGAAGTGAACACCGATGTTATGGTCCTATACAGTAATCTGAATCGGAGTACTGTAGAAGAGAGTACTGTACTTCAAAACCTACCGAGATCCCATTAAAATGATCATTTTTGCAGTGAGCCAAAACGCGGATGAATACATAAAAGCGCACGCCGATTTTGATTTCATCAATTTTTTGAATAATTCAGGTAGGGAGTACTGTAGTTTTTTTTTCTCACAAATTTTCAGAGATTTTCAGGATATGGTTGTGAGGAGATGTTTGTCAGATGCTACTTTGCTGGAACCCATTTTGATTGTTGTAAATATGTGGAATCGAAAATTTTGTCGTTGGGAAAGTGTTATACGATCGATTTTCAATTGCATGCGCCCGATTGGATGCATAAACAAGTGCAGTCGGGGGTTGAATCGGGGTAAGACTGGGGATACTTCTGAATTCTGACTTCTGAATTCTGAATTCTGAATCCTGTATACATTTTTCAACATTCAAATAATCGTCTCAACGAATAATAGTAGACCTACATGGGTCCTGAATGCCACAATTCTGATGACTGAATTCTGAATCCTGATTTCTGAATCATGAATCTTCAATTCTGAATTCTGAACCCTGTATCCTCAATTCTTAATACTCAACCTCAATTCTGATTCCTGGAATAATGAAATCTGAATCCTCAATTCTGAACTCTGAATCCTTAATCGTCAATTCTGAATCCTGGCCCCTGAATCATGAATCTTCAATTCTGAATTCTGACCTTAGAATCGTCAATTCCTGAAACATGAACCCTGTATCCTCAATTCTTAATACTCAACCTCAATTCTGATTCCTGGAATAATGAAATCTGAATCCTCCATTCTGAACCCTGAATCATGAATCTTCAATTCTGAATTCTGAATCCTCCATCCTAAATCCTGAACTCTGAATCGTCAATTCCTGAAGCATGAACCCTGTATACTCAATCCTAAATACTCAACCCTCAACTCTGAATCCTGTAATGCTGAAATCTGATTCCTTATTCCTCAATTCTCAAATCTGCATCTCAAATTTTCATCTCTGAATCACCTAGTTCTGAGTTCTGAATCCTGTTTCCTCAGTTCTGATACCAGAATTCACAATCCTCAATTTTGAATTCTGAATCCTCGATGCTCAATTCTAATACTCGTGAGTTGTGAATCCTGAAACCTCGTTCTTCAATTCTCAATCCTGATTCCTGGAATACTGAAATCTGAATCCTGAATCCTGTTTCCCTAATTCTCAATTCTTAATTCTGAATCCTGTTTTCTCAGTTTTGATACCAGAATTCACAATCCTCAATTCTAAGACCTGAATCCTCCGTCCTAAATCCTGAACCCTAAGTTCTAAATTCTGAATCCTCATTTCTCAATTCTGATACTCATGAATCGTGAATTGTGAACCCTGAATCTAATTCTTGGTTTCCTGAATCTCGAATCCAAAAACTTGACTCCTGAATCCCCTATTCTGAATTCAGGATCCTAAAACTCATTTCAAGCCTTCAAATAATCGTCGACGCTCATCTCGAAGAAGTCCTCGACAACGATCAACAATACGAAGACATTCTCTTCTCCGACATCTATGAGAACGGCTTCCGCTACTACATCCACGAATCCAATCGAGATCCCGAACTGGCTTCAGAAGGCATCAGTGTATCACCATCCAGAACCGCTTATTCAGCCATCAAGAAAACCACGGTAACATTTCCGGTACACCAAAAAAAATCATCCAATTATTCTAAAAAAAAAAAAAATGTTTTTTTGATAATTGATAAGAACATTCTCCTCTTATCACTAAAAGTTCATTGAATCAAAAATTCAAGTACTTTCAGCACAATTTGCTCCAAAGAGCCCATTGGGGAAATTGCACGGATAGCTGGCCGGATAAATACTCAACATATCTACCATACACCTCGATAACTTGTAGATATTTGTGCTTGGCTCAGTATTTTTATGATACCTGTGGGTGTAGTCCATTTACCTATAATATTGATGGAAGTGAGTATATCTCCTAGTGACTTCAAGGGGACCTATTTTCAGACAAGCCAATGTGCACACCTTATGAGACTATAACATGTATGGACACAAAAATGGACAAACTTGACACAGAATTCGTGGCTTTGCCTAATTGTACAGAATGCCATATTGAATGCAATAGTGTCAGTTTCAATAGCTATAATTCGTATGGCGACGGGTTCAAAAAAGAGTCCTTGGAGTGGCTCAGATCGATGAGCAACCATTCGGAGAATCATATCATGTGGGTATACTGACCTATTCTTTCCATCAAATTTTTTTTTTTTGAGTAAAAATGTGGCAATTATCAATGTATTTTTCATGGAGATGTTCTACACTTCATATTCACAAGTTCAAGCCACATCATTGACCGAGATGCTGAGTAAGTGAAAGGCACAGAAAAGTGGGCGTGGCTTTTATACCTGATGATGTCAAAGTTATGAGAAGTTAGCCAATATGGGTATCAGAACACGTCAAAATTTCTGATTCAGATGGTCTTATGAATCATAGGTTAAGAAAATGTGTCAGAGATGCGGCACAGAAAAGTGGGCGTGGCTTTTATACCTGATGATGTCAAAGTTATGAGAAGTTAGCCAATATGGGTATCAAAACACATTAGAATTTCTGATTCAGATGGTCTTATGAATCATAGGTTAAGAAAATGTGTCAGAGATGCGGCACAGAAAAGTGGGCGTGGCTTTTATACCTGATGATACCAAAATCATGAAAACCTAGTCAATATGGGTATCAAAATTCCTGAAATTCAATTACTTAGACAATCCACAGCTCTATGAGTAACTAAAGTGTGCCAGAGATGCGGCATGTAAAAGTGGGCGTGGCTTATATATACCCGATAATACCAAAATCATTAAAACCTATTCAATATGGGTATCAAAATTCATCAAATTTTTCAACTTGCGAGATTCAACTACTTTCAGGCTAATTTAGTGTGCCAGAGTTGCGGCATAGAAAAGTGGGCGTGGTTTAGCTATCTGAATCCGCCAAAACGAGGAAACCTAGTCAATATGGGTATCAAAATGCTAAAAATTTCATGATTTGAAACATTATAGGTTTTATAGGTTTTAAAAGTGTACCAGACTTGCGGCATGAAAAAGTGGGCGTACCCTATTCACTCGATAATGTCAAAATTATGAAAACCTAGTCAATATGGGTGTCTAAAATCATGAAATTTTGCAACTTAGACGATCCTAATAGTAAAAAAACAGAAAAATCATCTGGTAACTGTCGCATGGAGAAATGGGCGTGGCTAAGAGATCTGATTTTTTTAAAGTCAAAGGTACCTTGTCAATATGGGTATCAAAATTCTTCAAATTTCATGATTCAGACGTTCCGAGGTTTGAAAGTGGGCTGAAATGTGGTTGAAAATGACAAACCTGCGGAAAACAGTTTTGCGGCATAGAAAAGAGGGCGTGGCTTAGGGGTCCTATAATATCAAAATCGTGAAACCTAGTCAAAATGGGTATCAAAATTCTTCAAATTTCATGACTTAGAAGATGCAGAATATTGAAAACGTTGCGGACCTTCAGAAAATGACATATTACAGGTGGCATTGGTGGCAACATGGGTCTCTTCATGGGCATCTCCCTAATCACCATCACCGAACTCGTCCTCTTCTGCATGAAAATCGGGTGGATCTTCGCGTCGCGACGTCGTCGCGAATACATGACGAGCAAGCGTCGCAGCGAAAAGGAGCGTAAACGCGACTTGCATGCCGCGGTGGACGAGTTGCGAACACGTCGCAACAGTCGCGTGTCACCGATGATGGGCGCGATCAATGAGATGAGTTTCATCAATAATGGAACGTCATCGACGAGTTTGGAGACTATGGTGAATTTGGGGAGGGGTCAGAGAAGAATAGGGCATTTTTTGATATTTCAGATCGAGCTGAAACTCGACGCCGATGAGCTCCGGAAGCGGCTCAACGCAGGTGTGACGCGATTCAGACTTCCGACAGAGAAATCAAATCCACCAACAATGAAAAGAACCAAATTTTAATTCTACATAACATAATTCTAGTTTTTTTTTTTTTTTTTTTAA
>LR550722.1:0-19049 GCA_900536415.3 Caenorhabditis sp. 38 MB-2015 | reverse complement strand
ACAAAACGAAAAAAAAATCAAAATATTTTTTTTCAAAAAAAAAACAACACAAACAGCGTGAAACAAAGGAAGGAATAACATCATTTAATTTTTCTCGCAACATTTTTTTTTTCGCCCAATTTTTTGAATTTATCACTGACCGGTCATTTATTTGTCACTGACCGGTCGAAAATATTTATCACTGACCGGTCAAGAATGGAAAATCTGAGCTTTACACCGAAAATGTGTAAAATCTTCAGATCCGAGCCTGAATTCTGAAAATTGGCCTCAAAAACCAGTTGAGCTCTTGAATTTTGCAATTTTTGTGGTCCCAAATGTTGAAATCTGGATTTTGGAGAACGGAATTCGATTTCGAGCTACTTGAATTCATAATTTTGAGGCTAAAAAAGTGCAGTTTCAAAATTTTAAATTTGGGGCCCAACGATAAATTCTCGAATTAATTGATCGCAGAACAAGAAGATAAAGTTAGAATTTTGGAAATCTGAAATTTTAAGCCTAAAAACTGAACCTTCAAACTCGGGGCCGAAAAGTTGACTTCAAAAATCAATTACCGAAATTTAGCTCTCGAATTTTTGAATTTTCTGATCTCAAATGTTGGAATCCGGATTCTTGAGCACTAAACTTGTTCCTGAGATATCTGAATTTAAAATGTTGAGGTTAAAAAAAGTGCTTAAAAATTTAGCAGTTTCAAAATTTGAAGTCTGAGCTCTACATTTTCGATTATCGAAGTTTGAACTAGTTGATCACAAAATAAAAAGATGAAGTCAGAATTTTGAAAATCTGAAATTTTAAGCCTAAAAATTGAAAATGTCAATGTGGCGCCATGAATTTTGAATTTTTGAATTTTTGAATCGAAAAAATGAAAAATAAACTTGACAGCGAAAATCTATAAAATCTTCAGATTTGAGCCCAAGTTCTGAAAACTGACTTCAAAAATCAATTATTTAATTTTTTGGTCCCAATTGTTGAAATCTGGATTTTTTAAAATATAATTTTTGAGCTCTGGAAACACAAAATTTGAACTTGGAATAAGTATTAAGGGTTCTAAATTTTAGGTCAAAAAATATAGGTCAAAAAATGAGACAAAATTCATATTTTGGGAATGAAATCTGAATTCTGGTAATCAGGTCTATGGCTGAAACTCGAAGGCTTTTGGTCCCAAAATTTGAATTTTTGGGATTGGTGGTCAAAAATTTCAAAAATCTCGAATTTTAGAGCCTAATTTTACGCCCAACATTCAGAAAACCAGTTTTAGATCCCAGTAAACCACAAATTTCAAAAAATAAATTTTCTGGCCGTCAAAAAAATTCAAATTCCGAAATATCCATTATTTCGAAACCTGGCTCGAAAAAAGGCAATTGATAAATTTCTGATAAATCGTGTGAGAAAACATGTATGTGCCGGGTAACACGTATTATTTCTCATCGAAAAACACACACAAAAAGTTATGACAACCGGCGAAATAGTGTGCGAAATGAGGAGACCACGAGAAATGACAAAGCATGTTTACTTTTACCATATAATGAATGTATATATATGTGACAAAAATTTGAAATTTGTAAAAAACAGCCGGTTTATTCTTCAAAATTTTGAGATTTGTGCTCCATTTTGGAACTGCTCTCTTCTTACAGTAATCCATTTTTTCGTGTGAAAAATTATTTTTAATGCGATTTTTATGATATGGCAATTATTGTCATACTGCTGATAAAATGCAAGCAGAACACACATTTCCGCGGTGAGCCTTTTTTGAGTCTTTTTTATTTGAGAATTGACGTGGGTTTTTGAAAATTTTGAATTTGAACGTTGAAAGTTTGAAAATTCGAACTCTGAATCCTGAGTCTTAGATCCTGAATTGTAGATCCTGAATCCTAGATCCAGAATCCTAGATCCTGAATCCTAGAATCTGAATCCTAGTACCTGAGCCCTTGTACCTAGGTCCTAGATCCTGAATCCTAGATCGTGAATCCTAGATCCAGAATCCTAGATCCTGAATCCTAGATCCTGAATCCTAGATCCTGAGTCTTAGATCCTGAATCCTAGAATCTGAATCCTAGTACCTGAGTCCTTGTACCTAGGTCCTAGATCCTGAATCCTAGATCCTGAATCCTAGATCCTGAATCCTAGATCGTGAATCCGAGATCGTAAATCCTAGATTGTCAATCCTAGATCCTGAATCCGAGATCGTAAATCCTAGATCGTGAATCCTAGATCCAGAATCCTAGATCCTGAATCCTAGAATCTGAATCCTAGATTGTGAATCCTAGATCCTGAATCCTAGATCCTGAATCCTAGATCCAGAATCCTAGATCCTGAATCCTAGATCCTAAATCCTAGAATCTGAATCCGAGTACCTGAGTCCTTGTACCTAGGTCCTAGATCCTAAATCCTAGATCCTAAATCCTAGATCGTGAATCCGAGATCGTAAATCCTAGATTGTGAATCCTAGATCCTGAATCCGAGATCGTAAATCCTAGATCGTGAATCCTAGATCCAGAATCCTAGATCCTGAATCCTAGATCCTGAATCCTAGATCCTGAATCCTAGATCCTGAATCCTAGAATCTGAATCCTAGTACCTGAATCCTAGATCGTGAATCCGAGATCGTAAATCCTAGATTGTGAATCCTAGATCCTGAATCCTAGATCCTGAATCCTAGATCCTGAATCCTAGATTGTGAATCCTAGATCCTGAATCCGAGATCGTAAATCCTAGATCGTGAATCCTAGATCCAGAATCCTAGATCCTGAATCCTAGATCCTGAATCCTAGATCCTGAATCCTAGATCGTGAATCCGAGATCGTAAATCCTAGATTGTGAATCCTAGATCCTGAATCCTAGATCCTGAATCCTAGATCCTGAATCCTAGATCCTGAATCCTAGATCCTGAATCCTAGATCCTGAATCGTAGATCCTGAATCCTAGATCGTGAATCCGAGATCGTAAATCCTAGATTGTGAATCCTAGATCCAGAATCCTAGATCCTGAATCCTAGATTGTGAATCCTAGATCCTGAATCCTAGAATCCTAGATCCTGAATCCTTTTTTTGAAAAAGGATCTAGGATTCACGCTCTATTCACAAATTTTTTACAAATTTAGCGTTAATAATTAGACTTTCCCCTTTTCAAGGTTCAAAATTCAAGAATTTCAAAATTTTCACAAAATTTCAAATCTCCATTCTCGACTTTCAAAGTTCAAATTTCAAAGTTCTCTCGAGTTTTGGCATATGACTGTGTACCTACAGTACTCCTGACCCCTTTCTTCAAACAAAGACGAGAAACAAAGAGACGCAGAGAAAAAGAGACATTAATTTACTCCTCTTATCGTCTTCTGATTCTATTTTTTGTTCTCATCATTATCAGCTATTTTTTTTCAAATATTTTTTTTCAGACAAAAAATAGATATTCTGAAAAAAGAGGAGAGAATGCAAAATACAACAAATGGTTATAAAAACCATACATTTGAGGATGATTCATACTTGGTGGGTTTTTGATAAATAAAATTTGAAGCAAAAAATGACAATGAAAAATTTGCAGATAAATTTTACTGCTGGGCCGAGTTCTTCTGAATCAACGCCTAGGAATTCGTGAGTTTTTGAGGGGAATTTTTTGGTACTTGAAAAAGTAGAAATTCGAATTTTGACTTATTTTAGTGGATAGCTTTTTGAACGCTTACTAATATCCTTTGGTCAAGTTATTGAATTTCAGCTCGAAAATCTTTCAGATAGAAAGTGTAAAACCCTGCCTAACTATAGGGTAATCAGGTATAAAAAGGAACCCTAGAACCTTTCTGAAACTACAAGAATTCTCTCATTTTTAAATTAATTAATTTTCGAAAAATTATCAGGATGAAAAAGATGCTAAAAATTTAAAATCTGAAAATCTCATGTTTTGCAGACAAATTAAAAACACATTTTGAGAACTGGGTCAAAACATCGAGGCTTCAAAAAAAAACTATGAAGCGAATATCAAAGTGAGAAAACCGTGTTTGAAGAATTTTGATACCCATATTGACTAGGTTTCCTCGTTTTGGCGAATTCAGATAGATAAGCCACGCCCACTTTTCTGTGCCGCAACTCTGGCACACTAAATTAGCCTAAGAAAAGTTGGATCTTGCAGGTTTAGAAATTTGATGAATTTTGATACCCATATTGACTAGGTTTCCTCGTTTTGGCGAATTCAGATAGCTAAGCCACGCCCACTTTTACATGCCGCAAGTCTGGCACGCTAAATTAGCCTAAGAAAAGTTGGATCTTGCAGGTTTAGAAATTTGATGAATTTTGATACCCATATTGAATAGGTTTTAATGATTTTGGTATTATCGGGTATATATAAGCCACGCCCACTTTTACATGCCGCATCTCTGGCACACTTTAGTTACTCATAGAACTGTGAATTGTCTAAGTAATTGAATTTCAAGAATTTTGATACCCATATTGAATAGGTTTTAATGATTTTGGTATTATCGGGTATACAAGCCACGCCCACTTTTACATGCCGCATCTCTGGCACACTTTAGTTACTCATAGAGCTGTGAATTGTCTAAGTAATTGAATTTCAAGAATTTTGATACCCATATTGAATAGGTTTTAATGATTTTGGTATTATCGGGTATACAAGCCACGCCCACTTTTACATGCCGCATCTCTGGCACACTTTAGTTGCTCATTGAGCTGTGGATTATCTAAGTCATTGAATTTGAAGAATTTTGATACCCATATTGACTAGGTTTTGATGATTTCGGTATTATCGGGTATACAAGCCACGCCCACTTTTACATGCCGCAAGTCTGGCACGCTAAATTAGCCTAAGAAAAGTTGGATCTTGCAGGTTTAGAAATTTGATGAATTTTGATACCCATATTGAATAGGTTTTAATGATTTTGGTATTATCGGGTATATATAAGCCACGCCCACTTTTACATGCCGCAAGTCTGGCACGCTAAATTAGCCTAAGAAAAGTTGGATCTTGCAGGTTTAGAAATTTGATGAATTTTGATACCCATATTGAATAGGTTTTAATGATTTTGGTATTATCGGGTATATATAAGCCACGCCCACTTTTACATGCCGCAAGTCTGGCACGCTAAATTAGCCTAAGAAAAGTTGGATCTTGCAGGTTTAGAAATTTGATGAATTTTGATACCCATATTGAATAGGTTTTAATGATTTTGGTATTATCGGGTATATATAAGCCACGCCCACTTTTACATGTCGCATCTCTGGCACACTTTAGTTGCTCATTGAGCTGTGGATTGTCTAAGTCATTGAATTTGAAGAATTTTGATACCCATATTGACTAGGTTTTGATGATTTCGGTATTATCGGGTATACAAGCCACGCCCACTTTTACATGTCGCATCTCTGGCACACTTTAGTTGCTCATTGAGCTGTGGATTGTCTAAGTCATTGAATTTGAAGAATTTTGATACCCATATTATACTATAGGGTAATCAAGTATGAAAAAGAACACTGGAATAATCAGTTTCTTCAAAAACCTAGAAATTAGGCTGAAAATTCCAGAACATGGAAATCCTTTGCGAAAAAAACAGAAGAACGGAATGAAAACAATTAAACGTAATATTTTCACGTGTCTGTCAGTTTTTCATTTTTTTCTGTCGTAGAAGAAAAAAAAATGCAAATTCGCTGAAAATGCTGAAATTTTTCATTTTTATGCAAAACAAACTGTCTAGATATAATCAGGACAAAAAGTTACCCTATAATATAGTATACCATCCCACTTTTGTTAGTTTTTGATGATTTTTCGAGCATTTTTTGTATTTTCAGTGTAAATTTCAAGGCTGAAAATTGCGTATTGAAGATATCGTTTGGCAAAAGCTGATAACAGATTCGTTTTCAGCGTGTCAAGATCTACAAAATGATATAGACTGTAAAATTCAATATCTGAAAATACTGGGAAAAACTTAAAATTTTATAATTTTTTTCTGCATCATTAGAAATTTCTGAAAGTACTGAAATTTTTCATTTTTATCTGAAATTGAGGTTCTAGAAATATTCAGCATGAAAAGAACTTCCACCATTCTGCCACCCAACTGCAATCTCCGCTACAATGAATCCAAATCCCAACTCACTTTGGAAATGCCAGTTTCCCAACTCAAAAAGATCAAGGAGGCCGAGAGTACGGTATCGGTGACACGCGAGACCCAACATTTTTGTGGTATGTCTGCGCGTCTCTTCATCTCCTATACTCTCTATGTCATTTTCAGAGACCACAACGATGCACGGTCCGAAACGTATATTCAAGGGTAAACGTTGGGCCACTTTGTTTTGGGCTATCATGGTTTCATGTTCGCTGGGTCTTCTCATTACGCAAGTTGTTATTTTGGTATCACAGTATTTGTCAAAACCGGTTATATCGCAGGTTGGTTGGTTGGTTGGTTGCGGCATAGAAAAGTGGGTGGAGCTTAAAACCAAAATTTCCAAAGTGGTAGGAACCTAGGCAATATGGGTGTCAAAAATCATGGAATGTTGTAACCAAGAATGTCTGAGTGTTTTGAAGTGAAGAAACTACGCTAGACTTGCGGCATAGAAAAGTGGGCGGAGCACAAACTGTTTTTTTCTCAAGTTAATAAGAACCTGGGCATTATGGGTGTCAAAAATCATGAAATGTTGTGATTAAGAACATCCAATCGTTCGGAAACAAAGTAATAAGGTCAGATGTGCGGCAAAAAAAAGTGGGCGGAGCTTAAAATATAATTTTTCGAAGTTCGAAGGAACCTAGGCAATATGGGTGTCAAAAATCATGAAAATTTGTGATTAGGAATGTCCAAGTAAGCTTAACTGAAAAAATTATGTCACATTTGCGGCATAGAAAAGTGGGCGGAGCTTAACATAGAATTTTTCGAAGTTCGAAGGAACCTAGGCAATATGGGTGTCAAAAATCATGAAAATTTGTGATTAGGAATGTCCAAGTAAGCTTAACTGAAAAAATTATGTCAGATTTGCGGCATAGAAAAGTGGGCGGGGCTTAAAATAGAATTTTTCGAAGTTCGAAGGAACCTAGGCAATATGGGTGTCAAAAATCATGAAAATTTGTGATTAGGAATGTCCAAGTAAGCTTAACTGAAAAAATTATGTCAGATTTGCGGCATAGAAAAGTGGGCGGAGCTTAAAATAGAATTTTTCGAAGTTCGAAGGAACCTAGGCAATATGGGTGTCAAAAATCATGAAAATTTGTGATTAGGAACGTCCAAGTAAGCTTAACTGAAAAAATTATGTCAGATTTGCGGCATAGAAAAGTGGGCGGGGCTTAAAATAGTATTTTTTGAGATTTGATGGAACCCAGGCAAAATGGGTAAAAAAAATCATGAAAATTTGTGATTAGGAACGTCCAAGTAAGCTTAACTGAAAAAATTATGTCAGATTTGCGGCATAGAAAAGTGGGCGGGGCTTAAAATAGTATTTTTTGAGATTTGATGGAACCCAGGCAAAATGGGTGTCAAAAATCATGAAAATTTGTGATTAGGAACGTCCAAGTAAGCTTAACTGAAGAAATTATGTCAGATTTGCGGCATAGAAAAGTGGGCGGGGCTTAAAATAGTATTTTTTGAGATTTGATGGAACCCAGGCAAAATGGGTATCAAAATGTATCAAATTTTGTAACTTAGAAAGTTCGAGTGATAAAAAGGTTCATATTTTTGACAGATAGAATTGCAGCCTAGATGTCTTCTGAAATCATGAATTTTGGTATTTTCAGGTCTCATTTCTAATCAACGAGCAAGGTCTCGACTTCCCCCTCGTCACAGTTTGCAACCTCAACCCAGTTCGTCGAAGTTATCTGGAAAAATTGAACGCGACAGGCAATGGTGATGTATCCGAAGAGATGATAACCTATCTGATGAACTACAACATTGAGACTCTCTCGTTGATCGGCGGCTCAGATCGACAATCCCTTCATGTCGGCAATATGAGCCTCGAGACCTATCAAGCCAAGCATCCCGATTTTACGCCCGACTCGTTTTTCTGGGATGCCGGGTTTGAATGTGACGAACTCTTGAAATTATGCTCATTTGAGGGAGCTGTGTGAGTTTGGAATGAGCATACAATCTCTTAAAAATTGGAAATTTCAGCTTCGACTGTTGCGACATCGCCACACCAATTTTGACACCAATGGGAAAGTGCTACACCATCGACATGTCGAAAAGCGACAAAGCATGGATGCGCAAACAAACCGAGCCGGGAATCAACGCCGGACTTCAGCTCACTCTGGATGCTCATCTTGAGGAGCAATTCGATGGTGAGAACAACACCATTGGGCCACTGTTCACCAATTCATACGTCGATGGGTTCCGCTACTTTGTACATGCGCCAGATACAATTCCGCATTTATCATCGGATGAGTTCACGGTTTCACCAAACTCTGTCGCTTACTCGGCGATAACCAGCGATCGAGTGAGTTTTTGGGGGAAGGCACAGAAAAGTGGGCGTGGCCTATAATCTTTTTTCTCGAATCCATGGAAGTATACCCATTATGGGTGTCTAAAATCAGCAATTTTTGTGACTTAAAAAATTAAGTTATTTAGAAGTGAAAAAAAGCCTTTATTGCGGCACAGAAAAGTGGGCGTGGCTTAAAAAATTTATTTTTTTTAATGTTACATATTACGTGTGTCTAAAATCCTGAAATTCTCTAACATAGAAATTTCGGTTGGTTAAATTATTGAAGCGTGCCGAACTTGCGGCACAGAAAAGTGGGCGTGGCCTATAATCTTTTTTCTCGAATCCATGGAAGTATACCCATTATGGGTGTCTAAAATCATCAAAATTAATGACTAAGGATATTTGAGAGGCTAGATTTTTGGATAACGTGCCGAACTTGCGGCACAGAAAAGTGGGCGTGGCCTATAATCTTTTTTTTCGAATGCATGGAAGTATACCCATTGTGGGTGTCTAAAATCATCAAAATCAATGACTAAGGATATTTGAGAGGCTAGATTCTTGGATAACGTGCCGAACTTGCGGCACAGAAAAGTGGGCGTGGCCTATAATCTTTTTTCTCGAATGCATGGAAGTATACCCATTATGGGTGTCTAAAATCATCAAAATCAATGACTAAGGATATTTGAGAGGCTAGATTCTTGGATAACGTGCCGAACTTGCGGCACAGAAAAGTGGGTGTGGCTAAAAATGTTTTTTTTTAAATCATGGGAAACCACCTATTATGGGTGTCTAAAATCTTGAAATTCTCTGACTTAAAATTTTACGATGGTTAAAATATCGAGAAGCGTGCCAAACGTTGTATCTAAAACCTGATTGTGAGCTCCGCTAACCCGGCATAGAGAAGTGGGCGTGGCCTAGACACCCTATTTTCAAGAATCATGGGAACCTAGCCAATATGGGTATCTAAAATCAGCAATTTTTGTGACTTAAAAAATCAAGTTATTTAGAAGTGAAAAAAAAGCCTTTATTGCGGCACAGAAAAGTGGGCGTGGCCTAGACTCCCTATTTTCAAGAATCATGGGAACCTAGCCAATATGGGTATCTAAAATCAGCAATTTTTGTGACTTAAAAAATCAAGTTTTTTAGAAGTGAAAAAAAGCCTTTATTGCGGCACAGAAAA
Organism: Caenorhabditis sp. 38 MB-2015; assembly: GCA_900536415.3. Lineage (NCBI taxonomy): Eukaryota > Metazoa > Nematoda > Chromadorea > Rhabditida > Rhabditidae > Caenorhabditis > Caenorhabditis quiockensis. Next base: position 9,476 of record LR550722.1, on the reverse strand, counting down.
GTGGGCGTGGCCTAGACTCCCTATTTTCAAGAATCATGGGAACCTAGCCAATATGGGTATCTAAAATCAGCAATTTTTGTGACTTAAAAAATCAAGTTATTTAGAAGTGAAAAAAAGCCTTTATTGCGGCACAGAAAAGTGGGCGTGGCTTAAAAAATTTATTTTTTCTAATGTTACATATTACGCGTGTCTAAAATCCTGAAATTCTCTAACATAGAAGTTTCGGTTGGTTAAATAATTGAGAAGCGTGCCGAACTTGCGGCACAGAAAAGTGGGCGTGGCCTAGACTCCCTATTTTCAAGAATCATGAGAACCTAGCCAATATGAGTATCTAAAATCAGCAATTTTTGTGACTTAAAAAATCAAGTTATTTAGAAGTGAAAAAAAGCCTTTATTGCGGCACAGAAAAGTGGGCGTGGCCTAGACTCCCTATTTTCAAGAATCATGGGAACCTAGCCAATATGGGTATCTAAAATCAGCAATTTTTGTGACTTAAAAAATTGAGTTATTTAGAAGTGAAAAAAGCCTTTATTGCGGCACAGAAAAGTGGGCGTGGCCTAGACTCCCTATTTTCAAGAATCATGGGAACCTATCCAATATGGGTATCTAAAATCAGCAATTTTTGTGACTTAAAAAATCTAGTTATTTAGAAGTGAAAAAAAACCTTTATTGCGGCACAGAAAAGTGGGCGTGGCTTAAAAAATTTATTTTTTTCAATGTTGCATATTACGCGTGTCTAAAATCCTGAAATTCTCTAACATAGAAGTTTCGGTTGGTTAAATTATTGCGGCACAGAAAAGTGGGCGTGGCCTAGACACCCTATTTTCGAGAAACATGGGAACCTAGACAATATGGGTGTCTAAAATCGCCAAATTTCATAACTAAGTTGACTACCGGCACAGAAAAGTGGGCGTGACCTAGATTTCAACAAAACTGATTGCAGTACATGCTCCTATCCGCTGATAAATGGGGAAACTGCACCGATGAATATCCGGCCGATCTTCAACCAACCAATATGTCCTACGCTTCGACGAATTGCGTGGCCATGTGCAAAGCTCGACAGTATTTTCTGACTTGTGGATGCTCTCCGGCTCTTTACAATCTGGAGAATAGTGAGTTCTACTTCTCCAGGAGACATCAAAGGCGCATAGCTACTTACAGAGTACAACGAGTGCAGTCCATTCGAGACCTACACCTGCGTCGATCAACACATGCGCACTTCATACGCCGATAAATGGGACCTCAATCTACCCAAATGCACTGAGTGTCGCATTGATTGCAACAATCTTGTCTATCGCGCCTTTAACTCCTATGGTTCGAAATTGTCGAATGGAGCACTGAGTTGGCTCCGCGCTAAGAATTCGTCATGGACCAATGCACATATGCGCTCCAATTTCCAAATGATCAATGTTTATTATCGTGATATGTCGTATACTGAATATAGTCAAGTTCCAGATGCTTCGATCACTCAATTACTTAGTGAGTTTTTACATGCGCGGCACAGAAAAATGGGCGGAGCCAATAATGCACATTTCTGAGACTGAGATAATGTGGGCAACATGGGTGTCTGAAAGCATAAAATTTCCTAACTAAGACGATACAATGAGTTAAAATCTGAGGAATAATTTCATAGCTGCGGCACAGAAAAGTGGGCGGAGTCTAGGATCTACTTTCTTGAATACCAAGATAACCTAGACAGTATGGGTGTCAAAAACCATGAAATTTCAAAACTAAGACAATCCCAAGAATAAAAAAGAGAGAACTCGTTTCAGAGCTGCGGCACAGAAAAGTGGGCGGAGCCAAAATCCACAATTTTTGAATACCAAGATAAAAAAGGCAATATGGGTGTCAAAAATCATGAAATTTCGAGACTAAGGAAGTTTCTAGAATAAAAATCAGAATACTCATTCCACTGTTGCGGCACAAAAAAGTGGGCGGAGCCTGTGAATCATATTATTAAATTTCAAGTTAACATAGGCAATATGGGTGTCAAAAATCATGAAATTTTGTGACTAAAGCGAACTAAAGAATGAAAATTGAAGAAAATTTATCATATCTGCGGCACAGAAAAGTGGGCGGAGCCTGTGAATCATATTATCAAATTTCAAGATAACATAGGCAATATGGGTGTCTAAAATCATAAAATTTCCTAACTAAGACGATACAATGAGTACAAATCAGAGTAATAATTTCATAGCTACGGCACAGAAAAGTGGGCGGAGCCTAAAATGTATAATTTCGAAACTATTGAACCCCAAGTCATTATGGGTGTCAAAAATCATGACATTTCAAAACTAAGACAATCCCAAAAATAAAAATTGAAGAAAATTCATCCTGTTTGCGGCACAGAAATATGGGCGGAGCCTGTGAATCATATTATCAAATTTCAAAATAACATAGGTAATATGGGTGTCAAAAATCATGAAATTTTGTGACTAAGATAATCCTGGTGTTTATGCGTAGTTAAAAACAGTCTTGATCATCGCACAGAAAAGTGGGCGGAGCCTAGTTTCCTGTTTTTCAAAATTATTGAGAACCTAGTCATTATGGGTGTCAAAAATCATAAAATTTCCAAACTAAGACAATCCCAAAAATGAAAATTGAAGAAAATTCGTCATTGCTGCGGCACAGAAATATGGGCGGAGCATGTGAATCATATCATCAAATTTCAAGATAACATAGGTAATATGGATGTCAAAAATCATAAAATTTTGTGACTAAGATAATCCTGGTGTTTATGCGTAGTTAAAAACTGTCTTGATCATCGCACAGAAAAGTGGGCGGAGCCTAGTTTCCTGTTTTTCAAAATTATTGAGAACCTAGTCATTATGGGTGTCAAAAATCATGAAATTTTGTGACTAAGATAATCCTGGTGTTTATGCGTAGTTAAAAACAGTCTTGATCATCGCACAGAAAAGTGGGCGGAGCCTAGTTTCCTGTTTTTCAAAATTATTGAGAACCTAGTCATTATGGGTGTCAAAAATCATAAAATTTCCAAACTAAGACAATCCCAAAAATGAAAATTGAAGAAAATTCGTCATTGCTGCGGCACAGAAATATGGGCGGAGCATGTGAATGATATCATCAAATTTCAAGATAACATAGGTAATATGGGTGTTAAAAATCATGAAATTTTGTGACTAAGATAATCCTGGTGTTTATGCGTAGTTAAAAACAGTCTTGATCATCGCACAGAAAAGTGGGCGGAGCCTAGTTTCCTGTTTTTCAAAATTATTGAGAACCTAGTCATTATGGGTGTCAAAAATCATAAAATTTCCAAACTAAGACAATCCCAAAAATGAAAATTGAAGAAAATTCGTCATTGCTGCGGCACAGAAATATGGGCGGAGCATGTGAATCATATCATCAAATTTCAAAATAACATAGGTAATATGGGTATCAAAAATCATGAAATTTTGTGACTAAGACGATCCCGATCGTGATTTGACGTCAAATCTGATCAATTTCATTGTTCCAGGTGACATTGGCGGTAACATGGGAATGTTCTTGGGCATGTCCGTCATCACCATCACCGAAATCTGTCTCTTCTTCTCAAAATTCTTCTGGATCGCCACATCCAAACAACGTCGCCACTACATGTACAATAAGAAAAAGAACGAGACAACAAAACAGGCCGAGATCTCCGACACTGTGGAGAAGATGAAAGTGATCACAAGTCACGCGAATCTCGCCGACCTGGCCAGGTTCCAATTACCGGATAGTAGTGCTGAGCCTTTAAAAGACGATGACAAAATCGCGTTTCGAATTGATGTCGCCCAATTGGCCGATCAATTGAACAACAATAATATTGTGGATATTAAACGCTCAAAAACATTGAAATATTGATTTTTAATTATTTTTTAATTTGTACTTTTACAGGGTTTGTTCTATTGAATTCCGGGTATTCCTATGTATGATAAATATTTGTTTTTGTTAGAGAAAGGTCCACACATTTATTGCGCAAAGTCCTCCCCCACATATCGATTTTTTGGTAACTTAGCGTCCTTCACCTCGCTATTTACTATTTTTGACCGATTTTTTTGGCTCAAAATGGCTGAAATTCCTCAGCGAAACGAAAAGGTAAGTTCAAATATACACAAAACTATGTATATCCAATGTTTTCTACGTTTCAGACATTCAAGCATTTTCTAGAAGCGCCTCCAGAATTGCGCGTATGTAGTTTCAGAATCCACAATTTTGCTTGAAATTTAGAAATTTTTACGAAAATTATGTTATTAGATAGGGTTTTGGAGGCTGATCAATATCCAGTGTTTAGTTTTGGACAAATTTGATTCTCAATAGCCTTGAAGTCACGATTTTGGAAGTGTCAAAAACTAGATAGTTTTTCTACATTTCTTGACAATTCTCTACATTTCTTGACATTTCTCTACATTTGTTAAATTTTCTCTACATTTTTTAGCATTTTGTCACATTTCTCAACATTTTCAGTTTTTTTTGACGAAATTACTCTTTTTAAAAATTTATTTTGCAGTGAACAAGTTCATATCATAAACAACAAAGAGGATGGCAAAACTGGTATATTAACTCATTTTGCAAGTGAACTTGTATTTCGCACTATTGATACGAAGTAAAATTAGGATTTCAGCTCATATCCCACTAGTATTTTTTAAACCTTAATTTATGCATTTTTTGGTTAAAGTCCTATTTCTGATCGATATCGCTAGCTATGTATGTACACTTATTTTTGTTACGTTGATATTTTTGTTTTTTTGGCAAAAATGTTTTTTTTTTAGGCTAAAATTCAATTTTTCACATTTATGAAATAAAAGTTAGTTTTTTAAATTGAGAAATCAAACTTATGAGCCCACATTGAGCTCATCTTTTGCTCTTGAGAGGACTACACATAGAGAAGGTCGAATCAAACGCAGCAGATCATTAGATAGTCCTCTTCGCCCTTCTCATACGCAATCTAGCGTTATCGGAGCAGATGCCCGCATTGCGCAAGGATCGCATTGCGCAAGCCACCCTGCCTTTTTTTTTTTTGCACACTCACACATAATTTGTATCTTCTTCGTGTATTATTGATTTATCTCAGAATGCATAGTCGTTTTGCGAATCTTTCACTCGAACCGAAAGGAAAAGTGAGTTCTAATTATTGAAATTAACCTCAAGATTTTTGTTTCTAGACCTTCAAGCACTATTTGGAATTGCCATCAAATGTGCAAACGGAGATTATTAATTGTATGTCTGCGGATATCAGGTAAACTCGATTTTTCAAAATTCGTTTTTTTTTTTTTGGAGGGTACCCGATGGCTTTTGAGGGTACTCGGTGGCTTTTTCGAGTACCCGGCGGATTTTTAGGGTTCATGGAGAATTTCAAGGGTACTCGGTGGCTTTTAAGGGTACTCGGACGATTTTCAGGGTACTCGGACGACTTTCAGGGTACTCGGACAATTTTAAAGGTACCCGGGGGCTTTTGAGGTACCCGGTGGCATTTTAAGGGTTCCCGGTGCCATTTTAGAGCACCCGACGGATTTTTAGGGTACCCAGAGGATTTTAAGGGTATCCGGGGTGGATTTTTCGAGTACCCAGTGGCTTTTTAGGGTACCCGAACAACTTTAAGGGTACCCGGAGTGGCTTTTAAGGTTACCCGTTGAATTTTGAGGGTTCCCGATGGCTTTTGAGGGTACCCTGATAGATTTTGATGGTACCCGATGGATTTTAGGGATAATCGGAAGATTATTAGAGTTCCCGGTGGCTTTTTCGGGTTTTCGATGGCTTTCCCGTGTACCCGGTAACTTTTGAGGGTACCCACTTAGTTTTAAGCGTACTCGGTGGCATTTTAAGGTCACCCGGTGGGTATTGAGGGTTCCCGGAGGATTTCAAAAGTACCCGGAGAACTTTAGGGTACCCAAGGGATTTTAAGTGTACCCCGCCATTTAAGAGTACCCGGTGGGTATTGAGGGTACATGGAGTGGATTTTTAGAGTACCCGGACGATTTTAAGGGTACCCTACGGTATTGAAGGGTACCCGATTTTGGGATTTTGAGAGCATCCAGTGGCTCGAGAATATAATGCAACAGATACCCGGAGAGTTTTAAGGGTACCCGGAGCGAATTTCAGAGTACCCAGTGGGTTTTGAGGTTGCCCAGTAGATTTTGATGCTACCCGATGGATTTTAGGGATGTTCAGAACATTTTGAGAGAGTCCGGTGGCTTTTTCGGGTTTCGATGGCTTTCCCGTGTACCCATAATTTTTCAAGGGTACCCGGTAGATTTTGATGGTACCTGGCGGAGTTTTAGGGTACCTGGTGGCTTTTAAGGGTACCCGGTGAATTGTGACGTTTCCCGGTGGCTTTTTGGAGTACCCGGTGAGTATTGAGGGCACCCGGAGTGGACTTTTCGAGTACCCGGCGGATTTTTAGGGTACCCAGGGGATTTTAAGTGTACCCGGTACCTTTCAGGATACGCGGTGGGTTTGGAGGGTACCCGGAATGGTTTTATAGAGTACCCAGTGGCTTTTGAGGTTTCTCGGTGGCTTTTAAGGGTACCCGGTGGGTATTGAGTGCACCCGGAGTGGATTTTTCGAGTACTCGGTGAATTTTGAGGGTACCCCGATAGATTTTGATGGTACCTGGCGGATTTTTAGGGTACCCGGAGGATTTTAAGAGTACCCGGAGAATTTTGAGTGTACCCGGTACTGTTCAGGGTACCCGGTGGCTTTTAAGGGTACCCGGAGAATTGTGAGGGTTCCCGGTGGCTTTTGAACGGTACCCGGGGGATTTTAAAAGTACCCTACGATATCGAAAGGTACTCGGTGGCTTTTAAGGATACTCGGAAGATTTTGAGAGATCCCGGTGGCTTTTAAGGATATCCGGACGACTTTAAGGTACTCGGACGATTTTAAGGGTACCCTACGACATTGAAGGGTACCCGGGGGATTCTAAGAGTACCCAGTGGCTCGACCCTTTCCAACCTCATATTTTTTGCAGATGCAGATTCTCTGGTTGCTCACAATTGACCTACAGAGAAGTCAGAAGATCTAAGAACTATGTGAATGAATTCAAGTTCGTTTTGGATCAGCCTGATCCGTATGTTGAAGTGAGATTCGGGACGGATAGCGATACTCATGTTGGATTTCGATTCACATACATCGCAAATTGTGATAGCAAATATTTGAAAAGTGAAAATTTGAGACGCCGTAATTTGAAAATGACGCCATTGGATAGAACCACAAATATTATTAATTATTCTGTTGAACACGCGAGAGGTGTTTTGCAAAAATATCAGAGTCGCATCAAGAAATTGAACATTGCTATTAAAGATTCGAGAGTGAAAATCAATCGATTCGATTTTGGAATTGAGAATTTGAAGAATTTGAATGAACTTGTTCTTCACAATGTGCACAATGCTCAGAAAGTCTTCTCAAAAACCAACAAAAATTTGAGAATTTTCATGGCAATTTCAAGAATGGATAATGAGATCACACAAGACGAACAGGTTAGTTTTAGACTATGCGTGAGCCATGGCCCGGTTGGGATTTGAGACTTTTTGAAAACAAGGTGGGGTAAAGGAAGTGGGCAAGTTGCTCTAAATGAAAGAGCACATTTTTAATAGTAGTTTCTCTGCATTTCTTGACATTTCTCTACATTTCTTGACAATTCTCTACATTTCTCAACAATTCTTGACATTTCTTGACAATTCTCTACATTTCTCAACAATTCTTGACATTTCTCTACATTTCTTGACAATTCTCTACATTTCTCAACATATCTTGACATTTCTCTACATTTCTTGACATTTCTCTACATTTCTCAACAATTCTTGACAATTCTCTACATTTCTTGACATTTCTCTACATTTCTTGACAATTCTCTACATTTCTTGACAATTCTCTACATTTCTTGACAATTCTCTACAATTCTTGACAATTCTCTACATTTCTTGACCTTTCTCTACATTTCTTGACATTTCTCTACATTTCTTGGCATTTCTCTACATTTTTTTGGCATTTTGCCGCATTTCTCAACATTTTCAGATTTTTTGACAAAAATTCTCTAAAACCCTGCGATGGTGTTTTAGAAAACAATATTTTGAAATCTAAAATCACAATTTCGGATATCCAAAATCATGAATTCAGATGGTAGATCTGAAAAAAGAAATTCTGAGTCTGAGCTCCAAGATCAACCTCAAGAAACTAGAATTATCTGAGTTTCTTTATCAAAATCTAAAAAAGTCCTGAGTTCGACCTGAAAATAGGGGATTCTGGATGTGAAGCTTAGAGTTAAGGGTTCTGAATTAAAATTGCTGAAAAAATAAATGCCTAGATAAAAATCTGAAACTCCAAAGTGACAACCATCTAGATTCTGAAGTCTGTAGTTCAGAACGGTTCAAAATTAGACCTTATAACTCAATAATCGGGAACTTGAACTTGTAAACTTTTACGTTTTATCGGGCTTCTGAAGGCACAGAATATAGACCGAGCTTCAAAATTCCAGATCTACCGTGTTTATGGAGAACTCATCGTCCCATTCGTCCCATTCACCCCCCATCAACTCACCCAACTATCAGCCCAACGTGTCAGTTCACATATCGGAACGCTTTCCGAAGTCGATATTTTCGATTTCATATACTCCTGGCAAACCGGAGCTATGAACAAAGACTTCGTGGCTTTCAATTGGGTTTTGAATAGCTCAGATTTCAATGTATCAACTCTATTCGAACTTTACGGGAAGGTATATGAAGGAAATGAAAGGTGATTGATTATAATATATGTATTTCATGAATATGTACGATATTTTCAGCCAAAAAATCAAGATCACTCAACACAAAAATGCTGAAAACAGTTGTGTACTTTATGTTGATTCTGCTGCTTTTCCTGTGACATATAGGATATTGATGTTGGTCAACGAGAATCGTTATTTACGCTAATCACTTTTGTCCAATAAGCATCCCAAAAATGTGAAGTCACTAATTTTCAGCCATTTGAATTTCAGAAGAAAAAATACCAGTCAACGTGGATTTTATGATCTGTAATTTTTTTTGTGTATTTATTATTGGCTTTTCTCAAAAATAAATAATACAACTTTTTGGAGCTTTCGCCAATCTTCAGATGCTCTTTCAAATGAGATCGGTTCCATCAGAAGCGTCACAAGAAGCACATTTATAGGAATTTTACAAAATCAGATGTCAATCTGACCATTTTAAGCCGAGTTATAGTTGAAATGCTAAAATTCAACAAATCGGTAACATGCGCTCTATTGAGAACTCCTAAATATTTGCTCTGAAAATCGAAAAAATTGATTCTCAATGTTAAATCCAATTTCGCCCATTCCCCGTTTGCCTGTCCATTACTGTTTGTAACATTTATTGCAACAAAAAACAAAACGAGCGAAAAGGCAAACGGGCAAAAGGGCAAAAGGGCAAACGGGCGAAAGGGCGCGGGCATAGGGTGATCGGGCGAACGGGTGAACGGGCTAAAGGGCGAACGGGCGAACGAGCGAACGGGCGAACGGG
>LR550718.1:0-14468 GCA_900536415.3 Caenorhabditis sp. 38 MB-2015 | reverse complement strand
GGAAATTGAGAAAAACACGTTAAAATGAATAGAGAAGCTGAGATTTTCATAAATTTCTGGATATCTTGCTGCAAACTTTCAATTTTACAGTAATCCAGAGAGTGAGGCTATACTTATGACGCGCAAAAAACAAGGGTTTTTTGTACTTTCTCTGGCTATTTCGATATTTTTCGATCAATTTTGATAAAACTTGGTATACCGGCCTATTTTTACGAGTTCTTTCCGAATTTGAACATGCCATCTCACAAAACCTCTTAGTTTGGCCGATATTTCGTATTTTTGGGGTGAGGCTATACTTATGACGGGCAGTGTATATGGACCCTCAGATCTCAAAGAGTCCTCACATGATGCGAAAATCGCCCAATTATTTTTCCATATTATTTTACATGAACTTTTCTATAATCATTAGCTCATCAAGTTGATATTGCCTGATTACGGAACTTTGAAGACAGTCAAAAAAACACAGTAAAACGAAATAGGTAAAAACTAATGTTTATTAAAGTAAAATATAAAGTAAATAAAGATAATTATTTTTTGGAAGTTATGTTGTCGCAAATCTGAAGTTTCATTGACCAGTATGAATCTATGAAATGTGTTTGAGATTACGGTAGTTGTTAACAGTTTCCTTTTTTTTTAAATTTGTTGTTTTGTTTTTTCCCACCTTTTGAAAGTTAAAAACCAAACCTCAACTTTATTGGATTCTGAACTAGGGCATAAAGTTCACGTGTGAATAAATTCGAGGATTTATCTTTTGAATTTTGTAAATTTTGAATTCATTTTTGAAACGTCTTTGTGTTCGGGGACCACATTTACACGCCAATATGTGTGATTATCAAACAGTATCTTTTCAGTACGAACAAATGCTAACAAGACTTTTCAAATTCAACCACTCTACCGGAATATTATTATTATTATGAGCTTATAAAAAAAAGAAGTTGAAAATCGATTGGTTTTGAAACCTTTCTATCCATTAATATAAATAATTTGAAACAGTGGATATTTTTTTTTACAGAAAATGAGTTTTCAATATTTTTCCCCAATGAAAACTATTTATTCAAATCTTAAATATTATGACAACTAATTAGTATATCTCGACTTTGGCGCCAATCGCGTAATTTCCTCCGCGATTTGTTAAGTCCTCTTCGAAGTACATTTTGCAGTTCATCCCGATCGTGCAAAATTCATTGACAAACAAATTCAACTGATATAATTGGCCGTTTCCTACTGATGTGCAATTGTGCACAATGAAGACTTTAATCTTATACCCCATCGAGAGCCACTCGTCACCATCCTGTTGTCCATTGATTATCTTTTCGGACACTCCTCGTGTAACTATTACAACGTTGGGTGTTATATATTCAGGAAGGCTGAAAATTAGAATTGGGTGGTTTGTCGTTTGAATTTATTCTTACGTAATAGTATCTTCTTCAATAAATTGAATCGAGTATTTGTAAACAAGGGGGATGTTGCATGATAGTTTATAGTGGAACGAGAAATGGCTCACAGTTGAGATGGCAACGTGGAAAACGGCGAGAAGGAGAAGAATGACACGCATTTCTGCGACCATTCACCAAAAACTACGGCTCTTATATTCACATTCTTGCATGATATTAATTTAAAAATCATCATCATGATCAATTAAATTTATTGTTTCTTATTTTTCCTACAACTATACGATTTTTATTGGCTTTGAGAGTTTTGTACACCGTTTTGATTTTCCGAACAGAATGGAAACAAATTAATCGATTTTTTTTTCAGATTTTGCTAGTAAAAATGAACCTTACCTTCCAATCATCGACCAAAGCTTCCTGGCATTCAAAAAAGGAAAGATAGAAAAAAATCACTTTCGGAATAGTATAGAAAGTAATAGGAATTATCACTGAAAAGTCGAGTATCAGAGAAAATTTTAATTCAAGTTTTTTTATGTTAGAAAATAGGAATTTTTTCAAAGGAAGTTCAGATCGAAGTTGAAATTTCGGCGATTATACTTTACACTTCTTCATACTTTTTTTCACCGTACTGTTGCATAGTTCTTGGCTGATTTCAAGGTGTAAATTTTTTTCGTTTTGACTTGTTAGATAATGCACTTGAATCTGCAAAAGCCAATTCAGTTTTTCCTTCCTGTTTGAAATTTTGAAACAATTTTCAACTCGTCTCAGAATCAAGAAAATCGTATAGCTAGAGGACAAATAAAAAAAACAATAAACTGGAAATTGAATTCAAAGAATAAACAAATGAAACAATTGATTCTCCAAACTTTGATCGCGAGTTTATTTCTGAATTTCTCGATTATCTCAGCCCGAAAAAAATCCTTTTCAAAAACTTTTCCATTTTTTTTTCAGAGGCGGATTTTGCACAAACCTGGGGAAGAAGGAAAACGGAAAAGAACAGCATTTTTCATCAACAGATAATAAATTGAGTTTGCAGATAATACATTTATAATGTAAATTTGCCGAATCGAGATTTTGAAATCATTTGAGTCAGTGAAATCTTATAATTCATTTTCCAAACTTCAATTACCACCAGCTTTCAGATTTAGAATTTCTGTTATAAGGGAAGAACTGATGGGGTTTTTTGACCGGCAGAATTCAATTTTTTATAACAAAATACATTCTCATAGTTTGAGGTAATTCGTCTCCCATCAATAAACTATGTTTTCAATATTTTTCCCCGATGAAAATGATTTATTTGCATTTTTAATATCATGACAATTATTTAGAATTGGGTTACTTGGGCGTTAATCCAGTAGTCTCCTTCTCGATTTGTCAAATCTTCTTGGAAGTATATTTTGCAGCTCAGCCCAATTGTGCAGAGTTGATTGATATGCAAACGCAAATAAGTTGATGGACTACCTCCCGATTTTGTGCAATTGTGATAGATGAAGGCATTTACATTATAACCAGCAGAAAACAATTCGTCCCCATCATCCTGCACTCCTTCCATTCTTTTCTCAGAAACTCCTTGTCTCATTTGTACTGTTAATTGGGATGTTATCCATTCGCTACTGCTGAAAATTAGAGATTGATTATTTGCATTTTAAAATTATTCTTACGTAATAGTATCTTCCTCCAAAAACCGGATCTCATATTGGTAAACGGGATAGTAGGGAAAATTGCATGATAGCTTGAAGTGGAACAAGAACTTATCCACGGATGCAGTGGAAACGTGGAAAACGACGAGAAGAGAAAGAAAAAGAATGACACGCATTTCTTTGACGATTCTCCACAAAGATACAGCTCTTATAGTCACATTTTTGAAAATTAAATTAAAAATAATTTATGTGATACATTACATTTATTTTCTATCTATGTATAGGATTTTTAATAGTTTTGAAAGGAACCAGCGGTTTACACAATTTTTCAAAGTTTCAAACAGAAAGAAAACAAACACATCCATTTTTTTCTCGGTAAATTATCTGAGGCGAAAATTCAACCTCCAATATTCTCCAAATTTTGAAAAATGATCAGAACAATAAAGAGAAGAGGGGCTAAGCGCCCCTATGATAGGGGCGCGTAGCCCCTTTTACTTATTTTTCATTTTCAAAATTTGGAAAATGATCAGAACGATAAAGAAAAAAGGGGCTAAGCGCCCCTATGTAAGGGGCACGTAGCCCCTTCCACTTATTTTTCAAGTTTTGTTCATCCGATTTCCTCACAAGGGAGGTTCAACATGTCCCCATCAAAACTTTTGACAAAACTTGGTATATCTACTAATTCGGACCTCCTGATCAAAAACGTGTCATTAACTTTTTTCCTCTGGCCCTCTGAAAAAAGATATGACTCGAAAAGTCCAAAAACAGTGCTATTTCGATGTTTTATTTGGTGAAAAAATCGTGAAACTTTGGAGCATGTTTTTTGGAGCTCAGCTGACCGAAACGCAGCTAATTTTTACAGGATCGTTTCTAGCGTATCGAAAACTACCAGACTATATATGTTTCATTTGAAAGTCCCACTTCCAAATGTGAAGGTTCCCTTGTTAAAGGTCCTGTACCCAATTTTTTTTTCTGGATACTGTTCTTTACACCATTCGATTGGGAATGTTTTTTATGTATGCACAAAAATTTTCAGTTTATGAAATTGCGTTTGAGTGCTTGAATTTTAAGCTCAAAGTATTTGTAGAATTCACGATCATTTATGAAAAATCTTGGCTTACCAAAACGTGACCTATTTTTGCTATACTCTTATCCAAAAATTTTCCGACTATTTCAATATTTGTATAAATAAACAAGATGCATAACATAAAATTTGGACCGAATTTGTTCATCGAATCTGACAATAATAATAGTAGTATAATACCAATATCAACAACAATATCAACATATTATAACAATGATGGAAGTATTCGAAAAACAAGAATGAGAAGAGGAAAAACATCAGTTGTGAACAGACCAATTAGACATCTCGGAACTATTTGTTTGTGTTATAGTGATCCGAAAGATTGTACAACTTGTAGTGCCAGAGTAATGGTAAGATACTGTATTTATAGGAACATATGTAGAATATTATTATAGTCATTTGATGAAATAACAATTGAAACACAATCATGTATACCATCAATCAGTCATATTTCACCGCCTACTTTTGTTGATTGTTCATTCAGAAAATCAGCCGGATCATGTTCATCCTCCTCTTCTTCATCTTCTTCTGATGGATCTTCTTTGTTTGATAATGAATTCTTGATTGAATTGGGTGATAAAAATGACAACTCTTTGAGTTATTTCGAAACAAAAACAAGTCAAACTGAAGAAATTGATGAATTATTGAGACATTTGAAAGAGAAAGTCGGAGAAGTCAAGGAATTCATGAGAAGTTGTTCGAATACTTTTGGACAGGTCAAATTAAGGAATAGAGGATATCAAAAAGAGGTTTGTTATGGGATGAGAACGTACTATTCTTAATAATGGTATTGTAGTTTTCCGAGATGTTGCTCGATTTTCAACACCGTACATATCAAGTATTCTCAGAAGATCGAGAGATGTCTGGGATGGATACTATCGATATATTTCAAGACTCTTGTGAAAAATCATATCAATTGGTCAGAAATATGTACATGGAAAGAATGGTGAATCAGAATAGGTCTCTAGAAAACAACACAAAATACTTTTTTTCAGATGGATGAAGATTTGATGATAAGTAATGAGTTGCGAATCGAAGAATTACGCAACCCTCCCTCAAATCTTTGTCCTCCTTCGATTGAAATTTCAGACAATTTGAATGTTCTGGAAAAGGAAATCGAGAATTTTCTGAAAGCTCGAGAAGAAAACGAGCCATTGACTGATGACTGTTTGACATGCATGTCTTTTGGTTAGTTAGAAGGGTACTAAAAGGGTACCGAAGACATTAAACTTTGATTTAATTTCAGATCCCGGACAAATTATAGTTGAAAACTGAACGAATAAAGTTATTACATTGATTGTTTCAAATTTTCTTTCAAATGTAGTTTTTTGGAATTTTTTCCAATAACTAAATATAGTTTTTTTTTTCTCGAAAGTTCACTATTCCAAATTTCTTCATTTTTTTCGGCAAAAAGAAAAGCTCAATTTTTTCATTAATTGACAGTAGATTAATACTATAAATACTATAACTAGAATATTATTCACAAAAACCGTTATTCTATACGTTTTCTGCTAGCTTTCATGAACAATTATAAGTAGAGAAAAATTAAAATGTTACTGTTTCGCATTATTTCTAAATGCAAAATGTGTTTTCCGTTGCTAGTAGGAAGACCGTTTATTGAAATCATACCCATCTTATGAGTCGGATTTCAATCGCTGCTATTGGATTACTGTAGTTCTGGTTTTCATCATCGAAAATTTAAAGAACCTGAATTTTTCATAGAGAGAAATTTTGACTTTTGGGATTTTTTGACTGTTAAAATTCGGTTCTGATATCAAAATCCGTTATCAGTTCCGTGTGAATAGAAATAATATGACATTGTCGATAGAGCGCGTGTTGCCGATTAAATTTTGGATAATACAAAGAATCCGGAAACAACCGTACCAACAGTCATTCGAAAAAATTATTTCAGTATATTTGAGTAGAAGTTATATTGAATCATTTATTGAAAAGAAGAAAAAAATTCAACATAAAAAAAAATCCTTAAATTGTTGTACTTTGAAACTCTTCCAAAAAATTGATTGTTGAGAGTCGATCTCCCGCAAGAGAGACGACAATTTTTGTATCACACATTTTAATACAATTCATATCTCAATTTATTCACTCACACAAAGTTCAGATAATAGGATAACAAAGTTCAGAAGCCTGTGGTAATGAAAATGATAAATATTAAATTGAACTCGGAGACATTGTCCACAACCAGGGGACCGAAACTTCCGAGGAAGAACTCCTTCTGAAATCATGGCCAATCGATAATGAGAGCGAAGTTTACGCACAACCACCAGCTTTTAGTAGTTGTCTTCTAGTTCATTTTCCCTTGTCACGTGAAAACATCTCAGACTTGTACAGATGTTAGTGTACGGGATTTTAATCTAGGCATAGAATGGGCGATCACTTATTCAACTCCACACCACGATGGATGACAATGTCTCGACTGTTCTGAGCAAGAAACTAAGCTGAAATTCATCACTGGCAGGAAGAAGTTCAGATTGAAGTTCAGATAGATCAGAGTGAGTAAATGCTCGAGAAAGAATTGTATTTTGTGCCGATCACGAAAAAAAAAACTGAATTATAGCAAGAATTGCTTAAACTGTTCGTAGCTCAGAAACTCGGGGAGTTCCCGAACGGAATGATTCCAATCTGTAATGGTCTTCTGGTAAAAATTCGAGAAATGAGGTCCACAATAAACAAGACGCATTGGTTTGCGCTTAGTCGTAGTAGGCTTGATAAACTTTTTGATATTGGGGACACTCAAAACTTGAGTTATACCTTTGTAGATGAATAGTAGATCATGCATATTTCTTCTTTCTTCAATCGATCTCATATTAAACTTCTGTAATCGTTCTGAATATGAATTAAAGGGCTCATTCACCTTTGGAAAACTCGACGTGTGAAAATTCTTAAAGGTTTTTCCAGGAGTTTTATTTGTTCTTTATTCATTGAATAACTGAAAATTTCTGTACAGTATTATAGTAATGGTAACACAAAAGATTTGAACACTTTACTATAGAAGTTTAGATTGGTTGATGAAAGACATTTTAATAATTGATTCCAAAATTTCCAAAAAAATTTCCAAAAAAAAATTCCAAAAAAATTTTCCTGGTTGTGGACAATGTCTCCGAGTTCAATTTAATATTTATCAATCTCATTACCACAGGCTTCTGAACTTTGTTATCCTATTATCTGAACTTCGTGTGAGTATAAAATGAAAAAAGAACTGTATTATATGGTGTGCTTCAAAATAATTGTCGTTCTCTCTTGCGGGAGATCGACTCTCAACAATCAATTGATGAAAAGAATTTCAAATATAAATCTTTTTTTTTAAAGTTGGATTTGTTTCTCAATCTCAATGTTTCTCAAATTCAATATTAAAAAAGAACTCATAAGTTAAATTCATACAATTTTTCAGAGAACAAATAGTGAAGTTTTGAATTTTTTTGAAAAACGTCCTGTTTCGTGGGTTTTACATGTATTTCGGAATTTTTTTTTTTGATTCTTCGCGAATATTTTTTTCTGCTAAAACTTCGCAAAACTCGTTTGAGTAGGTTTTGTTACAATTCTGAATTGAGCTCCTAATAGTGTTGAAAACAAGTCTGAAAAATTATTAGAGAGCAATTTTTTCAGATACTTTAGAGTGTCTTCAAAACCTTTATTCATTGACTATCTTTCTCTTCCTCCTCCAACTGTCTCTGAACTTCTTTTCGAATTTCTTCCGATATTTTTCGATTACTTCCAGGTCGAAGTTTGATGTTCCACACATTTGGTGGCGTTTCCAATAATTCAATCGACTTTCGAGCTTTCCTGAAAAACATATACCTGTTTTTTTTTAAAGTAAGATGATCACTGACGGGGTCTTCTCAATAACCATCACCGACATATCATTGTTTACACCTCGAAGCCTGCAAGTTTGTTTTTGAAGTTTGGAATCAAAATTGGACACTCACATATCAGCAAAAACTGGCGTTTCATGTTCAAACTCAAAAGTCGACTGAAAATCTGACATTTTAGAGGATATTAAAGTACAGTAACCCACTGGGATCGCAGATTCTTGAACCGAAGAAATTGAGCCAAAATTAAAACTTGGATGTCTTGATCGACAAGTTTCATTGTTACTACTCACATCTGCCATAAATCCTCTCTCATTCTGCAAAAAAAATAAATTCGGAATCTATGTATGAAAAATGTTTGGGGTTACCGCCGATTCATCCATTTCTCGTGTTACATCAATAAATGTTGAATCCTCGAGCCTCTGAAAAATAAAACTGTCATAAAGTGGTACGGTAGTTTCTAACCATTGTATTTGACATATTGATCGGAGTTGGAGCCATTGTTGCATTGCGATCGATTTCGATTTGACGGCAAGAATCTGGACTTGTGCGCATTATAGTTAGACGGGATTTCGAAGATCTAAAAAAATGTTAAGTTTGTGTTTAGAAAAAGCACTGTTTCAGTAATATAACAAAACTTGTGTATCTGGTTTCATTCTTGATTTTGATCGTTTTTGCTTTTTCGGCTGGAAAAAAATTTGAAAATTTTTATTGTTTCAACATTTTTTAAAATAATGTAATGGGATATCAGTAAAGTTAGAAGCCGATTTATAAAAGCAAACATGTCAATCATCAAGATAATTTCTGTTTTAATGTTTTGTTAAAAATGGACCAATTTAATATGAACATTTTCGAACGAAACTGTTGCACAAAAATGGACAACAGTTTTCTCTATTTTTAAAAGCTCATCTTTTTTTTTAATTGTCTGTTACTGATTACATACAAGTTAAAATATATAAGTCAGGATATGATCACACTTGAGAAAAGAAGAAAAGATCTAAAAAAAAATTTAACAGAAAAATATGAAATGGTTTTCAAAATTCAAAATTTTTTAACACCAAAAAATAAGTTGTATTCAAATTGACGAGTACCACCGACGAAAAATTCCTGTTTCACACAATCTATAATACTATCAATGTTTTATTGTGAAAACGAAAAAATTAGAGAGCGGCGTAGAATTTTTTTTTGGATGGGCGACTATTAAAAAACCGTAATCCAATCGTTGCAAGACTCAAGTTTAGCTCAAATCAGCTGTTTCCTTTAAAGACACGTCTGCCAAAGATGATACGTTGACAAACGTTTGTAAACGTGTCATCTTTTTTCTGTTGTTTTTTTTTTCTTTTTCGAAATGTACTGTCTTGTTCTGGTTTTCTCGGCCATATTGGTTTCTCTTCCAATTGTCTAATAATTTCAACCTTACAATAGTTGTTCTTTTAAAAAAATCACATTCAGTGACCAACAAAACATAACAGACAGCCCAACCTCGAATCTTTTCAGCCATATTTTTTTTCTATTTTTGATAACTTAGTTTTATAGCCGCAGTTTTCAGACAATAGTAGAACTGAAAATCATAACCGAAATTCGGAAAAAAGCGGTTTCAAAAGTTTCAAATAGTTTACTGTTTCACAACTTTTTTGTAAATACTATCAATACTTTACATTGATATGGACGATGATGTTAAATATGAAAAAACAAATAAATATAAAATAATACACTTCTGTTCTGAAATAGTTTTTTTAATATTACTATCCAGAACCTCAATGCTTCAAAAAAACACGATAAAGATAGTAGACAGCCCAACTGGGCATGTCGGCTACTCATTTCAACTCTTCTTCTCACCTAGTACTTAACTTCAAATATCAGTTTACCTGGAGAGCCGGGTTTTGTGAATCATCATCGAATCATTGTGAAGAGGTGTAGCCAGAAGAGTGCTGTTTGTGGCCGTATTTCTGAAAAATAACAATTTCATTTTTTTTCAGAAAGGCAATATCCTTTCAAAACTCACACTGTGGTGTCGGTCATTTCGTCTCTCAACCCTTTCAACATTATCAAATATGCTTCCATGTTCAGAATGGCAATATCCAATGAATGAGATCCCAGAATCTGCGAGAACGCTGCCGCATTATTGCCGATTGTTTGCAATATTTCAGTCACATTATTCGAGTACACCTACAGTAATACATGAGATGTTACAAGAAATACATAGAGAGGAGATCTTACTTCTTCCAATTTTTCAATGCTCATTGTTTTTTGTTGGAAAATATTATGAAAATGAATAAAATCATGACTTTGACGAGACTGCCACGTCACGAGACATTCGATTATTGAAATAGAAATGTTTTTTGAAAATGTTTGAAAATTGAGAAAAACTTTTCAGGATGTTTGGCGAATATGAAAATGTGAGAAACTAAACCATCATAACCAGGTTTTTTTCTCGATCAAATTTTTCTGGAAATACTTTTTGAAAACGTTGATTAACTATTTTTCTGGCAAGGGAGGTTCAACATGTCCCCATCTTAACTTTTGACGAGACCTGGTACACCTATTAATTTGAACCCCCTGATCAACATCCCGTTCTTAACTTTTTTTCTTCGGTTCTCTGAAAAAAGTTTGAAAATCCCATGGTTATAACATTAATAAAACCCCTTTATAAAATACACACAAGAAACAAAATGCTCACGTTTTAAATTAATTTTATTTATGTCTTTTTTGCGAAGGAGTTTAGCACTGTTTTTGGACTTTTCGAGTCATATCTTTTTTCAGAGGGCCAGAGGAAAAAAGTTAATGACACGTTTTTGATCAGGAGGTCCGAATTAGTAGATATACCAAGTTTTGTCAAAAGTTTTGATGGGGACATGTTGAACCTCCCTTGTGAGGAAATCGGATGAACAAAACTTGAAAAATAAGTGGAAGGGGCTACGTGCCCCTTACATAGGGGCGCTTAGCCCCTTTTTTCTTTATCGTTCTGATCATTTTCCAAATTTTGAAAATGAAAAATAAGTAAAAGGGGCTACGCGCCCCTATCATAGGGGCGCTTAGCCCCTCTTCTCTTTATTGTTCTGATCATTTTTCAAAATTTGGAGAATATTGGAGGTTGAATTTTCGCCTCAGATAATTTACCGAGAAAAAAATGGATGTGTTTGTTTTCTTTCTGTTTGAAACTTTGAAAAATTGTGTAAACCGCTGGTTCCTTTCAAAACTATTAAAAATCCTATACATAGATAGAAAATAAATGTAATGTATCACATAAATTATTTTTAATTTAATTTTCAAAAATGTGACTATAAGAGCTGTATCTTTGTGGAGAATCGTCAAAGAAATGCGTGTCATTCTTTTTCTTTCTCTTCTCGTCGTTTTCCACGTTTCCACTGCATCCGTGGATAAGTTCTTGTTCCACTTCAAGCTATCATGCAATTTTCCCTACTATCCCGTTTACCAATATGAGATCCGGTTTTTGGAGGAAGATACTATTACGTAAGAATAATTTTAAAATGCAAATAATCAATCTCTAATTTTCAGCAGTAGCGAATGGATAACATCCCAATTAACAGTACAAATGAGACAAGGAGTTTCTGAGAAAAGAATGGAAGGAGTGCAGGATGATGGGGACGAATTGTTTTCTGCTGGTTATAATGTAAATGCCTTCATCTATCACAATTGCACAAAATCGGGAGGTAGTCCATCAACTTATTTGCGTTTGCATATCAATCAACTCTGCACAATTGGGCTGAGCTGCAAAATATACTTCCAAGAAGATTTGACAAATCGAGAAGGAGACTACTGGATTAACGCCCAAGTAACCCAATTCTAAATAATTGTCATGATATTAAAAATGCAAATAAATCATTTTCATCGGGGAAAAATATTGAAAACATAGTTTATTGATGGGAGACGAATTACCTCAAACTATGAGAATGTATTTTGTTATAAAAAATTGAATTCTGCCGGTCAAAAAACCCCATCAGTTCTTCCCTTATAACAGAAATTCTAAATCTGAAAGCTGGTGGTAATTGAAGTTTGGAAAATGAATTATAAGATTTCACTGACTCAAATGATTTCAAAATCTCGATTCGGCAAATTTACATTATAAATGTATTATCTGCAAACTCAATTTATTATCTGTTGATGAAAAATGCTGTTCTTTTCCGTTTTCCTTCTTCCCCAGGTTTGTGCAAAATCCGCCTCTGAAAAAAAAATGGAAAAGTTTTTGAAAAGGATTTTTTTCGGGCTGAGATAATCGAGAAATTCAGAAATAAACTCGCGATCAAAGTTTGGAGAATCAATTGTTTCATTTGTTTATTCTTTGAATTCAATTTCCAGTTTATTGTTTTTTTTATTTGTCCTCTAGCTATACGATTTTCTTGATTCTGAGACGAGTTGAAAATTGTTTCAAAATTTCAAACAGGAAGGAAAAACTGAATTGGCTTTTGCAGATTCAAGTGCATTATCTAACAAGTCAAAACGAAAAAAATTTACACCTTGAAATCAGCCAAGAACTATGCAACAGTACGGTGAAAAAAAGTATGAAGAAGTGTAAAGTATAATCGCCGAAATTTCAACTTCGATCTGAACTTCCTTTGAAAAAATTCCTATTTTCTAACATAAAAAAACTTGAATTAAAATTTTCTCTGATACTCGACTTTTCAGTGATAATTCCTATTACTTTCTATACTATTCCGAAAGTGATTTTTTTCTATCTTTCCTTTTTTGAATGCCAGGAAGCTTTGGTCGATGATTGGAAGGTAAGGTTCATTTTTACTAGCAAAATCTGAAAAAAAAATCGATTAATTTGTTTCCATTCTGTTCGGAAAATCAAAACGGTGTACAAAACTCTCAAAGCCAATAAAAATCGTATAGTTGTAGGAAAAATAAGAAACAATAAATTTAATTGATCATGATGATGATTTTTAAATTAATATCATGCAAGAATGTGAATATAAGAGCCGTAGTTTTTGGTGAATGGTCGCAGAAATGCGTGTCATTCTTCTCCTTCTCGCCGTTTTCCACGTTGCCATCTCAACTGTGAGCCATTTCTCGTTCCACTATAAACTATCATGCAACATCCCCCTTGTTTACAAATACTCGATTCAATTTATTGAAGAAGATACTATTACGTAAGAATAAATTCAAACGACAAACCACCCAATTCTAATTTTCAGCCTTCCTGAATATATAACACCCAACGTTGTAATAGTTACACGAGGAGTGTCCGAAAAGATAATCAATGGACAACAGGATGGTGACGAGTGGCTCTCGATGGGGTATAAGATTAAAGTCTTCATTGTGCACAATTGCACATCAGTAGGAAACGGCCAATTATATCAGTTGAATTTGTTTGTCAATGAATTTTGCACGATCGGGATGAACTGCAAAATGTACTTCGAAGAGGACTTAACAAATCGCGGAGGAAATTACGCGATTGGCGCCAAAGTCGAGATATACTAATTAGTTGTCATAATATTTAAGATTTGAATAAATAGTTTTCATTGGGGAAAAATATTGAAAACTCATTTTCTGTAAAAAAAAATATCCACTGTTTCAAATTATTTATATTAATGGATAGAAAGGTTTCAAAACCAATCGATTTTCAACTTCTTTTTTTTATAAGCTCATAATAATAATAATATTCCGGTAGAGTGGTTGAATTTGAAAAGTCTTGTTAGCATTTGTTCGTACTGAAAAGATACTGTTTGATAATCACACATATTGGCGTGTAAATGTGGTCCCCGAACACAAAGACGTTTCAAAAATGAATTCAAAATTTACAAAATTCAAAAGATAAATCCTCGAATTTATTCACACGTGAACTTTATGCCCTAGTTCAGAATCCAATAAAGTTGAGGTTTGGTTTTTAACTTTCAAAAGGTGGGAAAAAACAAAACAACAAATTTAAAAAAAAAGGAAACTGTTAACAACTACCGTAATCTCAAACACATTTCATAGATTCATACTGGTCAATGAAACTTCAGATTTGCGACAACATAACTTCCAAAAAATAATTATCTTTATTTACTTTATATTTTACTTTAATAAACATTAGTTTTTACCTATTTCGTTTTACTGTGTTTTTTTGACTGTCTTCAAAGTTCCGTAATCAGGCAATATCAACTTGATGAGCTAATGATTATAGAAAAGTTCATGTAAAATAATATGGAAAAATAATTGGGCGATTTTCGCATCATGTGAGGACTCTTTGAGATCTGAGGGTCCATATACACTGCCCGTCATAAGTATAGCCTCACCCCAAAAATACGAAATATCGGCCAAACTAAGAGGTTTTGTGAGATGGCATGTTCAAATTCGGAAAGAACTCGTAAAAATAGGCCGGTATACCAAGTTTTATCAAAATTGATCGAAAAATATCGAAATAGCCAGAGAAAGTACAAAAAACCCTTGTTTTTTGCGCGTCATAAGTATAGCCTCACTCTCTGGATTACTGTAAAATTGAAAGTTTGCAGCAAGATATCCAGAAATTTATGAAAATCTCAGCTTCTCTATTCATTTTAACGTGTTTTTCTCAATTTCC
>LR550717.1:0-87892 GCA_900536415.3 Caenorhabditis sp. 38 MB-2015 | reverse complement strand
ATCGAAAACATGGCTGAACGACTGGAAGCGAATTCATCGCATTTCATCAAGGAGAATCACAAAGTTTGTAGCGAAGAAGCGACATGTTACTCGGGAAGTACTGGAAGCGAATTCCAAAAAGTTTTTGGAAGAAGCCAAGAAGAACATGCGAAACTATTCAAAGAACGAAATAATAAATGCTGATCAGAGTGGTTTTCAACTCGAAATGCATACAATGAGAACGCTTGCTGAAACAGGATTCAAGACAGTTGAAGTGACTGTGCAATCTGTATCAGCCACCACACATTCTTGTACAGTAACTCCGATGTTTAACGCAGACGGTCAACTTTTGGACAAACTTCATGTTATTCTCCAGGAAAAAGATGGAGTTTTTCCTCCTACTGTCAAAGTCTTCAATGCACCTAACTTGATTGTTCGAGCTGGAAAAAGCCATATTATGAACAAGCCTCTTATGTTGGACTTTTTCGAGAATTGCATTCTCTCACCTGAAAACCCAGATAAAGTTCTTTTGATTGTTGATAGCTGGAGTACTTGGAAGGATCACGAATCGATAAAAAACGGCGATTGTCATGTACAAAACTGCGAAGAAGTGTTTTTCATAAAATGCATACGGTGCTCCAAATTTTTCTGTTTCTCACATTTCGTGATTGATTTTCACTATTGCTCATGATTCTTTCTACATAAGCTTTTATAATGTTTTGTTTGTTGATGTATATGTTTGAAAAAAATAGAAAATAAAAAAAAATAAAACGGCGGCATAGGGTATCGAACCAGCGACCTTCTGTTTACTAAACCAAGCGCTTACCTTCATACCAAACAAGCGTTGAGAAATGGGAAAAACATTTCTAATAAATAACCTCATTCTCACACGTTCATTAATTTTCTCTCCCAATGGTTAAGAAATTCTCAAAAATTTTGAAACTTTGGATGGTCACAACTTTTTTCACAGAAATCTCCGGCGGTTAAAAAATATTGCATGATGATCAGGAGGCCGAAATCTATATGTATGCAAATTTTTAAAAAAAGTTGAAAGTAACAGCTCGCGAACCTCCCTTGTCAGCTATAATTGTAGCTTACTAATTTTGAAAATATGCGATTAAGTTCTGTTAGTGAATTTTTGAAATGTGATATTTGGTTAATGAACACTTTACCAAGAATCAAGAATATCTCATTTGAAATCATGAAGTGTCATTTAAATTATTCAGAAACTAAAAAAACGAATCATGAACGCCAAGAGAAAAGTACATGTGCGTACGAATTTTAGATATAGGCTTTTTTCGTGATCTTATCTTGATTATATTCTAGTCTAATTGAACACCAGCTATCTAACGGAAACGTGAGCCAAAATGACTTCATAGAAATACGTAACTGAATCATGATATGTTGGAAAAAGTTGACATTTTGAGAAAAAAATAACTTTAGCAATTCACAGTTTTTTTTTCATAATATTCAAACAAAAAAAGCTTGGTGGAAAACTGGAAAACTGTTAACTTTAAACGATTTCCACTTAAAAGAGCCTTTTTAAAAATTAGAGACTGGACGAAAATTTCTGAAGTTATCAAAAGCGCCGGTGAAATATGAAAAGATGAAGAAGAAAATAAATAGAATTTAACGATTTCAAATTGAATGTGATTGATGTTGGAAATCTGGAGCAAAACAACTAACAAGAGCTATAACACATGTACATAATCTTGAAAAAAAACACCAAGAAAAAAAAGTGAGAACTTCGTTTTCTCTTTTGTCAACTGAGAGTTTGCACCTCACTGAATTCGTTATGCTTTACTCAGTTTTAAAGAAAATTGGATTGAGAAGGGTAAAATGAACGTAAAGTAACAATAATTAGGTACATCTGAAACGAGTAACAATTGAATTTAGCTGGAAGGGTGAAAAAAAGAGAGGAATAGTTACATATTTTTGATTAAAATGCTGCTCAATTTTTGCTAAATGAAATTTTTGATTGAATTTTGATACATGAATATAAACAAACAGAAATAAACATACAAAATATTAAACGATGTGGAGGTCTTTTTCGGGAATATTCTAGAATTCGCACTAGTAGGATTACTTTATACTCAAAGACTTTATCAAAATCCAAATATTCTACGCACACAAACTATAATATGTTTCCTACATGATAGATCATTTTTTTTTTTTCAAATGAGATTTTCAAATCGGAATAACAGGATGACAAAGAAAAATCTTGTTTCAAGAATGTTTGAAGAAGTATATAGACTACGCAAAACTTCTGGACAGTCGATTCTGCATTATTCATACCTACATATGTGTAAAAAAAGTAAGTTAGATTCTTCGAAAAAGGGAGAAATTGTATGATCCGAATAAAAAAATGGACAATTTCGAAAGGATTAGGGGAAAAAAGGGGATACGAGAAGGATTAGAAGTTGTTGTGCCGATTATTACTTCACGGAATGTTTTTGTTTACTATGGATAAATAAGAAGTAACAATTCAGCTCAATAGAAACCATTACGGGAAAAAAAAAGATAAACATAATGAAAGAAAACTTGAAATATAAAAAAAAAGTTAGGTATTCGTGTGAAAGATTGACAGCTTACTGAAAAATTCATTGAAAGTTCAGATTTTTTGCATGCAGAAAATGTTTGCATTTTTATTCCCACACTAGGAAAGAGAAACATAGTAGAACAAATACCAAAGGGGAACGGAAAAAAACGGAAAGAAAAAAGCTAGAGAAACGAGAGATAGCAGCGAGAATAAAATGGGCATCTATATGAGAGAGAAACGCCTGCAGTCTTGTCCGAGTGGTTAAGGAGATTGACTAGAAATCAATTGGGCTTTGCCCGCGTAGGTTCGAATCCTGCAGACTGCGAACATTTTTTTCAATTTGATTTTTTTTTCGACAATACAACTAATTAATTAATTAGCCGGAAGTCTACATCACGCACGGATTATTCATTTGGTCAGAAGTTTTTTTTTTCTGGAGACAAAAAAATGCCAAAATGATCGTGTATATCTATTTTTGGTTTGACGTAAAATACAATTTTTTCTAGTGGAAACCACACCTACAAAGAGTGTAGTTCTGTGACGTAAATGTTATTTTGAGACAACTGTTTTGATAAATTCTTTCATATAAGTGAAAAAGGACGATATACAATAGTTTTGTATATCATGGAGAAGACTAATTTGATAAACAAAAAATTTCATTTTTCAAATCAATTCCGACAAACTAATTCAGGATTTTTGAACTGGGAATGTTCAAGAAAGTTACCGATTTTTGAAAAATCGAATTCGAAAACTCTAATCTCTGTCAGGAAAATGTTCAAGTATAACAAAAATTATAAAAATTTCGGGGAGATAGCATCCAACCTTCAGAAATAGCAGGAAGATTACTCTCGGATTAGACTTTTGCGACAATCACTTCATTTGTTCTTTAATAATTTTTTTGCAAATAGGTTTGAAAATATTAAATATAGTCATTATTTCGAGTGAGTGTTGCTATTACAAATTTAGCTCTCTTCAAGCATCAAATATTGATTTTAAAATTGTCGAACTCACCTCTAATATTTCAATTAGTTGTGTCTTGTTGGTTTTTGGATTAATTGGTTAGATAGAACTGTAAATCTGTCACAAAATTTCAAAAACTGGTTCCATGAAACATTTGAAAAAAAACCTTTCTCGAACATTTTTTATGGATGGTTTTTTCTTTCAAATTGATTATATCAATATCTCTAAATGGTATCAAATTTCGGTTTTCTTCTGAATGAAACAAGGAGAAAGGAAAATTTGGAGTAGTGATTGTTCTATCAAATCAGGGAACTGTTCAGAAGTTATAGATTCTCTATATTCTATCCAGATGATATTTTTCATTAGAAAACGTAAAACTGTCAGAAAAGGCAGAAACGTCTCAATTTCAGAGAAATTTGTATAGCAATACTTCAATTCCAAATGTTCTTGGAAGTGGTGCGAAATAGGGATTTAAATAATTTTCTAAAAATAATTTTTCTTTATCGGTTGAATACTGCACTTCATTATTCATTTGAAGCAGATCTTGATATTATATGAAGCAGATCTTGATTTTTTGAAGTAATTCAAGTTTTTCTTCAAAATTTCATTCTGGAAAATACTTGTTTTGAAACATGCATAGTTACATCATGATCTAACGCTAACACCGGAAATGATTCTGAAAATCAAAGACCTAAAGAAAACTTTTCAAGAAACTTGACAATTGATTTCATTTCTGAGCACAAATATATTGTTACAGTTTGAAAAACACCAAAGAATTGTTTCCAAGTTTATCATCTTCTATGCTCGAGATGTATGCTGAGGCATAATTATGAAGTTTTTGGTACCTTTTATATAAATAATTGAAATCAGATTTTAATATTAAGAAATCAGGAAACACAACCTGTTTCGTTTTCCGTTTCTGCCATATTTTCCATGAAACTATAATTCTTCTGCAAATCAAGATACAGTCATTTGAAAAAACATTCTTGATAATCAATGATCTCCGATAAACAGATGGAAATTACTTATTTCCTCTCAACCTCTTTCCATTTCTTGACTTATTTTTCTGATATAACTTTACCGGTACCCTTTTTCATCCATAATATATTGTGATCAAAAAACGTTAGCTAAAGTTCATTTTTAATATCCGGTCATGGCTCAATATTTCCCCCGAGTCACACATTGATCACGAGTCGACTATTCATAATAGTTTATTCTATTTTCATTTTCGATATTAAATTGAATCAATTTGATTGTTGCATACACGAAAAATTCCAATTTTTGCACTTCCCTTTTTTATGATATGAAAAATCGTTTTCATTCGAATATGAACTGTAACCTTTTCTTCATTTTAGTTCCGAAAAACAGCCTATTTTTGTTTTTTTTTCTCCGTGAGAGAAATTGAGCGAGATGACATGAATTGTATATGTGCATATGTATTTTTGTTGAAAAATGAGTTTCAGGTCCCTATTTTCTTTTTTTGCTGAATATTTTTTTCTTCCAGCTCAATGTTTTTGTTAATGTAAGGTATCAATTTTGAAAATCATTCTCGAAAAGTGTGAGACTAAAAATGAGATCAGTTTTGATACCGATTTGTTATTTGGCTGATTTTCGGTTTCAGTAGATAATGGATGAGTTAATTTTAAGAAAATCAAAAAAAAATTAGCGAGGTAAGTAGAGTGAATGAATACTTTGGACTAGATGAGGTTAATGCTAATTTATTCTAGGGTTCAGAAAAACCCAATACATATGCTTGAAAGTTTGAGTGTATCAAAATAGTATTAGAATGTCATGTTGTACTTAAAAATATAAAAATAACTTTGTTTCTTTATTATTTAGTAGCTAAAACCTCTAAGAATAATATGATGCTCTCTCAAAAATTCTGATTTTTTCCATGATAAAAATCACTATTCAGGTTCATTGCGTTGAGTCACATTTATATCAATCAAAAAAATTCAAATATATTTTTCCGTGAGATATTTGATTAGACAATAGTATAGCTTTAGTTTTCTTGAACGCCCCAAACAGGAAGAGGAACATCAATTTTCAGAGTTTCAAGTGTTTTCAAATATTGAAAGTTCAAGATTTGAAAACAATAAGTGCTCCAGATGTCACGCATATTTTTTTCTCGTTCATTTTATTGTCCATGACATCTTTTGAGTGGTTTTTTTTGTCGTCCTGAAAATGGCCTTTTCCAATTCACATGACATACTGTTAGGCGTCAAGAAACGATTAGAAGGAAGAAAATAATGCCAATTTTGTTTGCTGATTTTTGAGCAATAGTTTTCACACCATTTCATATTCATTTCTTGACGATTATTGTTTTTGAGACCTCATTGTTTATTGAAATAGAAAATTCATGTTCCGATTTTCCCGGTTTCATATATAGAGAAGTGTTATTCTTTTTTTTTCTCAGATCGAGAAAAAGTGTTCAGTTCAAAAATCATGTCGGAGAAAGTATTTTTCAATTTTGTCAATTTTTTTCTGCATGACGTGAAACAAGATTTAGAAGAAAAGAATTCAGATCTACATTCTAACTATTTCTGGTGTAAAATGAAAACTGTCACAATTCAATTGAATTTCTGATTGCGAAATGTGAATCCTAATCTTGTCTGAAAACGTCTGACAAAAACATTCCCAAGGTTGTTTTGTCACATATTAGCCATTTTTTTTTGTTCAAAGGTTGTCAAAGATTTTCTGCTCACCATTAATAAAATGGAATCTAACATTTACATACTTGGCCTAAAATTGAAGATAGAGGTGTGAATTTGACAACTAATTGTTGCGAAGAATGTCATTTTTCTCGACTCCATGTTTTTTGAAACGACTTATTGTTTTTTATTCAATTATTTGCTTGAATCGAAAAAGATTGGATTATAAAAACAGAGAAAACAAAATCTGCAAAATATAAATACTTCTAAAGAATATTGTTTTCAATATCTCGACATTCATTTTTTCTTCTCTAAGTGAAAATATATAATTATCATAACTGATTCATGTTATTTTGATAACCAAAATACCAACTGACTTTCCTCGGAGCTTTTTTGAACAACACACAAGTCAGGCTGATTGTTTGTGTTGTTTTTTTTTTCAAAGAATCATGGCTGATCATATATCATTAGACATTGATGCATGTCCAAAAACCACTAAAACAAAAAAGCTGAACCAAAATCCAATTTTTCTCACTTTTTGGGGCTCATCAAAATGATGAACCAGCTTTGCCATAGAGAGAAGAGAATCTCTCGCTTGTTTGTGAGATTGTTTCAAAAAAATGCGCCCATGCATCTATAAATTAGCTCTGTTTTTTTTATAGAGTATGCCACACACGAAATTATGTTTTTGCATGGGATTTTTTTTTCTTTTTTTCGCATTTTTTCGGAGGATATTCAAGTATACTTTCTATTGTCTTTTTTGAAAGTAAAAACGGGCACTAGGGCAGGATCGAATATTCAGTTATTCTTCTGACGAAAACGCACGTTTTTGGGATTTTAAATTTCGCAAAATGACAATGGATAAGTCAGTAGTCGAATTGTTCCCTTTTTTCAGTAATTTTTGTGAAAAGCTGTAACTAAATTAAATTCTTTGAATGTGAATGTTCTAATCATCGAAAGTACTCTAAAAAGAGTACTTCTTGGGGGTTTTTTTTTAGTATTATACTAAAAATTTTCCAACAATTTCACAGGAAATTCTGAGAAAAACTTCAACAAAACTTTACTGAGATAATAACAGATGAGGAACCTTCAATCAAATTTCTTCATAAACATCTATAATATATGCCCACGTATTTTTGCGCACATTTATTTTCGAAATTAACGTTCAGCTTGTGCTCCTCTGTAACAATTGGTTTATGATTTTCGAAATTTCCTTTATAAGAGAACGCATTTCAACATTTTTGTTCGTGTCCGATTTGACATCGTACATCGGCAATAAATATGACAAAGAATGATGTTCATTTCCATTTTTTCGAGCTCAATATCCTTTATTATATTTTTTTTGGCATAATTGAGTTGAACTATCGCCATTCAACTATTTCATGAGATTTTTATTTTGATATATGAAAAGTCATTTGACTCGTCACCAATCTTTTATTGAAATATTCATAAGTTCTCACAACTTCCTCTCAATCAAATTTCTCACCACATATTTTTTTTGTTGAATGATTTATGCTTGGAATAAGTTTCAAAATCCAACGGAAATCCTTTCAAAAATGTTGACCTCAGTTTGAAAATGGTTCAACCGGATACCATGAAAACACGAAAAAAAACACACTTTGAGGTTAGGAATTCAATTTTCATTTTTTTTGCTTCCAGTTTTCACTTGTTTTGTTCGCAGTTTTCATAGACTAACATTCTGGAGCAACAAAAAAAAACAAGTTTTGTTTTTCGTTCTGATGGTCTCAGAGATCTCTGGGGATTGGACTAAAAATTCCAGTATTTTTCTTGACAGACAGTACATAGTAAAAATGGCTGCAGTAAGAACAACAATAGAGAAATTACAGTAGCTACAAATGTTATTGTTTATTCTCAATAACTGAAGTCATTTGCAGTTGATTTTTCTGCAAAGTTTCACCTTGCCTTCTTTGCTTTTTGGTTTGTTTTTGGGTTTTATTTTGCTGGTTCCTAAAATCAAACTCCATCTTTGTCAAGAATAACACAACGAATTCCATGTTTCCATAGAATTCGCTGAATGACAAATTAATAAAAAAAGATTCTTCTGCGTCATGAAAAATCCGAACAAAAAGTCCTAATTATACTTCCATGTTTATTTTTTTTTCATTTTAAAAAAACTTTAAAAAAATGTATTTTTGCTCTTTGTGTTTATTTCTTATGAACTTTCAAGCCACTCACATTCCCATGTAAAAAAAAATGGGAAATACTTTTTGTTGCATTCAGTGATGTACTATTGGAAAAACTTAAGTTTTTTTAGGATTTGGTTTTAAAAATCTAATAAGTTTTTAAATTGGTAAAAAAAAATGCTGTCGAAATGTGTTTGATTCATGAAAATTTTCAGGAATCAGTTAGGGAAAATCATTAATATTTGTTTCGTTCAAAAAACTACACCATTCACTTCATTTATAAAATGTATTTTATCACGATCATGATACTGGAAACTGCGAAACTAATAAAAAAAAATTTGCGTTCAGAAACGTGTTGCTGTTCAGTTTGATTAACCAAAATTTGTTTTGAATAATATTAGGAAAAAGAAATTTGAGTCGATCTGACCAAAGACGAATGCAAAAAAAAAAATATTGACCTTCCAGTCATAAGATTTGCTGAAAATAAACTCGAGATGAATATCATTTTTGAAACTCTAGTTGCTTTTTTTTCACAATTCAAAACAATAACAATTATTTTCTTTTTAAAAGTAACTGAATTTCATCATCATCACATTAAAAAAAATCAAGATTTCAACCCAAAATTGATGATAAGTGTTTGAAGGATTTCGTCAACAATAATTTCCTTTCGAGAAAAATTTCAAAAAAAAAATGTTTGCCTCGTGACAAGTAGCTGCTTATTTTTTGTTGCCTTGAGAAATGAAAACAAGTTTGTGACAATATTTGATCTGTGTTATGTGCCAATAGTCATTCATCTTTCTCAAAAACAAAACCATTTTCAGCTAACAAGATCAATTTGAACATTTTCTATCTGCATACAAATTTAACTTGTTTTCTATTTTCAGTTGTTTTGTTTTTCCTCTGATTTTCCTGAGCGAAATGCAAATAGATTTTTGAACTGAGAGAAGCCGGAAAATAAACTGTAAATAGTAAACGTTTCATTGGAAAAAAATATTTGTGAAGTATTGTTTTGGTGAATAACATTAAATAATTCACATTCTAAAAGAAAGGGAAATTACCCGTCTTATTTTTTTTTTCAATTTTTACGTTCATAGCAATTAGAACAACTATTTCAAAAATCAAGTGTTTGTTTAACCAAAAAATATGTTTGAGTTTTCTGTCTAAAGATCTCGTTTTTCTCAAACTTTGAACAGATTTGAACTTTGATTCGTCATCCTGAGACATTTTTCTGCGCAATCCTTTTTAATTTCTCGATTTTTTTAAAAATACAGCTTCTAAAAAATGTATTTTTTCAAACCGAAATCTGAGATGCATCATGAAGTAAGGCATACGTTCACATTCCGGTCCAACGAACTTTTTTCCTATGCAATGATGTGAAAAAAGAGTGAAAAGAAGAAATGAGAAAAAGATCTGTTTATTTTCACACTATTTTTTTTTTTGAAATTTGATACTCATTAATCCACTATCTCCTAATGAGTCTTCCCCGACCAACTTTCAATTACTAATGCCCTTCTTAAATTGCTGTGATTTTGATCATTTATTTATTTACAGGAAAAGAGAAGAACTTTTGAGATTTCTGATGCTTATAATCGTTACTCTACGTTGTTTTCAGTTTATTTATTTGATATTTTAATTTTTTTTTTTAGAAATGTTGTCGATGTGTGCAAATGAAACAGATCCATGCTATTGTTTAGCCCTAATGTGTCCACTTGTATATAATCACTCAATAGAACAGAAAGAAGCATGTTATATGGAACAATGTTTTTTATCAAAACGAGCACTCGAAGATTATCCACTATATCGGGTTAGTTTTTTTTTATTTCTTCAGGTTTCATTTTTTTCACGTAAAGTTTAATTCGTAAATCATTTTCGAGAAATAAAATTATCTCGAAAAGTTCTGTTCTCTGATAATTGAATATTAATCAGCGATCATTAAGATTTGTCACCTTCCGCTCCTAGAAGTATAAATTCCTGATTATCATTTTGAAAAAAAGTAACTTCCGATCTTTGAGTTCGAGTTCAAATTCAGTCATGTATGCATGTATGTATGAGTCAGCTTACAAACAAATACCTCAAGTTTTCTACTTCGTTGAGTTTGTTTTTTCTCACGTTGTTTCAAACAACTTTCAGGAAGTTTATTAACTTGGGCAAGGTATATAAGAGTTTTTTATGAATAAATAAATTAATGAAAGTTCCAAAAAATTGAGGGATGTCTTTAAACAAAACCAGGACCAAAACTTAATGAATCATCAGAAAATTGAACTTTCAGTTCGCTTTGATGACCACCAGAAGTTGTTTTCATTTTTTCATTGGCTATCGTTTGTTTTCCAGATCATGAAAACCACACAAAAATATTATGCATAACCAATATTTTCGAGTTTGTATATTATTTTCCTAAATGTTCAGTTTTCTCGAAATACATCATACTGAGAAGATTTTATTTTTGATAAAATTATGCTTTTTGAAATTGGAATTTTCAGAAACTACAAATCAAAAAATTAGGGAAACTTGGAAATGGAATGAAATCAAATACTGGAAAAAGTTAACAAGATCATTTTAACTTTTCTTTCAATTTGACGAAACTTAATGAAAATTGCTTTAGTTTTTCGTTTTAATGATCAGATTGATGCAATAGAAAGTTTTTCTCACGCATCTATCTTAGTCTATAAATAAATGTATTCAGAAAAGAATGAATAAGGAAGTGACAAATAATGTGTGATTTTCGGGGACCAAATAAACAAGAAAAAACAAAAATAAAATGAACCCAGAAAAAAGTCACGTGATTTTACAGGTAACAGCTTTGTACGTTATCATTTTCTTGGTTGGAGTAATTGGAAATATCACAACATGTCTGGTTATGAAACGACACCCGATGATGAAAACTCACGCTAGGTAAGAAGAAAAATGTGCAGATGTGCAATTTCGATAGAATTAGTGAGTAGCAATACGAATTGTAGTTGGAAATACAAAAATGGAAAAAAGTGAGCAAATAGAATTTGTCTGATTTTTTCACAATTCTCTCTTGGTTTATTACTGAAATGAAAAATAAAAATATGAATAATTATTCTCAGGAGAGCAAATACCAGACAAAATAATTCTAAAAACGAAGATTACAAAATTCTCCAAATTTCATCAGAATTTATGGTTTTTTCAGTATGTACTTGATCAATCTGGCAATATCCGACCTGGTCACATTGTTTGTAGGACTACCATTCGAAATAATAATGAACTGGCATCAATATCCCTGGCCTTTTCCGGATTTTGTGTGCAATCTAAAAGCACTCATTGCCGAAACAACATCTTCTGTTTCTATTTTGACTATTTTGGTTTTCGCCATCGAACGATATTTTGCTATTTGTCATCCATTGTTTCTCATGAAAACACAACCATTCAAACGAAATGTAAGTTTTTTTTTCCCGGATATATCAAAAAAATATTTTAAGAAAATTATTTTCATAAATCTACCTCATTGTTGCAAAATTTTAGTTCATCTAATCAAAATAAAAAAAAACAGGTTATGAAAAAATCAACACTTGAAGTTTTGAGACCTAAGAATCAAACAAATGAAAAACACCAAAAAAATAAATAAAACGATGATTAATTTCACGTGTTTGTTCCAGATACGATGCATAATCGGATTCACATGGATTTTTTCGATTATTTGCGCAATGCCGTTTGCTGTACATCACCGTGCTGATTATATTCTGAAAAGCTGGCCAGAAACGAACAATAATGAGCCAGTTTTGTCATCAAAGTTATGCATGATTGCTGTTCTTTTTGAACCTACTCTCATGCCAACTTTCAAGGTTTGTAGAGTTAACAGGGAATATTAGAAAATGCAAAGTTTTTTTCAGGCTTTGTTTCATTTCTCAGCATTGGCATTTTTTGCAGTTCCCCTTCTCACAATTCTTATTTTATATGCTAGAATATCTTTTGAAGTTTCCAAAACTAGAATTTCACAACAACGAGAGTTTGATCTAACGGACGAGTTACAAAATCGGATCAATGCCATCCTTTGTAAGTTTTAGCAAAATTCACATATTTTTTCAATGATTATTTTTTAGGCGCAATTGTGATGGCATTTTTCCTATGTTATTTACCTTTTCAATTGCAACGACTTCTATTTTTCTACTTGCCAAATGAAGTGATATTACAATTTAACCAGTACATGTTTTATATATCGGGTGAGATTTTTTGAACAAGATTTTTTTCATATGTACATTTTTTAGGATTTCTCTTTTACCTTGCCACAATTATCAATCCAATTGTATATAATCTTGCTTCAAGTCGTTTTCGAAAAGCTTCAAAAGATGTATTATTTTCTTTGTTTTTGCGAACATCTATGGACTATCCAAGAGGATCAATGAGCAAATATAGCTTGTAAGTTTAAAAAAAAAAATGTTTTTCTGATAATTATATCCTAAGCATCTGTCTGACAACCGGGTAACTCCAGAACCAATTTAGTTCGCCACATTTCAGATACATAAAATATTGAACGTTTATCATTTTCTAGTAATTGTTGAACTAGTTTATATCGTCTGAATTACCATTTTCTCTCCTTTTTCGAAGAATCATATGATTGCGATTGAACCAAAAAAAAATCAAATTTCGTTAGCACCCCAGTTCTGTGATGTGTTTTGTGTCTCTCTAAATTCAATAAAGTCCAACCAACATTATTAAATTTTGATTTTTTGTTCAAACAATGAATTATTTTTGCAGAGCGCATCAACCTTTGCGGCCACTTCAATCTCATCGAATTCGAACCTGTGAAGAAAAGTCATGATATTACTAATAAATGCACAATGGTTCATTATTTTTTGTTTGGAATACGGGATAAAATAATTTATATTTTTGGTTTTTTGTGTCAAGAAAATGTAAAAATAAAAATTGAAAAAACTAACATACCTCAAAATTTCTGGTCGATTAAGTAACTAAACTCAAAAATAAAATTCATTTCGTACTAGTTGTTACTCGCTTTTTATTTTTTCCTTGAAATTCTTATTTATGTTCATTTTTTTTTTAAATTTTGAAGCCAAAATTTTTTTTTTTCAAATAAAAACATTTATTGAGGACATATCTCTAACAACGTTTTCAATGATAAAAACGATTTTAGTTTAATAAAAAACGAAATTTCAAGAAAAAAAACAAAAAAATGTATCTGCCCCATGCCAGGCTCGAACTGGCGACCTTGGCATACCCTATAGACTATAAGTACCACGCGCTAACCGACTGCGCCAATGGGGCAACGAACGAAGAAACGGAAAATAACAAGACACTCTTGATGAGAAAAGAAGAAGAGAAGAAGAGAAAACTGTTTGTGTTAGCGTTTTTTTCTCTCTCTCATTCATTGTTGTCATTTTCGATGTTATACAAGGGAATACGTTATTCTTTATAAGGAATAAATCAAAAATGTTTGCAATGGGAGTGAGATATTTGAAAACTTTTGTTGAAGGGAAGATTTATTTTGAGAGATAAAGAAAATGATTGATTATTATGTGTGATATGGCTCTTAAATGTGCTGATAATATTTATGTTGGTTGGATTTTTTGCGAAATGTGAAGGCATAGCTTATTTCTGAGTTTATCAAAAAAATAAAAAACATTTAGAAAATGTTTTTTTTTCTGTGTGAGAAACAAAATAGTTTTGGTTCAGAGCAAGCGAATCTGAAAATGTAATATTGATAAGAAAGGTGATTGAAACATTTGATGATAACTGATTTTCGAAGAATGTTTTACGATTTTCGGAGTATTTGTTCAGTTTACTTGTTTTAAATGGAAGAAATTGAAAAAAATAACTTTGAAAAAATACAACTATCGGTGTGCACACCGCACTATCTATAAGTTAGATGTTTTGAAGAAGTTGGGAGATTTAATTCTAAAAATCACACCTTGAAAAAAAGCAATAGGGCTTCCTGGAATTTCAGACTTGTTCCATTTGACTGAATACAATTCTCGATGGATTGGATTTTGTCTTACTGGTGGTATTTTTTTCCATCGGTAGCAAAGGTTCATCCAACCCCATTCACTGCCAAAGATTACCAAGTATTCGAGAGATTCATGAGAAACGTTTATATATGTAGAGTTCATCTCAAAAGAAACCTCGGATTATTTTTCAAAGTCATATTTAGAAACCTTTTTGTCTCTTGGGAATTTTGAGTTTCAAAAGTGAGACAACAAAACTAACTGTCATGGAACAAAATGAGTGTAATCTGATCTGCGAAAAAACACACGAACGCTTTTATTTTGCTCGTCAACTATCACTCATTGCGACGGCAAACAGCATAGCTTGAAAGTTTCAAACCTCATTTATCTCATCACTTGATCTTTTAACAAAAAGAGCTGAATCAAGCAATTGTCAAACAATATAATTTGTCAATTTTCATCTCATCGGTGAGACTTCAACTTACACTCAATGGCTTTTTATCTTTTTTCCGTCTACCAAAATCGAGAAAAATTCGAAGAAAAAAACTTGATGAACAATTGGCACACACTGTGTTGGAATTTGTTTTTGTGTGAAAAAAAAGCAAGTCGAAAAGATGCAAAGTGTGTATTATTATCATCTTCTTCTTTCCTTCATCCTTCTGCTTCTTCAACTTTTCACTTTCTATCACCGCGGGGGGTAGTTTGGAGCCCTATCCGACCGCATCAACACTTTTCAATCGGGTCCCGATTTCTCTCGTTTTTTCTCATTAATTTTATCTTCTTTTTGTTTCTCTCAATTTTTAAACTCAATTAGTAATGTTGTCGTTAATGTTATTCTTATTGGATTTTTGCAACTCTTGAGTATGCCTATTCAATAGTTGTTATTTTGGTTTCATAAATTCAAATTATTACCACATTTTTTGAGCGTCCTTGTTACCTTTCTAAAATCATTTCGATCATATCAAACATATTTCCTGGGTATCAGCAGCTTAGTGAAAACTTCTCATGAATTCTAGTAACCAGAGGTTTGTGAACGTTACGTTTAATCAAAGAACCTTATATAAACGTTAATCTCTACAGTTTGCTCATGTCATGTACAAACTCCTCAAAGATATTTTTTGATCATACAAAATTGTATAGAATTTTCGACTTTTCTGACTTTAGAATTTCCCACACAAACTTTCAAGATATTATTTAACCTAAAATTTGATTGAAAACAAAACTAATGTGGACAAACCAATGACCTTCATCAGCATATTTAAGAATTTTACTAATTTTTGTTTTGAATGTTTAAATGTTGTTACTGAAAGACTTCCTGAACATCCCAATTGTCATTTTCAAAAAAAAAAATATATTTTCAACATATTATGTCAAAACATGCTCGTTGGTTTTTATACCTGCCAACTTTTCAACACAAACAAAGATGAAAAAATCTTTATCCCACTCAACAATTGTTCCATTCAAAAGGACAACGTCATTTGTCTGTTTTTAACTTTTCTTTTATTCCTTCAATGAAAAATAATTCTCAGGACACATCGGGTCAAAAATGGTCCTAGTTGCGCAAGGAGTTTCAAACATTGTGACAACGCTACAAAATACATTCAAAGGTTTGTTTTTATTTTCTGTGTCAAACATATGTTTTCGAAATGTTCCATTTCATATTAACATATTATTTTATTTCCGTTCTACATATTATTTTACACTTTACAAACAAGTGTTGTAATGTGGTTGAAGTACATAATAATGCAAAAATATTTGAGCAACTGTTAGATAAAAGCGGAAATATGCCAATTAAATAGTAAAAAGTCAATTTACAGGGTTGCTTCCACTAATAATATTGGCACTCTACACAATTATCGGAGCATGGTTATTTAGTGAAATTGAGGGACCTCATGAAATAAATCTTCTGAATGCACAACGATTGGAAAGAGAAGAACACCTTAGAGTTAATATAAACTTTATTTTTGTGATAATGACGTCTTTTTTCCAGGCCTATGTTTACAGAATCAACAGACTCCAATTATCAAAGGAACGTAGAAGGTTATCCGCTGCTGATGAATTCAATCAAACAGCGAAAATCTTGACAGAATTCCAAACGGCATTAGGAGTTGAACCGGTGACTCATAAAAAATATACGTTTTATGGGAAAAATGTTTCAGGCCGACCCAGAAAAGGACACCCATTGGTCATTTTTAGGAGCGCTTTTCTATTGTATGACCGTATACACAACAATTGGTGAGTTTTTCACTTGATGTTCATTTTTCTACGTGCAAAAGGTGAATTGAAGATTATGTAGTTAGTGTGCAAATCAGAAATTGTATTGTGTTCTCTCTACTACAAAATGTTGACGTAACATTTTTTTTGATTGAAACTAAACCCGGAATGAACTTGAAATGAGGAACTAAAAAAACTTTCATTGATTTGAAGTTCAGCAAAACTGCGATAACCTAGTTTTGACAGTTTGGACACACTACAAACACAATATTGTGTTATTCTGAAAAAGAGAACCACACTTCAAAGTTGGATGTAAGAATTTTTTGGAAAAGAGGTTACGAAGGTGTTATATCGTGACTAGTTTGAAAATTTACCAAAAAGTTGAAATACAAGTTTTTGACGAGACTGAAAGTAGGAAAAATGTTCCGATTCCCTGAGAAAAGAGAATGTTCGAGATATTTACTTGGAAATCTAATCTAACTTGCGCTGGAACTGAGCACGCTCCTATCACTCATTTTGTTTCTCTGTATTGTCCATTAAAAAAAAATACTATGTTTTGAGATACAAAATCATTTATTTTCATGCTTGGAAAATTGTCAATAATAATTATAAAAACGAAAACGAAAACGGAAACAGAACGAATTCAGTAATAGAGCTTTGAATTATGGAGTACAATCAAATAGTAGTGGGACAACGTGAGAGGTTTGAAAAAAAAGCAACATATTGATCAAATATTTTAAAATTAAGAGGCGAAAAGATTTCTAAAACAAGGTGAAACAGTGAAAGATTTTTGTAAAAAAAATGAAAAATTTGAGAGTGGGGATCAAAATATTGAAGGGATTTTTAATTGTAATTAGAAGTCTAATGAAGAAAATTTTCTAAATCATAAAAAATTGGAAAAAAATCAAGTGTTTTATTTTAGAATAAAGTCCCAGAAGATATTGGAAGGTAGAAAAATATAATGAAATAAGTTATTTGTGAAAGGTAGGGCAACGAAATTGTGTAACAACTATGATTAAGACAGATAGGTGGTAATTTTCAAACGCAAATTCCTTAAGTGTTTTTTAAAAATAATTATTGGTTACGTGAAATGAGTTAGAGAGATACTATTTATGTTCGTTATTTGTTCATTAATTGTTATTGGCCCTATCAGAGCAAAACTCATATAATGAGTTCTTCTAAGTTTCATGTATCGCTTGAGAACTCTTAAAGGAATAAATATCATATAAATGTCGAGGGTGATATAAAAAATTGAGAAACCCATTTCAACTGTTTCTTTCGTGAAACAATATTGACATTCGACAAGGTTAATTACGAGGATAATTTCTAAACCACGAATCACTTTAGCCACGATGAAAATCGGAATAATAATTCTTGACCAAATACATACTTGAAAGATTTTATATCTTATTCCGAGAGGTACTTGACCACCTTCAGCGTATTTTTTTTCTGATACCAAATATACAACCACCATAGAAATAAAATTCACAAAATCGAGAACCAACAGGCATTCAAATCTCACAAACTCATAACGCACGGAATCAAATGAAAGATTGTGATTATGGGCTATCTTTTTCGAATTGAATCATGAAAGTTACCTGATTCTTGAAATAAATGAGTGAAATAAACAGATAAGCAAACGACGCTTTAGAAACATGATTTGAAAGGTAAAAAACTCGTATATGAGTTGTTGTTGTTGTTGTTGAAGTGAGTTGTTACATATTGAACTGCAGTGAAGATCAAAGATAAGAATGATT
The DNA here is from genome assembly GCA_900536415.3 of Caenorhabditis sp. 38 MB-2015. Taxonomy (NCBI): domain Eukaryota; kingdom Metazoa; phylum Nematoda; class Chromadorea; order Rhabditida; family Rhabditidae; genus Caenorhabditis; species Caenorhabditis quiockensis. Next base: position 69,727 of record LR550717.1, on the reverse strand, counting down.
GCAAATACATGCTTGATAGATGGATTATGACAGCGACGCGAAAATCTTGAACTTTAAAGTCAATTATTGAGTATATATTACTCTACTCAGGTTCTGATTTTGAAAATATGGTGATGTAGTTTTCGCCGAAGTATCCCTCTAGAACAAATGTTCTGAATAAATGTGCAGATGACATCAAACCAGATGAAGCACAAATCAAAGAAAGAGCCATTCTGTAACAAAAAAATATAGCTTTCATTGAAAACTCACTTCCACTTCGAGTTAATTTTTTTTTTGAAAATATAACCGATGCAGCAAATCTAAAATTAGTCAGAATAGATATTATGCAAATTAACAGTTCAGCGTGTAATAGTAGCCTTAAATACATGTTTTTTGACGACTAATAAACGACTCAGAAGAATGACTATAAATCTGATCAAGACTCTAGTTTTGTTTGGTTTCTTGACTTTTTTGTACTTTCCAAATCAAATTTGTGTAGGGCGTCACGGTGCAGAAAGTTAAAAATAGTATAGTGATTGGAATTGATCTTATAGGAGTCTAATTTGAAAAAAATGGAGCAATTGACACATATTCTACAAACTTAGAAGCATTTCTAGATGAAATCTAGTCTAAAAATTTGATTAAAACCACTTCAAACAATTTATAAGATAATCTTTTGCAGGATATGGAAACATCGTGCCAGTAACAGTTGCTGGTCGAGTGCTCACAATTATCTATGCATTCATTGGAATCCCACTCACAGTCATCTGCCTATTCTGTCTTGGTTCACTGTTTGCCAGAGGATGTAAACTTTTGTGGAAACTATTTCTCAAATCAACAAGAGTTGTGAGCAAAGACTTGGAAAAGAAGGTAACAATAGATGGGCTATTTTTATAGGAAAGGGAGTTTTGTTCCATATTTAGAAATAGAAATATGCATTCAACCACTTACTTTTGTTACTACACCACTCAAAATATTCTTTTTTCATAGATTTCTGCCGCCGCTGATAACATTGAAGAAGGTACCACTGCAATCACATCTACTCCAGATGCTGATGACGATTCCGATTTGTTATCGTTCCCTATTTCTGGTTTAATGTTCATCACAGTTCTTTGGGTATTGATTTGTGCCGTTATTTTCTCTTTCTTGGAGAATTGGGATTTCGGAACATCGCTCTATTTCACTTTGATTTCATTTACAACTATCGGATTTGGAGATGTTCTTCCATCGGACTACGATTATATGATAATTGTGGGAATTTTGTTGTTGATTGGTTTATCTTTGGTATCAACAGTCATGACATTGATCCAACAACAAATTGAAGCTCTCGCTAGTGTGAGTTACTTTTTTATAATAAAGAAAAAAAACTATTGTGGATTAAAATTTTGTTTTTTAGGGTGTGAAAGACAATATTGATACTGAATATGCGCGTGCTCTCGACGAAGCAAGAGAAGATGGCGAAGTTGATGAGAATATTGACCCAGAACAAGACCCAGGTAGGTTAAATTTATTTTATTGTTCATTGGTAAAGAAAAACAAGATTAATTATTACAGAAAAGGATAAGAAATCATTTGATGCTGTTTTATCAAGAATGGATTGGAAAAAGAGGGCTCTGTATTATGCTATGCCAGAAAAACAGAAGAAACAACTCCAACAACATTCAGAAAAGGCGATGAGTAGAAAAAGTGTTAAAGTTCAAACTGATAATGATCTCTTGGAAGTGAGTTTGATGGTTATTATTCATTGTAAAGTTTTTGTTCTAAGTTTTGTATTCAATCACAATTCGCGCACTTTTGTTTCAGACACTTATTCGTGAAGAGATTCTGAAAGCAGAACTCAACAATGAGATGCATAAATACACTGCACCAAGGCACATTACACAGCAACCAAGACTAGTACATTCGGATGTTCGTGAAAAAGAAGTTCCAATTGAAGTTGTTCGTGTTGATTATAAGACCTCTGATGTTCTCGAGCATGATATCTAATTGTTGTATTCATTTTTCAATATCCTCTATTCTAAGTTTTAAATGTTTCTCTCCAGTTGCAGGCATATATAAATGAACTGAAACTGCAACGTATGCGAGAAAAGGCTTCTGTTAAAGCAGCTTCTTCCCGCCAAAAACCGCCCTCCAAATCTCGACGAAAATAATATCGAATTCTTTCTTTTTTTTTTAAATGTCATCGCTAGAATACTGCCTTATCTGTATTTTTTTCTTTAAATAAAAAGTCATCACTCGTATTTTGTTATATGTTGAGTCTATTTTTGAAGGTACAGAATGTACAATATGATATCGTTAAGGTTAAAGTTAAACCAACTTTGCCTGAAAAATCGACCAATGAACATTGTATTACTGTTTGAACCACCAGTCAGAAACTTCTTGTCACTCCAAAAAGTGCAAACACGAGATTAAAGATTATACGTTTAGTTGTAAAAAAATATCGGAAATTGTATTGTTTTTTCATTTGCTACAAAGTGTAATTGTAGAACTAAAAAAACAACATGTTGTTCGATCTATACTGAACCCGCAAAAAAGTTCAAACTATAAACGAATAATGAAAAACATTCAACACCAAAGTGGTTTTGGCAAATCTTCTGACCTAATTTTTTGATTACATTTTTTGCTGTGATTTTTTTAACAACACATTTTGAACTACATCACTCAATTTTTTTAAGTCACAAAAAAAAATCATTTATTTTAACGTTTGGAAAAACTATTAAATTTTAACATAAAAAACCAAATTTAAAACAGATTGATTACATAATGAAAAAAAACTGTGTGATAAAAACAATCAGCAGTGATACATATACATAAATTGTTAGAAGAAACTATCGTGTTTGAAAAGCAAGAAAATGTAGGTAGTGAATTTTTTTAGATTGAAAAGGCAGAAAATTAATATAATGAGGAGTGTTTGTGACTAAGAGGCTGAAAACGGGAGGTAAGACTGTGGAAGAGGTCATTAAAAAAAAGAAATGTCTAAAAAATTGGTAACTAGTTAATTAAAAATTATGCTGAAACATAAAAATAGTGAACATGTTGAATGGGCAACTTTCGAATCATGCCTAAGAATCTTGGGGAGGGAAATGGGAAAGAACACGGAAACGATGTTTTTGAGATAGACAACAAAACATATAGTAAGAACAGGGAACTCAGTACGATGCAGTTCACTTGAGATACTACATTGATAGATTACAGAGCACTATCAAAGTTAAAACTTGTTTGATTCCAAACACCTTTTCAGTTTTCTTGATTTGCTCTGGCATTGAAAGCATTATCCCAAGTATTATCTAGATGATTGAAATATGCAAGAAACATAGTGTTCGTATTCTCTACTTGTCCATCAATTGTTCTTGGCCATGCAATAATACGATTCAAGAAATTTGTCCTTCGAAACTTTCTGTGTCGCTTGATAGTTCCCAAAATTATAATAAATATATTAACGTCGAGTGTGATGTAAAAAATCGAAAAACCCAGGTCAACCGTTTCTCTTGTGAACAAATGTTGAAAATTAATAAGAAGAATTATGAATAAATATGCCAAACTACGAATGACTGTAGCAATGATGAAAGTCGGGTTGATACTTTCTGACCAAATAGACATTTGCGTGAGTTGATATCTTATTTTGAGGGATACTTCACCAGTTACACGATACTTCTTTTTTGATACCCAATATAAAATTATCATGGTAATCATGTTTACACATTCAAAAATCAGTAGAAATTCAAATCTGACAAATTGATAAAGAAGGGAACTAACTGAAAACTTGGGAATTTGTGCGTTTTTTTTTCAAGAAGAATCAATAGCTTACCTGAGTTTTCGATTAAGTGTGTGAGAACAATAAATGAGATAATAACGCTCCCAGTGAAGGCAGCGAAAGAAAAATGCATGATTGCTGAGTATTTGTTGAAGTAAATCGTTGCAAATTGAGTTACAGTGAAGAACATGTATGTGAATGGTTGTAAATACATGCTCGATAGATGGATCATAACGGCAGTGCGATAGTCGAAAAATTCATATGTAGATAAGTAGGAATCTATCAGGCTGGAAACTTACTTTCTAGTTTTGAATACATGGTGATGTGAGTCTCATCGGAGTGTTCCTCTCGAGCATAGTTTTTGTAAATATGTGCAGATGACGTTAAAGCAGATGAAACACAGATCAAACAAAGAGCAGTTCAGAAAAAATAACATCAGCGTGCATTTTTTGAAAAAAAAAACCTTACTTCCATAGTGGCTTGATTCCTCGGAATGAGACTATCAACAATAATAAGAATCCGAAACTAGCCAGAACAGATAAGATGCCAAAAATCATTTCGGAATGTATTATCCAAAGCGAATACGTGTTGCTTTGCCGACTAAGAAACAACTAGGAGGAGCACCTATTCGTATAGTCAACACAACCTCTACCTTTTCCCTGTTTCTTGACATTTTTTGTACTTTCTGAATTCGGTAGATACAATTTGTGTAGGACGCCACAGTGCAGAAAGTTAAAAATAGCAAGTAGAACGACTGAATATGATTTGATGGAACTCAGATAAAAATATGAGTTGAAGAATACGATTTTGTCAGCTTAATTTTTCAAATCTGAAAATGACCACAAACCTTAAGAAGAGTCTTGAGGTTAAAAAGAAGTAAATAACAAACCAAGAAATTATTATTTATTATAACAAACCAGAAAATTATTAAACCAAGAAATTATTATATTATAACAATTCTCTTACAAAGGGAGGAATTTATTTCCAAACAAGAAACTGTTCTTTTCATATACAATTTAAAAGATTACACGTTTGATGATTTTCTATTCATAGTAACTCAATTAATAGCAAAAACTAATTGAATTAATCAATATATCTCAAACGTATGGAAAGGTGCAAACAGAAAAAAAGGGTCATATTGTTTTCTGTTACATTGGGCACGTTGTTACTAAAAAGCGTACAAGGTTATCGATGAATCATGTTATATGTGCTTACGTTTTCAACTTTTTTGCACTACACCATTAACGCCCTGCAAAACTGACATTCTCTACCTGTAAGTACTCTTTGCGAACATGTTTATCGGTGTGAATGTTTTTTTTTTTTTTTGAAAACAAAAAGACTACAATGTGGTTGTTATCTCTTGACATGTTGAGAATAATATAAAAAAGAAGAGAGTCGGGGAAGGCCAACAAAATTTGTGTTATTAGTTTTGTGTCCTTTTTGTTATGAATTGCCTCAAATTTTTGTTTGTTGACAGTCTTCACGTTCTTTCTAGAAGAAAATATTTTAATTTTTTCTCTCCAATTTAGTATATATTTTAGTTGAATGGTTCTCCGTTTTTTTTTGACTTGTAATATTATAAAAACTTCCAGATTTCATTATGCAAAAACTTCTAGCTGGCATTAAGGTTATTGAACTCGCTGGTCTCGCTCCAGTTCCTCACTGCGGTTTGATTCTCTCAGATTTTGGTGCGGATGTAACGGTTGTTGACAAGGTTAGTTTTTTGACTACACGCATCTAAGCATCTAATAATTCTAGAAAGACAGTCCCCATGAACAACGTTTGAACCGTGGCAAGAAAACGAAAGAACTAAATATAAGAGATCCAGAAGACTTAAAAAAGGTACGAATTTCATTTAATTCCCTTGAAAAAATAATGAAAATGTTTAGATTCGTGAACTGTGTCGGACGAGTGATGTCCTTCTCGATCCATTTAAACCTGGAGTGCTAGAAAAAGCCGGATTAGATCCATTGGTGCTAATGGAAGTAAACAAAGGCTTGATTATATCTAGAATAAGTGGATTTGGTCAAACAGGAAGAATGAGTCAAGACGCTGGACATGATATTAACTACGTTTCAATGAGCGGTAAAATTGAACGGGTTTTAAAAATATTTTTGTTTGGTATTTCTTTAGGAATGCTACCATTATTTTCTGGAAAACATGCTTCTCGTCCATGGCCACCTGCGAATATGCTCGCTGATTTTGCTGGAGGTGGTTTGACTGCTGCGTTTGGTATTGTTGCTGCTATCCATGCTAGAACAACTAATGGTAAAAAAGATACATCTTCCTATGTTTAATAATAATTTCACATTTCCAGGTGGTCATGGTTGTGTTCTCGATTGTTCAATGACAGAAGGTGTTGCATATTTGGCTTCATTTGTTCAAAACTATTACGATCAGGATATTATGTTTGGTGACGAGTATTCATTATTCTCTGGAAAGTGTCCTATTTATAGGTTTGTTAATTCAAAAATCAAAGGTGGATTGTAGTATTTTTTCCAGAACTTACAAAACGAAAGACGCCAAATTTGTAGCTGTTGGATGTTTAGAACCCAAATTTCATTACAATATGTTTGAAGGTAGTTTTTATTTTCTTTACTATGTGGAAAATTATTTTTAATAGTTTTGAATATCGATGGAAGTGATTTATTCGCAAACCCCGCTGAAATGGTGACAAAACTAGAAGATATATTCTCAACCAAGACAAGAGATGAGTGGGAAAAAATATTCGAAGGTTAGTTGAACACTTTGATGATTTCAAATTTATAAAATTGTTTTATAGGTAAAGAGTGCTGTGTGACACCTGTTCTGGATATCGATGAAGTTGGATCACACGGCTTACATACAGACCGTAAAAACTTCGAGAAAAGTGAAAAGTATGGAGGAACTTGGGTAGCCAATCCTGCTCCAAAAGTACAAACCCTTGAAGACATCCGGAAGTTGAGAGCAAAAATATAAATACATGTTTTTTTTTGCTCATATTTGATACATAAATCATATATCTATCGTGTCAGAAAATAAATGAAAAATGCATTGGAATGTAAATACTGACTGTTAGATGACTTCTCGTTTTTTTTTCAATGTTTTCGTTGAGCACTGTTTGCCTATTTTTGCTATTGATTCAAAGAGTTTTTTATAGTTAAGGAAAAAACATGCGTAATATAAACAACTGAAAAAGTAAACATTTTTAGTGTTATTTTTGGTTCACAACATTGTATAGCTATGCATTTGGAAAGTTCTCGGGTTTGCTGAAATTCATCATTTTTTTTTTTGAGAAAAATGCATTTAAATGGGGCCCTTTTCAACGCTATGAATCACGAATGTAATCGAATTTTTTTTTGAAAAATGTATGCTGAAAATGTCATTCAAGATATCATTTTTTGAACGTTAGCTTATATGTTTTTTCAAAGAATTTTTCAAAAACCTTATAATAGAACTTCGACAGAATAAAGTCTAGTATTTGAAAGTATACTCAACACCTACGATAGAAAGTTTGTCTTATGTTTTTTGGATTTGGAACCTTTTCAACTTGCCCCTCTTCCCTACCTTTTGTTTTTTTTTTGTTATCCAGTAAAATTGTCATGAGTTATTTTCAGAATGAAGGTTTATTTGTGAATTGAATGATTTTTATTTTATTTTTTACGATTCTCTAACGTCACAAACAATTCACAGACATATGGTGGCCCGTTTCGTATGTTTATTCTTTGAGAAGAAAATGTGTCTAAGAGTTTTTGAACCATCATTTTTTTCTCTTGACGTCGAAAAATGTTTCTACTCTTGTAAACCAATTTCCATTTTTTTCCACAGAGTATTAAGAAAATCGGGAGAAAAAATGTTATCCTCTTCGTTTCTCCACAAAAAACTGCGTCCAACCAAATTTGGTTGGCTTTTTCCATTTTCCTTTGACGAAAAAACGACAAAAATATTGATTCAAAGCTGTGAGGGAAAAGGGAAAAGATGCTGCTGACGGACTCTTTTCGAAAAAGCTAGAGACCCTGCTAGCTCTTTCGTTCTTTCTCTTCCAAAACGACAACAAGAAAAGAAGAGAGTACGGAAAAGAGAAGAAGCTTACTAGTCTTTGCTGAGTGTCTCTCATATTTTTATGCTATTTCATTTTGAGAGTTACGCTTTAAAGTCAGTTGGTTGTGTTTTCCAGGATGCAAAGCTTCTTTTTTCTCCCAATATTTATCGCAAGAATTTGATACACGTTTTCAGATATTTTTGGCGAGACACATTAATTTTAATCTGTTTTCTAGAAAAAAAAATTTATGAAGTGTTTTCCAATATTGAGAGATTTTGTTTTGATGACTTGAGTGGGTGATGCACTGAAAACTGCGTAGTTTTTCCATCTATTTTTAGCCTCCTTCATCAAATCAATATTTTTTTCTCATTTCTGCTCCCAAAAATTTTGTTACAATAAACATTAGAACGGTGTAAAAACTGTGTGCCTTTTCGTTTTCTTATATTTCAGATTGTTATTGGAATTTTTTTGATAAAAATTTCTATTGAAAATGTTGCCCTTCGGAAAAAATAATTATAGGCGTCCACAGTTTTCTCTCAAAATCAACTTTTTTTTTTGTTTCATCTGGTGCTGATAAATATTCCGATAGTTTTTCCCTGAACATCTAACAGCTCTGTGAAACTCAATATTTTTATACAATGAGGGATTTTCTGGGATATTTTTGAATGTTTCTCAGCGGGGTACCCATAGAAAAAGCTACAAAAAAACACACAAAAATCTATATAATGACATCCCAAATCTTCAATTGCTCATATAAAAGTTCCACTTTCGCAAAGTTATCTTGGATATTTTCCCTTTCTCTTGCATAGAAACAATAATCGATCAGCTCTTTTTGAATTTTTTGCCCGCCTAAAAATACCTGCAGACAGCCAGATGATTCATACCATTCGTACCATCCTCTTTACACTTTTTTGTTTGCTAGAAGACGTCTCCCCTCTCTCTTTCCCTCCTCATTCAAATTCGCCCTCCTCATTTGAACTCAAATGTGTGCACTTGCGCGCGCGCGCAATAACAGTTTGGCTGATAGACATTTAATAATAAAATAACATATGCGCGGGAAGCAAAGAGACGACTAAATATTTTTGTCTGTTTTATTATTTGTCCGTTGGCTTGGCTCATTGTCATTTTGTTCTTCGTTTCGCCTTTTTTCTATTTGCCGAGTAAGTCGAGCTTCTTACTCTCTTCTTCTCTTTTTGTCTTTCTCCACTTTTTTCGAAATTCAATTCTCGAGTTACATTTGTCTTGTTAGTTTAACAATGTCACTTGCCACTTAAAAATTTATATGAATCTCCTCTTAATTTGTTGAGTAGTGTTCTATCAGTTTGTATACTACTTTGCAGAGAAAACTAACATTTTCGAGTTTTAAAAAAAGCTCTAAATTCATATTGTTCCACATAATTGAAACAAGCACCCACTTATACATATATTTCTTCGAAAGATTCCATAAATTTTCTCATTTTTCTTTATTTCTTCACTGCGTCCATAGAAAACATGGAAGTGTTTTCTATTTCGTTTTATTATTTTCTGGTCAGCAGATGTTCGTAATTTTTCACTCTTTTCTTTATTTCCTTTTTTTGAACCGATAATCCAGTATATTTTTCCAGAACAATGGTTGATTTGAAGCAACAACTCGATGTTATCGATTACTTCGGAGTGATTGCCGTTTGGCTCTTGTTCTTCTCGATCGTTTTCATCATTTCAATCACCTGTATTCTTTGGTGCTGCGTTTCAAAGAATGATGATCCGACCGTGTTTGCCAAGGTTTGTTTGATGAGTGCAAAAGTTAGGCCGCAAAAATTTTAAAACAAAACAAACTGAATTTTCTGAATTGCACTTTTTGACGTCACTGATCTCAAAAATATGAGTTTCATTTCGAAAAAAATTGAACATATGTAGTTGATGAATTGGACAAACGTGAAGCTATTTATGTATGAGTTCTAAATTTCCAAAACTGAAAAAAACAGAAATAAACTCACAAATAAATGCTTGCGAATGTTTAACGATTTAGATTTTTGTTCAAGTCTTCAAGATGAAAAATGTTTGCAATATTTTTGGTGAGAAAAGATAAGTTGGATTGAAATTGAACCCCCTTCTAATTTTTGGACCAGTGATCAAAGAAACATTATGCCTAGTATGAAACAAAGAATTTTCTCATAGAAAATGCGTAAAACTGTTTTAAAATGGCTCTACTACACCAACTTCAATACAATTGTGTTTTCACGCCTGTTTTGAACTCAACAACGGATTTTAGAAACAAATCTAGTAATATGTTTCAGTACTTCAAAGCTTTTCAGAAAAGAAAATATGCAAATTAAATCAATTTTTTTATTTCGAATCTCGAAGTTATGAAATATATCAAACAACCTGAAAATATTATGAATGAAACAAATGTAAAATTTTTTCAGTATGGATTCGGACCACAACCACGCGTTCCAGCCCAAAGGTCAGCTGCCCAAGAAGCTAAAGCCGAATAACTTTTGCTTTTCTCATACTACATTTACAATTATTACTCAAAATGCTCCAATCTAACCTATTTCCTTCTTCTCCTTCAACTTTTCAATACTCCTTCAATTTAAAAGTAGATTATGGTACGCTTTTTTAACATTTTTATTTTCATTTTCTAACTTTCTAAACTTCTCACATCCAATTCCTGTTTTTCAGAACAAAATTGGCAAACGATAAAGATTTCTAAATGGTTCTTATATCAGCCGTTCGTCCATTCCTCAACAATTTCATCGTCGTCTCAATGTATCCCCTTTTCCTGATATTTCGTATATTGTAATGTAATCGTAGTTTTCTCTCTCTTTTCTTTCTACAAAATGAACGTTTTTGACGTAAAATTGTGCATGACAACCTGTTGTTAGGGACCATTGTTTCCCAGCAAAAAAAGAAAACAAAAAAATCAGTATTTTTGTTCTTCAAAAAGATGTCGCAACGGCGGTCAAGAGCTGCAAGAGATACAGCTAAAGATATTATTTTGGGTGTTGCGTAAGTTTTTTGATTCAAGAAAGAATGAATTTCGTTGTTTTTTACGGATTAAACTACAAAGAACTTGTTTTTTACAGTTTATTCGGTAATTTTAGTATCATCCAAAAGTGGGTCCTTCAATGAGAATCATTATTGTAGCTCTCAGACGGTTTTTTGTGAACATTTTCAGTACACATTTCAGAATCAAATGAATATAATTGAAGTTGTTTGGTAAACTGGTGGATAATCATTTATATCTACTTTGAATCGATTTTTCACAAATTTTTCGTATTAATTTTATGCGATAATTGCAAATATTGGATGTCTAAATTCCTTCTCAACAGTTGAACGACATCTTTCTAGGGCTCAATAAGCCATTTACTGAGGTCTGATTTTTTCTGTCAAAAACCAGTCTTGTGTTAAAAAAAAACAAGTTTGAGTGTTTAGGACATTATAAGCATTGTTGTAACATGCATTATTTCTAATTTTTTTCTCATTCGATCCATTTCTTCAGATTTAATTATCCAGAATCTTAAAAAACGTTAAAAAAATAAATTCATTATTGATTAAACGAGAGAACAAAATTTTAATGAGAGACAAACAGACAAACAGAGAAAAATGGGTCTCACAACGCGTCCCTGTCATAGAGGAGGGAATTCAAAAATAGGTTTCCCAAGGAAAAATTGTTCTTCTACTTATTTGGTTCAAAAAATGAAGTTCCAATGTTGGATAGTCTGGCTTGTTTCAAAAAAATTGATCAGGAAATTTTTTCTGATGTTTGAGGAAGTGAAAATTGAAATGTGTTTCACCAGTTTCTGACTTTTCATGTTGAAAATCAAACATGTGTACTTCAAACACGTTCATCATCATTTTGATGTTCATTACTCGTAATTATTCTCTCAATTAATCCATTTCCTTCGTTTAAATTACCCAAAAACTTGCAGTTTTCAAAAAATACGAAAAAATAAATTCATTATCGATTAAACGAGAGAACAAAATTTTAATGAGAGACACACATACAAACAGAGAAAAATGGGTCTCACAACGCGTCCCTTTCATCAAAGAGGAGGGAAATCGAAAAAGTGTTTTTCTTTTATTGCGGAATTTAATTCTTTCAGGCCTTCTGGACAAGCTCCAAAGCAGCCAAAAGAGGGAGTTCAATATACACCAAAGGTAAATATGTACTAAAGTAACATAGTTCTCAGTTTTTTATTAGTACAACTAGAGAAGAAAACAATTCATATAACAATTAAGATTCGTTCAAACTCACATGATGTGATTCCTAGTTCTCGTCGGGTAATAAGGAAAGAATCTGTGCCTGCTGTGAAATTTTAAGTTTTTTATCTCTCTTTTTTGGTTTGACTGAACCTTCCAACTTGTTAATTTTATATGTTGTGATTTTATGCAGAATAACGAAAAACCTCGAGATGATGGAACTATTCAACGGTTGCAAACACAATTGTCACAAATGCAGCAACAAAATCGAGATTTAGCATCGGCTGAGAAAGTTGGTTTCAAAACTTTTTTTTTTGTTTTTCCAATGAGTTCTGTGGGATCTTTAATTTTCATTGGTGTTAAAAACAGTGATTGTGTGAATTTAAATTTGTAGGCAGCCAGAAAACGTCTCGAGGATAATCAGAATGCACTGCAGCGAAAGTTATTGGATACACAACAGTCGGGACTTCAATCTAGAGATTTGGATGATGTTCGTCGTCAAGTTAATGGGATGGATGCCAAAATGATGATTCTGAATAATGACTTATCAGGATTGAGAAGCACTCTAGATCGACAAGTGAATGATTTGATGCATATTAATAGTGAGATGAAAAGTCGCCCAGTCGTTGATCCATCGGTACTACTATCAGACCCATACTCAAAATCTTGAAATTTTTCAGAAAATATCAAATGCCACAACTCAATTGGACAATAAAATCAGAGATATGCACAACCAAATGATGGAACTCCAGAAGAATCTGACTAGAGAGCAGCGAGATCGAGAAAAGGATGCGAAAATTGCAAGCGATGGGATTGCCAAACTCCAAGATATTATTAGACAACAAGACTTGGCTAGACAAGATATTATGACCAATCTGTCGAAAAAGGGAGATGTTGATAAGGTTGGTTTTTTTGCAACAAAGAACATTTTCCTCATTATCTTTTTTTTAGGAAAAGTTGAACGAAGAAACTCGTCGACTTAATGATAAGATCAATTTGATAACTACAGAGGTTACAAAAAAAATGAGTGAAAACCAACAAAGAATGAAAGATGATTTGAGTGGACGAATTACGGTTCTGGAAAATGTTCGTGCGGAAAAGATATTAGAATTGTTTCCTATACGTTTTTCAGATGATTCGAGCTCAAACTGAAAGATTTGTAGAGAATGAAAAAGATATGAGGTTACAGTATGAGGCCAGATTAAATGATTTCAATGAGCAACTACAAGTGCTCTTGAAACAGATAACAAGTGAAAAGGCTAAGCAAAAAGAGAGGTTTCAAAAAGTTAATGAAGCATTGGCCGCATTGGAACATCATTTGGAACTTGGAAATAGTAAAATTGATAAATTGATGGGGTCAGAGATCCAAGCTAGAAAACTTCATGAAAAAGGATTACTATCAAAAATGACTGAAATCGAAGATAAATTGAATAATTACATGGGTGGTATGAGTAAATCTATTGATGAGGTTCGAAATGGTCGGAATAATGTGCAAATGCCTTCCTTGGATACTGATGCGGTAATATTTTCTGAGATTTTCATGGAGATGTTTTTTGAATTTCAGTTACGTAGAGAAATGGAAGCAATTGCTGCTGATAAGAACAAATTGAGTATGGAAGGATTGCTTAAATTAGAAGAAAAAATGAGCAGAGTTCAACAAGGATTTTATCATGATCGAAAAGAGATGAATCAGAGACTCGTTGATTTAGGAGATGGTGAACATGTGAACAAGTGAGTTTTGTCATAGTCCAGTTTTTTACTTTACATTTACAGGATCCGTTCACAAATCAATAAAATGGATTCTCTCCAAGAAGATATGGAAAAAGCTCAAGATAGAATCCGCGACAAAGTTGAACGACAAATCCCTCAAGATGTATGTTCTCCAAAATTTTGTTTTTATTGTAGTATGATCCTTTCAGTTAAACGAATTGTCAGCAAAAGCTGACAATATCAAACACCAGCTTAACACCAGAATTGATAACGAAGAGGAGGAAAGGTTCTTATGACACTTCATATTTGTTAAGTAATATGATTTTTAAGATACTTAGCAATTAAAGAACTGCAGGAGGCATTTTCGCAACTACAGCAAAATCAATATGGAAACGGTAAAACCCAAGTTGCATCTGATACACAGGTACTCTGAATTGCCACGTTTCATGGATGATTTTCTGAAAAAAAATTTTTAGATGAAAAGAGATGTTGATGAGTGCAAAATTGCTATAAAGAAACTGGCAGAATCTGTTACAACTGTCAAAAACGTACTGGACAAGAAAATAACTGATGAATCTAGAAAGGTTTAACTTATTATAGTGATTGGAACTGGGTCATTTTTTTTGTTTTTTCAGAGAGAAGAGGATGTATCAAGCTTGAAACGTCAATTGAAGTAATCAATACGTACACTTTGAATTGTTTATTACTGTTAATTTTTGCTAACTGAGAATGAATTTTGACTTATTTTCTCGAAGTGTGTAGTTTTAGGAATACAAATAATAGTCAACATGTAATGTTATTTGCCAATGGTTCAATTTTCAGTTTTTTTAATATATCGAAAAGTACAAAGCGAATGGCAAACATTATATTAAAATTTCCAAAAAGAGTTAGCTGAGTCGAAATATTTCATTTCAAATTTGAATTTTTTGACAATATTCCAAACAATAATGCTTTGCTCATTATTCAAAAATAATTTAGCATATTGTTTTCTTGAATATTCAAATTATTTTTTGATTTGATTTGCGAACATCTTGGTTTTGGTTTAAAAACATTTTACACATTGGAAAATGCATCTTCTGTATGGATTTTTTCTTTGATTTACATTTGATTTAACTTTTTCTAATACAAAGAATTTTAGATTGAACATCATTGGGGTATAATGTTTCAAAGGTCATTTTTTGGAAACCTTTTCCAACCAAATTTTTCTCTTTCCTCCAGGTAAAAAAAACTAATGATTTCACACTATCAAGACTTGACCCGAGCTATAATTTTTGTTTTATAATGTGGACCTCTATTTAACAATTTACATGTTCCACTCCGCCTCGTCAAATTTTCCACGATCTTTTCAACTTTCTACATTTTTCATAAAACTTGATGATGAGTCAAAAAATATGACAAACTTTTTTCTGTATGCTCTTTTTTATTTCACAAGACACGAAAAAATTGAATCATATAGTGTTCTCGAGAACTGCACAATCCTTAAACTCACGTTCAACAATTGATAAGAAATACTCAAATGATACGTATTTAACAGTACATCACTCTGCCGATAAGCCATTGTCGCGTTATGTCGGCGCAAGTAATCACTGTTGGTATGTTAGAATTTATTTTTTTTTTCAATTTAATTTATTTTCTGAGTTTCAGTGATTGTACTTGCTGCAGTTGCAGTAGCGATTGGATCGCTAGTTTTGAACTTTATCATTTTGAACAAGGTTAATACAATCAACAACAATATCAATAGCAACCCAACTTGGCACTATACACCAGCACCTGCTTATAATTCATCTACTGGAACTGTTAGTACTAGCCAAGCTTACAAAGCAGCAGCTGCCTATTTGTTGAATGGTCTTGATGATACTGTCGATCCATGTCAAGATTTCTACGCTTTCACATGCAACAAAGTAGGATAGGTTCAATTGTTGAATCACGTTTGTAGTTTTCAGTTCCTTCAAAATACCAAACTCCAACCTGGAGCTGGGCGACTTGGAACATACGATCAAGCCCAAGTTGATGTTAACAATGAAATTGCGGCTGCTTTGGATGCTATCAATGTCTCCGATCCAAAAATCTCCAAAACTGAACGAATTACAAAAGCTGTAAGTTGTTCCTCTGTTTCTGATTTCAATGCTTTCTCAGGCATTTGAATCATGCAGACAAAACCTTGGAAATCCAGTTGATAGAACTCAAACCGTTTACCAAGAACTCCAATCTTTGTGAGTAAAAATAATTTAAATAGTTGCTAAATAACTTTTAAAAAATTCAGGTTTGGAGGAGTTCCATTCCTCGGAGAAACATTGAAAGCTGGTTTGGACTATTGGGATATCGCCGGACATATTGAACAACAACACGCTGTTGGAACTTTATTCTACACAATTGCTTCGTCTGATTACAAAGATCACACTAGAAATGCACTTTACGTTGGACCTGTACGTCGATGGAAATAACAAACTTTTTTTAGTTTTGATTTTACAGCCAGAGCTTCCACTTGCTCGTGACTTCTATGTCAAGCCACAATACATTAGCGAAGTCAACCAACGTGTTCAAGATGTTAATGATATGCTTACTGCTTTTGCCCAAGCTACAGGAAAAACATTCAAAGCTGCTGATGTTCTAGCTGTAAGTTCCTTTGCCTTCTCAAACGACACACTAGTTTTTGGCAATTTTTAGGCTGCTCAAGAAACAGTAAACCTTGAAGTTCAAATTGCAATGGCATCTTGGCCTGATGATTTACTGAGGTAATAAAATAGACAACGAAAAAAAAAGCTTATCGTGAATGTTGCGATTAGCCTTTTTTTTCTTATCAGCATGTACTGAACTTTTGTTTTAGAAATTATCAGCAACAATATAATCCCTACAACATCGCATCGGCAACAGCGGCTTACCCGGGAATTAAATGGAAATCGTACTTGGGAGAGTTGTTCAATGGAGTTGTCAATGCTACACAACAAGCTGGATACAATGTGAGATCAATAATATTATTCAAAAAAAAATTATATTTTCCAGATTGTCGTCACTGAACCATCTTATTTTGCCTGGGTAAACAGTATCTTCGCCGGTCAAGTTATGAACTCAACAGTTGTTGCCAATTACATGATCACTCAATTAGTCTATGTATGTCAAAAATACTTAACAATTTCGCAAAATTGTATTTATAGGACGAGTCTTATTTCATCAACCCAGTCACTCAACAAGCTGCTTCAAAAGCGAAATACATTCACTACGCCTTAAGAAACGGACGTGGAGTTACCAAGTAGGTTTCTCAAGCCTATCTGAGAACATATTTTTATGATTCAGAATTGGAAAACGTGACCGCAAAGTGTTCGACATTGACGGTATCTCCCAAGGATGTCTTGATCTTCTCACCGCTTACATGCCATATGGAACTGGATATGTCTATGTTAAAGGAAAGTCAGATAGAAACAACGTTCAAAGCGATGTTAGAAACCAAACCGACTTGATCATCTCTAACTTCCAAGTAGGTGTTTTGAGAAGAAGATGGTTCAGTAAAAGTCTTTAGGGCATGATCGACAGTCTTCAATGGATGGATGATCTTAGCAAGGATCGTGCTCACAACAAATGTGAGTTATAGAACAAAGTTGAAAGTTTTTTTAGTCATTGAGACACAAAACCAAGCGTCTTAACACAAGCCTTAACACGCACTCAACACAAAAAGTGTTAAGATCAGTCAATGTGTTTTAATTCTGTTTGGTTTCTTATCTCGAAACGGAATGATATTTTGGAACTTTTTAGTTTTTGAATCAGAAAGTTCACCAGAACTAAACCTCCTTAACAGAAAATCTCAAGTTGTAATTAAGCCGGTTAATTTTTTCAGCCGGAAGTCTTGTCAAAAACTATGGATGGCCAGAGGCTTTATTTGGTGATTTCAAGGATTTCACTGTCATCGACAATTACCATCAAGATTATCAATCAATTATCGATATTTACACCAATGATTCTACTAATCTTTATGATATCTTTTCTGTCTTGAAAGCTGGAATGGAAATCAGAGAGTTCTACAGAATTCTTGCCGAACCAGCCAAAAGGTTTTACAATTCAAAGTTAGTGCTTTGAAAATCGTAAATCTTTTTTTAGAGAAAACTTTTTGCAATCACCAGCCATGGTCAATGCTTGGTATCAACCAGAGAGAAACTCAATTACTTTCCCATATGCTGCGTGGAACCCACCATACTACAAGTGAGCAAATTTTAAAACAATGGTTGGATAAATGAATTACTTCTTTCAGCTTCAATTATCCACAAGCGTATAATTTTGCTGGACAAGGAGGTACCGGAGGTCACGAGTTAACTCATGGTTATGATGATGAAGGTGTTCAATTTGGTTTCAACGGTGAATTGTCAAACTGTGAATGGAACAAATGTGGATGGATGGATAGCAATTCTTCATCAGGATTCATTGATATGGCTCAATGTGTTGTTACTCAATTCAGCACTCAATGTTGCCCAGAAAAGACTGGAAATGTTCATTGTGCCAATGGTGCCACAACACAAGGAGAGAATATTGCCGATCTTGGAGGACAACAAGCCGCATACAGAGCATATCGCCAATATATTGCCACCCAACGTAATGGTGTTGAAGAAGATCGTCTACCTGGATTGGAACTTTATACACCTAACCAAATCTTCTGGATTACATATGGTTATTCATGGTGTATGAAACAAACAGACGATAACTTGGTTCACCAATTGCTGACTAACCCACATGCTCCAGCACAATGTAGAACTAACCAAGTTATGCAAGATATCCCAGAGTTTGGAAAAGATTTTGGATGTGCTAAAGGTTCACCAATGTATCCAGAAGGATCAGGTCGATGCAAAGTTTGGGTTGGACAATAATTGTTAACAAATAATACCTCATTTTGTTATTTTCGTTTTATTTTTCAATTTTATAGAAAATGAATAGCTGACTCTTTCAATATCTTTGGAAAAACTTTGCATACAGAAGTCAAGAAAAAGGAATCCAATTTTAAAATTTTAACGAGATTACGGATGTACTAAGGATTTTTCAATGTATCCAGAATAATCAGATATATGCAAAGTTTGGATTGCACAATAATTTTTAACAAATACTACCTCATTTTGTTATTTTCGTTTAATTTTTCAATTTTATAGAAAATTAATAACTGATTCTTCCAATATTTCTGGAGGAAAAAAAGATTCGCCTCAAAGAGTGACAAAAAATCGGTTCAATTTTTCTACTATTCCTGATATAATTTTTAGTTGAAACGAAAAACAGAAAAAACCTTAAAGATGGGGTGAATTGCACTTAAAAGAAAGAGCACATCCGTTTTTAGTACATAAATGTCTTCAAAGCACTCAAATATTAGAAATATTGTGCAATTGTTTCGTATTTCACGTTAATATCGAAAATTCAATTTCCATCTGCATTGTACTTCGTGAAAATCAGGTGAAAATTGGCTGCTCAGAATAAAGTTTCAGACATCAAAATGACACGTTCCATATTCTTCTCGTCTTCTTTTTCCTTCATATTTTGTTTCTTCGTATTCATTTGGTAATAAAGTATGTATACATACATATCCATCTATACACATTCTGACACTCATGAATATACTTTTCATGTGTTTTTTTGTGTTTTTCTCTCTCCATGTCATGCTGAGTTCGATGCTCTAACAAGTTTGAGGCTTTCAAATAATTACATTTGTGTCTGCGGCAAAAAAAGAAAAGACTATTGGTGCCACCCAATGAGAAAATGAATGAAAATGCGCACACATGCACATACACATGTGCTTTTTTGCTGCCGATTAGATATTCAAGATATTCATTGAAAAAGGTCGAAATTTCCGCCTCTGTTGTTGTGATGTTGTTTGTTGTTGGGAAGATTTTTCAATTTTGACAAAGTGGTTTCCATTTATTTTTTTTTGTCTGAGTTTTTCGTTTTACAACCGAATTTTTTTTCCTATTTTTTTCTGTACTCTTTGAAAATGCTAGTGACAGATAATTGTTCAGAAAATTCGATTAGTAAGGTTACAATATTCTTTTATTTTCGCATAAGTCGCTATAAAAAAATTTTTTTCAGCGGTTTCATGTTTTCACCTGCCTGTTTTTCATTCGACAGAACCTCAAAATTCATCATTTTTTTTCAAATCCATATGTTTTTTTCCAACTCATTGATCATCAAAATAAATCTTCTCTGCATAAAAATAAATTTCATTGAAATCGAAGTTCAGAGAACCATTTCTGTGATATTTTGCATTAATTTCTTTATGTAAATCTATATGCAAATTTTTTTTCACTTTGAAACCGTTCTCATAAGTCATGTTTTTTGGAAAGGCTAAAAATCAACTCGTTTTGAACAATCATTGTTCTCATTTCCATTGGGTTTTATTATTAATTATTCTGCATGGCTTTCATTATCATCCGATTTCCAAGAATTTGTGATAGTGATTTTATAATTGTTTTTCAGTCAACTGGTTTTGGGTTCGTCTATTGATACAGCTCCCAATAGTCTGTTCTCAATATAATTCAATTCTTTTTAAAATTTTTGGTGATTATAATTGATCACAAGTTTAGGTTCAGAAGTCTAATCGTTTGAATGTGCTCAGCTCACATTGAATACTGGGCGTTGCTTGAAAAACATCAGAAAGGTAGTTTTGACACTAATTCAAATTTTTTCAGTCTGTTTTCAGTCATACCATGTCGAACTCAAGTGTGTTGAGATCCATATATTTTGTGGGGACGACTTTTCAAAAAACATGTCTTGCGAAATTGAAGGTTGAACGTACAAACTCTCTAAATCAAAAAGGCTGGTTCTTCATAACTTCAGAACTCTTAGGAATAATTCAAGAAGTTAGGGTTGAAATTGAGTAACAGACCTGAGATGAGGTTGTACTTCGGACTATAATTTTTGAAAGATCAAAAGATTGTTGAATGTTTTTAACTAAATGCCTAGTTACATGGACATGTTCGGAATTTCTAATCGACCGAATAGAACATAGAAAAAGAAGAATAAGAAAGAAAAAATAGAAAGAAGAAGCAGGAGCAGGAGCAGCACAATTTGTAGAGAGTGGTCTTGAAATTGATATGCAATTGCCTCTTTCGTTTAATGCTGTATATGTGTTGCCCGGCTTGTCATTCTTCTGCCTTTTTTCAAGACCTTTTTTCATCCCATTTCATTCTCATATTGCTCTTTCTTTTTTTTTTGTTTCAATTTTACGAACAAGAAGCCAACACGTACTTTTCTATTTTCCCGTGTCTTCTGCTCCTTCTTCTCCTTCTTCTTCTTCTTCTTCTTGCTTTCCTTATTCTCCCTCTTCTCGTTTTTGTTGGTCTTCCCTTATTTTTCTTCTTGTGTTGCTCATTTTTCGTTTTTTTTTTGTTTTTGCTCTTGGGAAATTGAATTGTATTTTTGAAAAACATATTTTCCAACGTAAATTGTCTTCTGATCCTAGTGTTCTCCCTATTTTTTTCGGAAATTCTCATACCCAAGTTTTTCAAGTGAACGTGATCTTCAAATTTTTGAGCATCAGAATTCAACTAGTATTATATATTCTAATTGAATATTTTATGATTCTTGTAGAAAAACTGGATAAGCAAGTTGTGAACCAAAAAACCTCTGTTCTTGAAGTTTTTTTATAGAATCATTTTTTTACCTATGAAAAATTTGTTAGTTTGTCCGTTTAACAGTTTTGAATGCTGGTGAAAATAATATTCTTTAGAAAAAACTACCTCAAATACGAGTAGGACCAAATGTTCCTGTGAACTAGTGTGTTTCAATTTTATATCCCTAACAATTTGAAAATTTAATGGGGTTCCATATTTAAAATTTTTTTTGTTCTATTGAATCGAGGTCGGAAATCGGAGTTTCTATTATACTCTGTTCAAGGCTAAACGTGAGAAATGAAACCTTTTCATTGGTTTTTTGAATGAACATTTTCCTACTATTTCAATTTGCTGATTTCAGTTTTCCATAAGTTCGCAAAAATTCACTTTTTGATTTCTATTTTTTGACACATCTCTAGAAAAAATTTATTTTTTCGACGACAATCGAAATAGTCCAAAATCAAAAATAACTTTTTTATTTGATTAAAATTGTTGTTTGACGCATGGTTCAATCTGTTAAAAAATTCTTATGAAAAAAAAACTACCGAACTCGTGATCAGATTAGTCTACTGGAACACCTGAAAACGTTTGCAAAACAGAAATTATGATCTCTTGTAATATACAAAAGATCAGGTCCGTTTTTCGAATTATCATTACGTTTCTGTAATTTTTTCAAATCTATATAAACTCTGTTGTTTTGCATTCAATTTCGTTCTAGAAGAAACACTTCAAAATCCTCATTTTCTCACCTCTTCAATGAGAATATTTGAGTTTCTAATTATTCAAAAGGCTCAAGGGTTTCAAGTTTTGAAAGATATCTAATTCCACAAATAAAAGTGCATGTGCACAAATTGAAACGTGATGATGCCAATCAAATATTTAGAAAAAATCAATGATTTTATCAAATTTATGTTGTTTTTTATGTTCCTCGATTGAAAAAAAATTCCTTACAAATTTCGTTTTTTCTCCTTTTCATCTTTCTATTGTAATATGAATGCAGGCGGTTGATTTCAAAAAAAAAAATAATTTGTAACAATACCAGGGACAGGCGGAAAACAACATTTTCATTTGTATTGAGGGGTCGATTGTTCTTATCACGTTATCATTTTTTTCATCTGGTTTTCACACTTCTTTTTCTCTTTAATTGTCTGATCTGGATATTTGTTGATTGTCTGTGCATAATCTGAACGTACTTGTGTTATCAGGTCAAAAAATGAAAATATGGAAACAGTGTAAAAAACCAGCAAAATAGCGATGAATAGGGTTGTGTATCTATATATATTTTTGTTTTTTTCTCCAACTAATGTGGAAAAAAAGCGACAAAACAGAACGTTTGAATATATGACTACTGCTACTATGTAGGAAAAACAAAGGTTTCTCCATAAATTTATAGACGAGTGAAGGGAGAAGAAAAAGAAGGAGAAAAAAAAGAAAAACACAAGAATCTTGTTGACATCAACACTTTTTGTGTATGTGTAGATGCATAATCCTTGTTGTTTTTTTTTTCATAATTTATTCACTTGGCACTCTCTATTTTTTTTNTTGGATACGCCATGCTGAAAAATGAAAAAAAAAAACACACTCATTTCCAGCTGTTCGGTTGACACTTGTGTATTTAATACTTGTTTTTCCCCATATTTTTCCTTTCCGTTTTTTTACATACGTCTATTATTAAAGGAACATGTGTTTTTTATTAAACATTGATTATTATATTCCAATCAGACACTAGAGTGCATTTCGAATACAGCACAAAAAGTACTCAAAGCAGCTACAAAAAATTGTATGCATGTTCATATTTTTTGGGGATTCCTTTTTCGACAACAGGCTAAGAAAACACTATTTCGAGGAAAAAATGATCCTGGAGGAGTTTCGCAACATGTTTACCTCTTACCAATGTTCACTGAAATGCACTTGAAAAACTAGGAACATTGTTATTTTGAAGAGTTCTGATTTCGAATACCACCACCCATTTTTTTCCGGAGATCTAAGAACCTGTTTTGAGAATTAAATTGCTTGTTTTTTACTCGAATACCACGCGACGTTCTTATATACAGAAAAAATGAATGGAAATAATTCAATATTGAAAAAAAGTTTTTTGATTCCTAGGACTTCCAAATTCGCTAACCATGATGTGATTTTCTGTGGAAAAACATATTTGTTTGTTGTTCTCACATTTTTTAACAAGTTCAGTAGTAACTATTTGTTCCTATAAAATCTTCAATCATATTTGAAGATCTTCATGCTTTTATAAATTATCTACAAAAAAAATCTGTTTTCGTTTCAATGCCCCAACTATATTTGGAGAGCATTACATATTATTCGAAGATTTTGGTTTTTATTGTTTGTAAAAAGCACAGATTTTTTGTTTCGTAACACCCACTATATGATAACAGTTCCTATCTTCAAAATTGATCGAACTTTGTAGATTCACTGATGTTTTAAACGTTAGCGAGCAAAATTCTAGAGCAACAAGGAGGTGATATTTTCATTGAATTCTCATTGTTTGAAAACAAATTTTCTTGCAATGTCGCACTTCAAACAATGAGAATCCAGGTCTCAGAAGTTTACTGGGTTTTTTTTTAAAAATGTATTCCATATGTCATATAGTTTCCATTTTTTATAACCCTCAAGGTCATTGGCATAGCAGGTGCACCATTTGATTATTCATTCTTTTTGTTTTCATTTTCTATTCATCGGATTTTTAGCCAGCGTTCAACACAATTACGTTTTTATATAATCGCTCACATAAAGTTTTAAAACCTAATTAAATCTTCTTGTGAAAAAAGTGTAAGATTATTTCTCTCAGCAGTTGAGAAAAGTTCAAAATGTGGCTTCGTAAATCGCTTATATGTGATGTTATACATATTATACTTCAGTAGGCCATGAAATGAAATGCACTAACTAATCTGCCTATTTTATTCATAAACTCATAATTTACTATATTTTGAAGTAGACATTCTGAAATTTACTTTGTCTTTTTTTTTAGAAATTATTTTCTTTTTCTCAAACTTGCTTGATTAGACTTAATTTCCGGTAGGACACCAAACTGAGAACTTCAAGAATTTCTTCCTCATAGATATCGTGTTCATTAATTTGAATGCCACACAAGAGTGCACTAAGTTTATCTGAACATTATACTATGCATACGACATGTCTCATCAGAAGTCTATAAAACCTTTTAGATTTATGGCTTCTTCATAAACGAATGAAATGAACAGCTATAAATCATTCAGCGGTTTTCATTATAAACAATAGTTTATTTTTCTTCCTTCCAACCGCCCAAATTAGTTGGAGGGAAAACTCACAAGAGCAAAAAAAACATCCAGTCTCTAAACTCTAATTGTCATCGTCGAAGGATAATTGTGAGAAACTCACTTCAACTAACCTAACCACTCTTTTTTCAAAATAGAAATTTTTGCCTCAACTCATTTTTCATTTTTTTTTCAGGTCTTAGAAACCGGTTTTTGTTTTGCTTTTAGCCGAAAAAAAAAGTTAGTTTTTATTGATGTTGCCCAGAGCTATGAACTAATCCGAGAGCAACAACGTTCACATTTTTTTCGTTTATGTCTATGTGTGTGTTTCATTTTACATGTACATAGAAAATTTGTGTGAAAAATGTATATCTCAATCTACACATCTATCTATTTATGTGCATGTCATAGAATTACTTCCCTCAATTTTCTATTGATTTTTTGTTATTCAATGATTTTGAAACGGTTGGATGACACTCTTGTACATTGAAAACAAAGATTATAGGCGACAAAAAAACATTGAAATCCCTATAACACATTTAATCTGCACTTATCCATTTTTATTAATCTTCAAATCTTATAAAAATTCCAATAAAAATGTAATGTTAAATAGGTACTTTTTATTGCTTTCACTATATGTTCTTGATTCTATTTATTAATATGTTCCTATTTTTCCTAATGTTATAGTAGACATTTTCTCGCTTCGTCTAAAAAGTCTCAAATTTCAAAAAACGCATAAATGGTTGTCATTTCCTACGCTTTTGCTTCAGTTTTGGAAAACGTTACATGAAAAAAATCCCCAATTTTAATTGTCACATTCGTACATTCAGTCATTGTCTAGACATCACACTATATTGAGATTGCGTGTCACCTTTTTTTTGAAACCTATGCTCCATTTTTCAGTCAAATGTCAGAAATATATTCTTACAGATATGGGTAGTCAACAAGAAGAATGGGCATGTCCATCAACAAGTCAGCCGGGTCCATCAAACTCACATATAGTTATTAATCCACTAGCGGGTCGATTCGAAATTGCTGAAATACCACCATATCGTCCAAAAGTAGCGAAGCCAAAGAAGATAAAACGAGAACCGATAGATCCAGAAGTGGCACGTCTTCGATATTTAGCCGAACAAAGACGTTGTGTCGCAATATCGAAGGCATACAACTTGTTCACTGATGAAGAAATCAAACAACTACCACCAGAGTTGATTCCTAGAAGTGTTTATTTTGGACCAATAGATGATGTTGAAACGGGTATCAATGATAATATTGAAATAGTGAATGAAGTAGAGAATGAACAACAACCCATTATTCAAAATGCTCGATCACATAGGGGAAGATTCCGACAAATTGTCCATGATCGTTGGGAGCGATTCCGAAATGTAAGTTTTGGGAAATTTTCATTGAAAAACAAGTTATATTTTCGATTGATGTGACCCGAACCACTAGCTTGAAAAATAAAAAAGGACTGCGCAAGCTTAGTCCGAATTTAGGATAACTTCTTTGAAATTTTTTTTGATGACATGAATCAGCAAAAAAACCTTTTGTTCATAATAATTTTCGCCTTCGAAGTAAAAACTATTCAAACTTTTTTCAATCAAAAATTTTTATGAAAGTAACATTTATAATTTTAATAATGGGGTGATGCTAAAAATGTGCGTTTTTTTAAATTAAAATACAATGCAGGAAAATCACGTTTAATTCTTATTTAAATAGGAAATGTCATTTTTTTTAATTAAACGTTTTTTACGTTTTTTTTTTTGAGGTTCCTGTATTGTATTTTATTTAAAAAAAAAACGCACATTTTTTAACACCTGCATCACCCCATAACAGAAATAAAACAGGAACTCCGAATTAAAATTCGTTGGTTTTTTTGGTGAACTCTGTATCCCTAAGAAAATATAAAATTCGAATACATATACATACATTTCTAACCGACCAATGTAGAAAACAAAGTATTAAAACAAAATTATCAAAATTTTTGATAATGCCTAGGCTTTGATGTGTTTTGATGAGTGCCCAATTCATTTTTTCTATACAGTTTCATTTTTTTTTTTGCAAAAAAAAGTTTTTGTGAGGTATGGGCGTTAGTGATAATATTTCAAACAACAAATGATAAAACTTATTTATCAGTTGGATCAGTTTCTCAGAATAATAATTCTTATTATTTCCAGATTCATTTTTGATCTTGTACATTGTTCTAATTAGAGTGTTTGTCTGAATTGTATGAAATTTACTTCCGTATTGTTTACTCTGTTTTTTTTTCTGAAAAGCTACATATCCTAATTATTGTAACCTAAGCTTAATTTTTAGATTTTTTTTGATGTTTTATAAACTTCTCGTGATAACAATTTTAGTTTTGTAAGTTTCTAGAATAAGTAGTTCTCTGTGTGACAAACAAAATTCAAATTTACAATGGCCTTGAACAACATTCGAGTAACATTTTTCGATTTTTAATAGTGTAACATAATTCCCTGAGTTTTTTTTTCATTCCAAAAATTTGCGAACGACCACCATGATGAGTAATATTAACATTATTTCTCCACTTAATCTCAGAACGTCAAGCTATGACTGTTATATGAAGGGAAAAACTAATCTCAGATTAATTTTCATACTTTTTGTATGACTATTATCAAGGAACATGCATAGAGTTCGACATTCAACTTGTGATAAAAATTGGTGTAGAAGCATTTTGCATAGTGTTTCAAAGTCCACATTTTGCAAAAACTGAATTAGAAAAAAAGTTCAACGGCGTGAAAAAATGAAAAGATTTTGTTCATAATATAATTGTTTTAATGAACACCGCAATTTTGAGAGTTTTTTTTCGATAACTAGTAGCTATCGTACATCTCAATCAACAAATGACAATATGAAACAGCGGTGTACACGGTTTCAGCTAATATTTAGAAACGGCTTGTATGTACGATGATAGTGACAACCTAGTAGGTCTGAATGAATTTATCAGAACTAATTTTTTGAATTTACAATTTTTCGAAACAAGTACAAGATGAATAAACCAAACAAAACATTTTCCTTTGAATTCAGAAAAACAGAATACAAAAAGTACATACAATATATCATAATATTGATACGATTGATCTGTGATATTTAGGTGATTGATGTTGATTTGGAATTCATTCATTTTCGATTCATACAACATTTCTGAACATCTCGTTCATTTTGGAAATTATCTTTAGCCTTTACCTGCTCATGCAAAAACAAACTTTCAAAAATATCAAATTCTAATACTCAAACTTTGCCCCTTTTTATCTTTTTATGCTTCTGAAATAGTTTGTGGCTTATAACTACTAAGAAAAAGTGATTTAACTAATTGATTTAGCGCAAGGTGACTGAATTAAATAGAAAATAGTTTCTTTTCAAAAATAGAATGTTAGAGACAAATAATTTCTATGTATGTATAAAATATTGATGTTCAGTCGTTGTCCAGATGGTAACCGTTCTATTGACTTTTTTCAGCCACGTTGCATTTAGAATATACAATTTTTCTAAAAAAAATTTTTTTGTTATTGTTGTATAATTTCAAATAAAAACTCATGAATAAAATACCAGCTAATTAATGTTCTGCTCTAATAGAAGAGTAGCTTTGAGCCGCACTTTATGGTAGTGTGTCTAGAAACTTGGCCAGGAAAAACTTATTTATATAGTAAATTTTTCATATAGTGGTGTATGATATTCCATGGCATAAAGTTAAGATATGCCATAGAATATCATATACATAGTAAATCTTCGAATTTTGTCATTTCATTTTTCCACGTAAGGTCAAAAAACTGTAACTTTTATAGTGTGTTGATTGATGCAAGACCATCTCCGTTTCAGCCTCAGCGTTTGAAAGGCGTTTTCACAATACTTGGCTACTCGGAATTTCCTGCAAGATTAACTTATTCGTTTTCCATTTTCCATATAAGCACACTTTTTCTCACGTGTTATCAAGCAAGCTTTCTGGTTTTTACAGATTCGTTCAGAGAATTCTTTAAACACAATGATTGTTGATTTTGTTTAAGAACCCAACAACACTCATTTTTTTCTGATGAAGTCTTTTCCTAGTAAATATGCAACTATAAATATTGTAGTTTCTTTTTCTCGAGATAGTGAAAAAGACTATTCAATTCAAGAGAACACTAGTTTTATCATAAATATGAAACAGATGTTTCATATATTTTATTAGATTGGTCTCGCTGTTCTTTCAATGTATCTTCACAGAAAAATCATTCATCAGACACAGAAAAATTTCTTCGAAACCCCCTGTTTTCAACTAGCAATTTATGTAATGTGTGGCTCAAAGAACAATTATAAAAATAAGAACATTGGCTAAGCTCATCACTAAGACGACATCTTGAGTTTTCATTTATTTTTCATGTTGAGCTTATTTTGCAAAATGTTTTCAGAATTTCATTTTACGCCAATGACGTCGCTAATTTGCAAAAAAACTGGTCATACAATATTATCGAGTATTTGATTCATGAGATAATAAAATAGAAATATTTTCGGTTAATTGCTGAATCAATGAATTTCCCATGTCGCCATTTTTGCAAAACGTTGATGAGAAACATGAAAATAATTTTTTTTAAACATTTTTCTCGCGTTTAATGTTTTTGTCAAAAATTTTTTTTGAAAAATTTATAGTTTGTTTGTCTATTTTTTCATGTGATTCACTGATAATCTTATTTTTCTAATTTTGCATGAAATTCAGCAGAGATTTCACTAGTCATATGATTTTGCAAATATACGTATAGATTGAAAATCAACTGATTATGAATTTTGCCCGATTGTGAGATCGTAAATTTTCTATTTTTTTTGTGAATACTTTAATTCTCTTGAATGGGGTTTTGTTTGCATTAACGGCTAGACTAATTCTTCAAATTCCAACCCACTTCAACAGTAATTAGGTCTAGAACTTGGAATTGATGAAATGTATGTTTTTTGACTTTTCTGACAAGGAAATGGTTTGAGAAAAATATGGAAATTTGGGCTAATGCATACTTTATTCAATAGAAATTTATCTGCTGGATAAAATTTAGAATAGCCAATTGTCTCTCTGAAGTGAAGAATTGTGTTTCTAAAACTTGAGAGAAATTTGGATTCTAATATTTATCACTTACCAAACTAGAAGAATTACGGCAGATCTGTATACCTAGGTAGGCTCAGCTGCTTTATGACAAGTATCGTAGTTTTGAGAGACTTTAGGGAACTCTCGACCGGGTATAACTCATAACATTTGTGAAAAATGAGTCAAACTACAACAAAGTTAGGATAGTCTTCCTTCTACGTAGATAACCATCACAGTTTTTACCTAATAGTTGAAATATTTTGTTTTGACAATTTTATTAATGTTTATCATTCTGCTAACATCAACTATGTATCATTCATTCATTTCGTAATTTCACACGATGTTATGATTTTTCTGTATGATTCACTTTTCTACGAAAAAAAAACATTTTTTTTTGAGGGCTGATACACTTTAGTGGGTGTGGCATACATATATTAGCAACAATCTCGATCAGATTTCGTTTTTTTGCAATCTATACAATGTTTTTTTTGACTAGATTATTTTCGGCAGAAATTAGATTGTTGGTTTGGAGTTCTGAGATGGTTCTCTATTCGAATTTGTTTTTCATTATCAATAATTTTATGTGTTTGTCCAAAAAATCTTTGATAGCTCAATGGTTATCTGATAAATGTCCAGTATAATTTTGAGATCTGCGCATACGAGTTCGAAATATGTATGATGTATTTCAAATCTTATTCTCTGTGGAAATTCCAATTAAAAAAATTTTGGGCCACACTATACGATAGTTTTTTGATTATCAAAATTTAATGGCTTTCTATGTTCCTCAAACGTTATATTTAGAATTCATATTTTAATAGGGCATTTTCTGGATTAGTAACCATGCATACATTTACGTGTCATCTCAAAATCCTGCAAAATCCTACAAAAATGTTGCATGTAATCACGCTAATCCTTTTTCATTTCCAACAAAAAGAGAAGTTGAGGCAGGAAATCTATGCTCACCCACAGATGTGTGTGTGAGCTCAGATTTTTTTTTTGCACAACTTTTATTACTCTAGGTGCTTGTTTTGCAAAAAAAAAGAAGAAGAAATTAAATCCAATCTTTTTAGCATTGCTGTTGCAGACAACATCGATATGTGTCGAAAAAAGGAGGCCATTAAGAGACAAATTTGCAGTTTTTTGATCACTTGTTTCTAAAAAAAATTCATCATTTCTTTTTCTGCAGTGACGTTCTCCAGAGATTTTCTGTTTTTGTTTTTGAGAATTTTCTTTCTGCCCTTATTTTACTGTACTTTTCCCAAAGGAAATTACTGTTGTACTTTTTGCACATTGTTTTTCTGGTGATTGAAATTTATTTCATTTTATTCGCGAAAACAGACAATTCACAAAAAAAAGTTTTTCTGCAGAAAACTGCTGTTTCTTCATGTGTGTTCCGAAGAAAAATTGACTTGTCCTTTCTCTTAGGAGCAGTTGAGTTTCTCACATCACAAATGTTTTTGCTGGCTCAACAAAACATTTTTTTTTCATTTTTGAATAATACTGATTTTTTGAACCTTCTTCAGAATTTAATCTAACGTCAAATAAAGCGCCCACATACAATTGTTCAAATATAGCTATTCCAAAAACAAAATTAAATTGGAATTGTCTCTCATGAGATTAGTTTTGTACTTATTTTTAAATGAGCAGAATTTTTTCATCTCATTATTTTATTTTATTTTTCAAAGTAAGAAAAACAGGAAAGAAGTTATTGAACTTGTTAGTGAATAGCCTAACCAAGTACACTCATATTTCCTTTTTTATTTTTTATTAAAAAAAAAATATTTATATATCTATTTTTAGTTCATCCAACGAATCCGAAGAGTCATGACCAGCTTCATCGACATGTACGCTCCTCACATGGAGCAATACTATGGCAGAACCGAAGAAGAATGCTTGGTAAGAATGATCGAAATTACCTTCGTGATTAAGAGGGTATCATTTTCAGGCGATCGAAAATCGCAGTCGCACTGTGATCCCAGAAGAAGAGAAGATGCATGTTCACATGCTCTACTTGCGTCAAATGGAAGGTGAGTGGGATTGTCTGAGAAAACAATGGGACTTCTTTCTTATTACCCACATTTCCTCACTAAAAAAATTTATATACATACGTATATTCATAACATCACAATTTTAGTCAATTGTTTTCTTGAAAATATTTTGCTCCAGTGATACATGCTCATCGGGGTGTTTGCAAAAATTTGTTGATCAAATATTCTCTATCCGCAGTTGAGTTGGTTCTGATCAGTTATAACATCACGACCAAAATTGAGGATTAATGACTGTGAATGGATTAACTGAAAGTGAAATTTTGACGATAACCCGCTTGAAAAGAGCACAAGTTCGCGCCAATAGAAAACATAACACAATATCTTTACACGCTTGTTCTATTTTTGTTTTTAAATGACGCAGCATATGACAATAAGCAAAATTCCAGAACAAAATCTGTTGTAATGAGTATTCATCAGTTTTCATTTTTTTTTTTTGAATATTATTTCTTAGAATGTTTTAGTTGCGAATTGTTATGCTTGATTGAACAAAACCGGTTCAATCTGAAACTTTTCAATTTCAAATTCAGACTGTTTCATACAACAATTGATGCTTATACAAAAACATAAAAATAAACTTAGTCAATTAGTACTGGTTTTCAATCATTATTAGTTATTTTATACAGTTTTGTGGTCCAAATAGCTAGTTTACCAAAATGTTACTCATTTTTTCATAAAAGTTGCAAAGACTACAATTTTAATCTATGATTTCTGATCACTTTTGAGTTCAATCAACTGAAAGATATAAATAGTTTGTTAATAAAGTGATGTTATATTTTCTCAAAGTACATTCTACATTTTTTTATCACTCAAAAGATGTTATTATAAAATTTTCTAATTACAATGCATTCTACAATTTGCAGCCAACCGAAGACCAACACCATATGTTGAGCCAACTCATGGAGGACGTAAATCAAAAGTGTCGCAAGAGTACATTGACTTTGTAATGTACAAAGGTAAGTCACTTTTTTGATCTATAGCCTATCAATGTATGTGTGTTTTTTTTTCAGATCTTCAACCATTGATCGAGTTGAAGAAATGGAAAGCCGAGGAAGAAACCTTGCGAGCGAGAGTAGACGAAGCCAAAGAAATGATGAAAAATCTTGCTGGCTTGCGCGAAAGAATCTTGGCAGAGAAGGACGAAGAGGGCGAGGGCGAAGGCGAGAAATCGGATGACGAAGACAAAGCAAAAGCCTCGGATCCATTGCTCGCGGAGTTGGAGAAAAACAAACAGGTGTGCAAAAAATACTGAGAATTGAGAAAAATCAGAAACTATTTCTCATTTGTAAGCTAATGAAATTTTCTAATACATATCACTTTTTTTGCGACTTGCAAAACCACATAAATAAATATTACACTGATCATTGAACTTTTCAGGGAACTTCGAAAGACGCCTGAACAGCTTCTATATCATTATGCTCCGACATTATATAAATCATTTTTTCTTTCATCGAAGAAATCAATTTCGATTTGCCAGCTTTAATAATATTTCTTAATATATTATTCAAACAAACATGTGTACTCAAATTCGTGTTCTTTATGTCCCCCTGGTACGTTCATTCCATTTTTTTAAATGATTTTCATTCCCAAATTCGTTTCTTTTGTATGTGATTCTCTTCTAATAAAAAAAAATTCCGATTCTTTATCGTTTTTTTTTCAACTACTGCAAATGGGCATAGCATTTGATTGATTAGTGTAAATGGTCGATTTGATGAATAGGTGTGAAACTTTTCTTTCTTTTTTTTTCATTTCTCGTTTTGTTTGATTGATCGGATTGGTTACGGTTCATATATAATATCAAAAAGTGCTCTCTTGATTTTTGATTTTGAATCTGAAGATAAGGAGGAAAAAAACAAAAGCAACAGTTGGTCGCAGCAAAAGATGAAATTTGAACTCGTTATGCATACTCAATAAATTATTGCAACATTTGCAACATCATTAGTCATATACTAAAAACTATGTGAATATGAGAAAAGATAGGATGTAACTAGTTATGAGTCATTTGAGTCACATTTCCTCAATTCCGAGTTCAAAGGAATTCAGCTGACATGAAGGTTAGGGAAAGAAGACAGAAAAATAATGTATATCTCTACTTTGCTGTACAAGTTCGGTTAAAAATTTAAATCTAGGCAGGAAAACGACGAAGTTATACTTGGATATTTATGTTTCTGAAAAAAATGGTACACCGGAAAAGTTATCTAAACAAAACATTTAAAAAAATTTCAGAAACTGACAATAAAACACAGTTGACTGGTGAAAAAAGTATTGAAAATGAAAAAAAAAATACAAATTCTATTCTCACAAGTTCCACAAAAAAATTTGTAAGTTTTTTTTTCGATGTGAAAACTGAATTATCTAGTCACAAACCTCTTGAAAATGAATAATGCATGTTTTTGAAAGTTTTTCTATGGCAATTTTTATAAAAGAAAACCTGTTTTCTTATGACAAACTCAAAAAAATTGTTGATAAGCTTATAATTCGATGAGTGATTCAAGTAATATGACACTTCATCTAGTTCTAACACTCTTTCAAAATTGAAGGAATCAAACACACAAATGAATGAAGAAGAGTTGCACAACAACAACAACAATCAGTTTCATCTTTTGCCTCAACTTGAATCAATGTTCGAAAATTACACACTTTTTCTTTTTCTGACCCTCATCCAGTTTGCTCAAATCTCCTCGATTTCAATTGTAATATGAATATTGCATCACATTGCGTTCTTTTTTATTTCAAAACGATGATTTTAGTTTACTGTGATCATCATCATCATGTTTGATAAGACTGCTACAAAAAAAGAGATCCTGGTATTTTTGACCTGTTCTTTCAACAAATTATCAATCTTCATTTTTTTGCTCTGTTCATTTCGGTGTTCAGATGGGTGTTTTATCATCAGATTATTTTTTACAACTTCTGATATGAGACAAAAGTTCAAAATAAATTGAGGAGAATGGCGAAAAAACATATTATTCGAATGAAACAAATGATTCTGGACAAAATGCATGAATAATAAACTATGGTGTAAACTCGTTTTTCAATAAAGCTGCAATATATTTGTGTTTTGGTTCTTTTAAACAAATATGTTTATGAGAATAATTTCGATAATTTTATACTCAAAAGTAGAGCTGTTCTACTTGGAAATTTAAAATTATATTTCACAAATTGGAAAACAGAGAAGCATAAATGCCTGGAATTTTGCATGTTTTGCTACTGTACAGTTTTCCTAGAATCTCTGGCACAATTCTATGTGAATGATCTGTTTCTTCTCTTCCGGAAAACCGGAATATTTTTCAGAACAGCTCGTTTTTAAGTGCAAACTATTTAATCGGTCTTTGTTTTCTGTATTCCTCAAAAAAATATCTATAGAGTTCTACTAGTTTTTACTGTCACGTGTATTTTTTTTTCAAAACAAAAATGTGTTGTCTACTATTATTGTGGTTTGAAAATAAATTAAAGTATTACTAATCAACTAAAAATGATAAAAGTGCATTTTGAATGTAAAGTTGTTTTATTTTTTAATTATTCAGATCAATATTTAAATTCTCTCAAAGTGTCATTTACATTCTAATTGGAAAATTTGTTTCGTTTTTTACTTTCAAAAAAAAACGTCGTTCCAACATTTCCCGCACATTGAAATTTAACACCAGCCTGCAAAATTAAACAAATTTTTCTCTTCGTGGTCAACAGTTTATTTGAGTCACGGATTGTATGCATCTTTCGATGTTTGCTTTTTGATATTCACCATATTCAAAAATACATTTATTTTTCATATGTATTTTTTGCATTCGTTTCTATTCACATTTTCTGTTCTTTGTGATGAACCTACCACGTGTTCCAGAATTTTTGTCGCATGAAAAAAAAACAGTTGACTTCTCTTCAATTGTCATTAACCGTTTATTTCTCCGCCCACAATTCACAGATGTCGAAAATGCCCTTTGACAAAAAAAAAGGAATGTTTCGTTTCTTCATTTCTTCCATGTCTTTGTCTAAACTCGCATAATATTTTATTTTGCGTAAACCGACCATGTGAGAGCGGCAAATGACTAATAGAACGGGCTTTGTTGTTGGGGTGTACTTTTCAAAATATTTCACATGTTGTGCGATTATTTCTCTAATGATGAACTTCGAAAAGAACATGCACTTTGTTTTGAAACTCTTACCGAGCTAACACGGATGTTTTTGTTCGCTTGACTGATTTGTGACTTAATTCAGGCTCATTCGCTTCTACTTTGTCATTTTACCCTTTATACGTAATTTTGCAAAGTCAAGTTTCTTGAATTGTTTATAGGTGCTTCACGTTCAGCCTTATAATTTTTCGTTGCTCTTCATATCCCACGTTTTCCATAAACATTCCAGGAAAGAATAAATAACGTTTTCGAACACTAATAAATAGTGAGAAAGGTCATCACATGAATCAATTTATTGTGAGTCCAAATAGCTTTCTTTCTTCATTTTTGCTTTCACACTCATAATATATACACATGTACATGTGAGTGAATAATCAAATAAAAAGGAGAACTCAAAAGCAAAAATTTTGTACAGCGAAAACTTATCACTTTTTCGCCTTTTTTGATAACAACACGAAAAACCTGTAAGCCCTATGTAATCTCGTCCTTAATTTCTTCTTCTTTTGTTGCCGTTTTGAAAATCAGGTTTGATTGTTTTCAGGTGACAAACGTTGGGAAAAATGGCGAAATCAAGTGTGAAATCGGAGAAACAACAATCACAGGATCCGGAGACGGTTGAAAAGGAATTGGAGGAAATTGGAATTGTGAGAGCTCCAGATGGTAAGTGAAACTATTGAAAGTCTATATTTAATGGTTTCTTATTGGAAACCAAATCATTCCGTAGAAAAGTCACCAAACTGTCAAAATAGCTTATATTTTTCAAACAGAGAGTTAGGTAGAACAGGAATTTCCTCGAAGTTTTGTCCGAGCCACATGTTTTTTTTGAGTGCAATTAGATATATAAGAAAACGGAGAAAACAAAATGGAGAATGTTTGACCTCTGAGAAAAAGCTGTGAGTACAAAAGTTCAGAGAAATTCTGCTTTTTGTCCTTAGCAGATGAGTAAGATTCTTGTGAATTTAAAGTGCAATATTTGGTTAATTTTTCAGAACAAATTCAATTTTTTATTTAGTTTCTAAAGACTTCATCTTATATATTCACACGTACACCTGGAATTTTATGTTCTCAATTCACAAGTTAATCGCCTTATAGAACTTAGTAACTTCAATCTTGTTCCATTTTCATCTTTTCAGTAGCCAAAGATTAAATAAACTATGCTTATTATCAAAAACGTTTTTTAACCTGACTGATAATTTATGATGAATCAGATAAAAAAACACACTCTGCTAAAAATTATCAAACGAACTTACGTAGACAAAAAACATGTTTTTGATGAGATAAGCTACTTGCAAAAAAAAATTTGGCTGAACGGGAAATCGAACCCGTGACCTTTTGCTCATACCACTACACCATCCGGCCATTGATCAAGTCTATATCAATTAATGTAAACATGCTAGATACGAAAACGCTAAATCCAGAATCCGAAGAAAGTTAATCGGAAAATATTGCTTAGTTATATTACCTGTGTCTTTCTGATAATATTCACAATTCAATCGTTCTATGAGTTTTCAAAAAAAAAAAATAGAAACTGTATGGCAAAGAAGTTTTCAGTTTTAAAAACAGTAGGAATTGAATATTTTGTTGTCTGCCAGGTTTACAGAACACAGTTTACAACATAATCACGACATGTGGGGTTGTTTGTGACCAGAAACGTTTCTGAACATCAATATCAACTCCATATTTTTTCAGGTGGATATGGTTGGGTTATCGTTATCGCCTCGTTTCTTCTTAACATGATTGTTGATGGTGTCATCTTCACAGTTGGTAAAATTTTGATCCCTGCTTGGATGGAATCTTTCAAAATATCTAGCACTGCTGCTTCATTGACTATGTCTATCTTGTCCGGGTTCTATTTCTTTGTTGGTAAGTAGCACATTTCAAATTGTGAAAGAAAATCTTTTTTTTTTAATTTTAGGACCATTTGCATCAGCCTTGTGTAACGTGTTTGGATGTCGACGTGTTGCTATTGCCGGATCGATCATTGCTGCTATTGGATTTTTGATTTCAATCCAAGCACCAAATATCTATGTGATGTATATCAGTTTTGGACTCATTGGAGGTGCGGGTTTTGGAATGATGTATCTTCCAGCAATTGTTATTATTTCACAATACTTTGCTACCAAAAGATCACTTGCCACCGGAATCGCTGTTTGTGGTTCAGGAATTGGAACCACCGTTTTCGCTTTGGTGAGATATATTCTGAATCCTGAAAATTAAAATAAGAATATAATTTTCAGTTAAATGATGTTGTATTTGCTCAAGTAGGAGGTGATTGGAGTAGATTTTTGTTATACACAGCGTTTGTGACAATCTCCGGTCTTTTCGCATCTCTTCTTCTCAAACCATTAAGAGCATCTCAATCACAGATTGAAAAAGTTGCACAAATTGTGGAAGAATATGAAGAGCACAAAGAAAAAACTCCAGAGTCTCCATCTTTGGAATTGAGCCGCCACAAATACAACACCCCATTCTTGTCATCTTTGGAGTTGCACACCGCTGGTAAACAAAATATTGTAAGTTTGAAAATGAGTAACGTTTGAAAATAATTTATTACAGAAACAGAATCCAAATGGATCAGTCAGAAGTATCATCGACGCTGTTGCTAAAGATGTGGAAGAGTTGAACAGACCACTTTCTAGAATGGATATTTTCTACAGTGGATCAACTACAAACTTGCATGTTAGAAGTAGAGCAAACACAAGTGAGTTTATTTTACAAATGTGCTATAAATTAACAATTTATGAGACTTACAGTGAACAGAGAAGATATTGTTGAAAATTTGAAACACGCGCGTGAATCAGCAAAGGAAGATGTTCAACAAGTCTATCTCAGTAATATAAACCTTCAAGCGAACGACGATGAGAATGTAGCAGTTTCTGCACCAAGAAGTATCAAAGAAGATATTCTTCAGGTTTTTTTTTCAAAATAGTATTTGTTTCCAACATATTTAATGTTTTAGGCTCTTCGTGCTTTGTTGGATAAGGGTCTTCTCGCATCTCCATCTTTCTTGACATTGGCATTCTCAGGAACTCTTACTCTTTCATGCTTCTATGTTCCATTCATCTATCTTTCAAACCAAATGGAAAAGGTTACCTCTTCACATTTCGTTTGAATATTTCAAATATAAAATTTATAGCTTTCACCAAGACCAACTGACTTCGAAAAATCATTGCCACTCTCCCTTATTGGTGTTCTCAACATTCTTGCTCGTATTGGATGTGGTTATATTGCTGACAGACCACAAGTCTCTGCTCTTCTTGTCAATAACATTGCATTGTTCTTGGCTGGAGTTGCCACACTTACTGTTCCATTTTACACTGAATACTGGCATTTCATCGCATTCACTATTCCATTTTCAGTCGGAGTCGGTTAGTTCATAAGGAACAATTTCTGAGAAACATCTTCTAAATTTCTAGAATATCAGACAACATGTTTGTAACACTGATTTAGGGAATGAGAATTGAAAACAAACTTTCGAAAATCACTGAACTTCCCGATCACCCCATCTGCAAAGCTTGTTTTCTGATAGACGCTAGACAATCGTCACGTCTTTTCACACACTCAAACAAAAAATTCCGATTCCTAAAGATCAATGTTTCTGATGTTGTAAAAGTCCAAAAATGACATCATAAAGAAACATCGTCATCTAATCGTTGCATAATTATTACAATAAATCCAAATTTCGGTGTTCATTTGGAAGTCTTGACTGTTTCTCCTAGAATTTTTTAAGCATGATTCTGATCTATTGAGTAAATTATCACAATTTATCGTTGAACTTCATACCGCTTCAGAAATGATCCCTTGAAAATCCTAAGAATTATAACAATTGTTAAAGAGAGCTATAAATATTGTTTCCTTAATTAAATTCTCATTAAAGTCACAACCTTCCCAAAAAATAGTTCCGGAAATCACGAAGGTTAAAATAATGTTGCGTGTTATTCAAAAATTCAAAACTTGTTTTTTGTCTTCAATAGACAGCCTAACAGAATTCGGTAATTATTGGTTCTTTTACCAGATCAT
Source organism: Caenorhabditis sp. 38 MB-2015 (assembly GCA_900536415.3). Taxonomy (NCBI): domain Eukaryota; kingdom Metazoa; phylum Nematoda; class Chromadorea; order Rhabditida; family Rhabditidae; genus Caenorhabditis; species Caenorhabditis quiockensis. The sequence continues at coordinate 29,990 of LR550717.1, read as the reverse complement.
CTGACAGCAAATAATGTACGTATGTAGCTTGAACCTACAAAATGACAGTACAAAATGAGATAATTTGAAACTTTCTTCCAAAAATGTATACTTTAGTTGAACAATACAAACGAAATTTCAATTTTAATTCACAGAGACTGTAGAATAAAGTTTTAATAACCTGGGTGGTGATTGCCCTAGTAATTGGCATATGAAAAATAGACCGTTTTATGTGAAGTTCTCATTTAATTGTTTCAGCCTGCTTTGCTGCTCTCCGATCGGTTATTTGTCTCGAGCTGGTTGGACTTGAAAAACTCAGCAATGCTTTCGGAATCCTTCTAACATTCATGGGAATTGGTGCTACTGTTGGTTCTCCAATTGCTGGTAATATATTAATTTTCCGCTTTTAAATACCAGTTTTTATTTTTCCAGCTGCATTGAAAGATTATACTGGAAACTTCGACACATCTTTCTACATTATGGGTTCTCTTATGGCTATTTCTGGACTCATGTGTTTCCCACTTCCACAAATTCGTCAATGGGAACAAAACAAGTATGCTAAATTATAATATTCAATTAGTATAATTTCATGGTTTTTAGGTCTCAAAAAACTGACGCCAAGTCCGATGTGGAACTTCAAGGTCTCACCGACAATGCCTAATTATGTTCTATTTTCTTTTCTTTTTTCATGCATTGCGTTTCTTTTTTCGTGTATCATATTATTTTGTTGTTGTTTCTTACTCACTTTATTCTCTATCATTTTGTTACCAGTTCTAGCTGTCAATGGTGATTTTTTTGTATTGTATTCAATATTACTTTTCCATCTCTGAAATTACGTGGTTTTACAATAGTATAACCTTATAGATGTTTTTGTTTATATTAAACTATATTGTTTCGGGACTAAATGTGTTTTATTTTTACGATCGTTGATTTGAATCACGGAATTGGAAAATTGTTAATGACAGGGTTTGCGCTGTCAAATGGACATTTGAAATATCGTATGTTGATGGCTGTAATGCAGCTGTGTCGCCCAGGTGTGTTATTTTATTTTGAACACATCAGTTTTTTTCCATATTTTTTTTTATTTTTGAAAAATATTTGTGGTGTTAAATTCAAATTCGCTGTTTCCAAACATGAAAAAGTTTCATTTGAAATTTTCTAGTTTTTTTTCAAACAAATTTGAAAATATTTCTTCCAATGAAATGAAAATGGTTAATCAGCTCTCAAAATGATGTTTCATTTTATATTTTTTAGAACAACTAGTAAAAAAGGCAGCAGCAACGAAGAAAATTTCAAAATTTTCAAAATAAATTGAAAACTGCAGTTCCTTGTCACTTTAATTTGTATATAATTTGATAACCTCTCCCATCATGTTTAAAATAATCCATAGCAATTATACTTCTTCGAAACAATTTTCCTTCTCTTCATTTCCCACCGCACTTCATATGGTTTTTTTTTCTATTCTCTGAGAATCAATTGAATTCTAATTGTTGCCAGATTTTTTGCATACACATTTATATTATTTTTTTTGTTTGTTTTGTTTCATGTTTATGATATATATTTCTTATTTTTACGAGATAATTTAATCATCATTCCTATTGTTCCACAAATAAACAACAATTCAAATCAGTTACTGTTTTCCCTCCTTGTAAGTATTTACCAAAGAAGTGTAGCCTAGAAACATTTCAGCATGTGAGGAACATTTTCGTGTTCTAATGGAACGTAGTTTATTCACAATTTTTATAGTTTCGAGTTTAAAGTGGTTGTTATTTTACGATTTGATGATTTTCTTTTGTTGTTTTTGTTCCGATAAGCTATGTTTTTTCATTAGACTGATGCGAGAAATTCATTTTTGCTGATGGGTTTTGTTTTTAGACACATTATCAGATACACAATAACCGTTTCAAGAAATAAAACAAAGTTCAACCCAGTACCATTCTGCCATGTAACTCTATTGTTGTTCGTTCTTTTCATGCTCGCAAATTACTGGAAACATTGAATCATCTAAAAGTCAATTAGGCCTACAATCCTACACTTTTTCGAGTCCTCTTTACAACATGTCTCTGAAACAAAATCGAACAATTCTATACTCTAATTTGATATATGTTAAAAACAATGCTCATGTTTTTGAAACACTTTTCATATTGACCACCTTTATTAGAACTGAGTTGTAATATCAATTAAATGTGTGCTATTTGTTAGCTTCGGACGTAAAGAACACATTTGTCGCCAAAACATTTTGGAGCAGGTGATTGAAGGAAATGGCATGTTTCATAACTGCGTAAAAAGCTTTTAGAACATTTCTTTTTTTTCTGCTAATTGTAGCACGCTTATGAATCACTTCTTAGTTATCAGTATAATTTTCGAATTTTGATGGCTAGGGTCTAGTGTGAAAAATGCATTCCTATTAGATGTTTCCCGTTTTTTAAAATTCTATGTTTGGAACAACAAAAATCAGAAAACGGATCCAAAATTGGCATCAAAAACAGCTTTACTTACACTGTACTTTGATCACTGAATTTTATTCGACTTCAAATTCAAATGTTTTTTGTATTGAAAATCAGCTTTCTTGTTTTACATGAATTGTAAATCATCTGTTGTTTCTGAAATGTATTTCAAAAAAATATAAAAACAGAACAAAACTTTTTTCAACAAAAAAAAAATTGTGTTCAAAGTCCCATCATGTCATGATTTAGCACCAAGATATGTTGTCAACAAAATCTTCTCCGAACATCACATACACACTTACACATATCATTCTTCCAATCAGACTTTTGAGTGTATTCTAGTGTGTGGTCGATTATCCCCCCCCCAACTAACAAATGTGCGTATATTCCATTCAAACAGTTGCTCCCCGACCTATGCTCCAAAATTGTGTTCTATTCTTTCTTCTTTCTTCTTCTTCATACGCAACCTCTTGTTGTGCTAACATATTGTAACTTTGACCTTTATTTTTTTGTGTAGGGTCTGTTGTTTTTTTTTTTGCATTTCTGTCAGCTAAATTGTTGTATGTCAGTCAGTCATCTATCGTGTCCGTTTTGTTCGTTGTTTGACGATTATCTTCAATTTCACGCTTCGTTGATGCTGAAGATTTTTTGATGGTTTTTAGGTGAAAATCATACATATCTCCTATATATATATTTCTTCCTTCTTGTCAAGTTTTTTTTGTTCACACCTTCTGTGTATCTTTAACTTTCTCCTGTTTCAGTTGATCACTATTATCAAACCAACAATCTATTCTTTTTTTCGCAAGTCATTGGTCATATTAAAAACCTGAGTTTTTCCACAAACCAACCGGAAGTGCCGTGGTGAAGGGCATGTGAACTGCTCTATGCTTTTCAAAAAAATATTTCTATTTCATAAAAAGTCGTTTGTTTTATTTTATATTTTATCGTTTTTGTTTTTTCTGGGTTCTTCTCGAAATTTACGATTCCTTTTTTGAATATCATGAACAAGTAACACATATTTTTTCCCTATTTTATAAATTTTTCAAAATTAAAATTTTTATCTTCAACATATACAGAATTTTTCGTTGATGTTCAGAAGTTTTATCGGATTAATTTAAAAGAACTAAAAAAATGTATTCTCTTTTCGAAAAATGTCTACTAATGATGTCGCTTTTTTTTGGTACATTACAAGAGATTCTGACCACTAAAATTGTTTTGTGTTCAGTCACAAAGCTGAGCCCAAATAATCCTTCGAATTATCACATTGCTTTTACATGTGGCTAATTTTTCATTTCTTAAGCTTTTAAGAAAGTACCTTTCTGTTTAAATTTCAGGTAAAAATGTGAAAAAAAGATCAAAGTACTTGAGATTTTTTTAAAACGTAATTCGATAGTTTTAAAAAGCAGGACACTTCTCAGAAAAATATTTTTTTCAAAAAAAAAACAGCATATGATAGTTTAAAAAAATCGAGGAAAGGTAGGCATTCTTTTACAAAAAAATCTAGCATGAACGTTTGTAAATAAGTAATATGTCATTTTTCGTGCATACTCTTATCAGATTGTTCAATTCACAAACCACATTTCGCTCATATTGTTTTTATTCCATTTCCCTAGTTCAAAAGTATCATGATTGTCTATTATTCCTAGCAGTTCTGAGTGTATCAAATTTCATTATTTTACACTCGGACGTATTAAATTTAGAGAATGAAAGAACAAATGAAAAATTGAATACTCTTGGTTTTATGGCTCTATCAATATTTGCTTAATTGTTTACGATTACTAGTAGAGAGTACTAATGTATTATATTTTAATTGATAACCATTTATGAAAACATGACTATTCTTAGCGACGAGTTTATAAATTATAAAAAAACAAATGTTTTAAAGATAACGTTGAATTGAATCCGTTTTTGTAGCTACCAGTCCTAAATTTATCTTGATCTTTTTTGAAAATGTTTTTACCTATAATGAAAGAGCTTGTGTAAGTTGACTATCAATTGTTGTTTTTATAACAAAAAAATCTCGAACTCGAATTTACCTCCAAATTTTGTGACTTGTACATTTTTTGTTTGCTTGAGATTTTTGAAACATCACTTATTTCACACTCTACGAACAAAAATGACCAAGTTCAAAGAAAAAATGTGTGGCAGGTTGCAATATTTAAACAAACGTCACAGAAGTATTGAAAAGTTATAATTTTTCTTTTCTGAAAACAGTGTTACTTGGTGAATCATCACGAGGGAAAAATCTTTCCAAAAATATGATCAGAATCTCAGAATTTTTAGAATCTGAAACAAAAACTAGGATTCTACGATTCTCTAAGTATTTCATGCCTTCTGAATCTCGATCATCGTCCAGACATACTTCAAACAGTTTTGTGGTTTGTTGTTTGCTATCGGTTCTCAAAAGCACACTTCATAGAGGATTAGTAATACAAATTCTCAAATATTTTTCAAAGTAAAAAACATCTTTTCTCACTTTACTCAAGAATATCATCAATTTTAGTACTGATTTGTCTGAGGTGATATTTTTCATATTTACATCATTTTATAACCCCATGTAGTCTGCTTGATAGATCACATTTCAAACTTAACATGATCGAACCGAAAAATGAAAACTATCCAATTACACTAAAATAATAATAATAAAATGTCCAAACATTATATTACATATCCTTCATATTCCATTTTTTTTCGCCTCATTGCATTGGCTCCTTCATTTGTTCACCTCGTTTTCTCGCCATTTTCCAATTCTTGTCGTTATTTGGCAGCGACCCAGCAAAAAAAGAGCCTTTTTATTTATAATGAGTTCACGTAAGAGATGCCCTCATTGTTTATTTTACCCACTTCTCTTGTCGCACCTTTTTTGCGGTTTCGTTTTTGATTTGGTCAACATTTGTATTTGTTTTACCTTGAATCTCGAAACGTTTCTATCGATTTTTGTCGTAAGTTTTTTAATTAAGTCGGAGGAAATAATGGCTGAAAATCTATAAATAACTGATGTTTATTTTAAGTTTTGTTTACTTTTCATGTCAGAAAAGCTGTCAAAAATCATTATCTTCTCAAATATTTTTTCTGCTCAAAAGGTTCATTTTTGTGGAAGAACGCAAATATATGAATTTTAGATTTTGGCACTTTTTATTAAAATTTGTTATATTGAAGTCCTATAAAAGATTAAAATTTCCTTTTTTGTTGAATTTGACCATTTCGCAACATATGACTAATATTGGTGTATTTATTTCAAACTGCAAACAATCATCTTTTTTTTGGAAATTGAAATAGAACAAAAACCAAAATTTTTGTCTTATGAATGAATAATTTCCGTTTTACAAAAAAAAACATTACGTTTTTTTTTGAAACTATAGCAATTTTTCTCATTTGAAAAAAACATATATTTCAAATTTTATTGTATTGCTTTTCTTTGCCTACGTAATTTCCAAAAAAGGTTTTGTTTCAACTATTGTTATGACGACAAGAAACTTCAAAAACAAAGAAAAAACGTTTCAGCTGAAATTTTCCAAATGTTTAAAATGCTTGTCACACTTAATTTGAAAACGTTTCAAAAAAGGCAACTGAATTTCATTCTATGTTCTTTATTCTCAGTTTGTGTATATATTTACACAAAATATTACATGATTTGATTAGAGCAGAAAAAAAGAAGTTTGTTCAAGGTATAAATAAGTTCACGATTCCGTTCTATCGTTTGCCTAAAAAAAAGAAAAAAAATGATCGAGATTTGCAATATGTCCTATTAAAATATAAACATGCTGAACTTTATGACGTCGGGTTATTCGTTCCAATTTTTTTTAGTTATTGTGACAAATGTTTTTGTGTCATAGGTTTTTTAGAATATTTTTTTTTTGTTTGGAAAATGAATAAGAAAAATAAATTTTAGCAAAAAAAGTATTTTGAAAAAGACAATACGTAAGTAAAAAATTTGGAATTTCCACCTGTGAAATATTCTTTAAAAATACCTTTTCACACTTTCAGATTTACCAATTCCATTTCCTTTCCACATTTTGATTCAAAATTGTCAGAGAATAATTCTCAAAAATCATGAAGTTCATTTTGGTAGTGATGTATTTCACGTGAGAAGCAGAAAACCAAATATATAAGAAACTTCTCACTTCTACGACATTTCTAGTTTTTTTTTACTTCTCACTATTTGAACTTAACTCATTATAAGTATTTTCCATTCCTTCAATGTTTATTATTGACTTTCCGGCTTCAAACAAACATACAATATTTTGCTTTTCCTACCAATAATACATGCGCTCAAGGCTGCATAAAAAATAGTAGTTTATATTATACATTTTTTTTTTGTAGAACCTCGCCATTAATTTATATCATTCATTTCATTCATTCATTCATTGTCATTTTGTAGGTCAGAAGATATATAATGTCTCCTAGTAAAAATGTTCTTCTTTTACGCCATTGTGCATTTTTCAAACAAGAGAAAAAACCAACATTTTCTGCTTTTCTCCATTTTTGATTGATATCTTTTTTTGAAACGGCTTCTCTATCTCTTTCAGATTTTTTCCTGAATTTGCAACAATTTCCATTTATCTCTTTTTTTTGCATTTCCCATTCATTCCGATTTTTTCATTTGAAAAAATCAATTTCATGAAGCCTTTTTTTCACATAATGGTTTGCGGCATAATTTTATTTATTTAATCGAAAAATTGTATGTTTTATTTCTAGATGATGGATAATATCGATTTCAAACAAAAATTGGAGGAATTGGAAGTTCAGTTGGCATTATCACAAGATAAGGTTAGTTTCATCATATGACTTGTTGATGAATAAAATGTTTTATTTTTTTAGAAATTACAAAGGGAGAGTTAGAAAAGGGAATGAGCTCGACATTAATTTGCTGTATTTTAAATTTGAAAGTAGAGAAAACAATTTTCTTCTGACATTATTCAAGATCAAAATTAGAACCAGTATTGTCATAAGTTCAGGTCTGAAAGTTCATAAGGGCTACAAAAATAGTTGATCAGAAATTATGAAGTATGTTTTCGCCCTCTTGAAAAAATACGCATCGTCATAGTGCTTCAATTTGTTCTTTATCAGCGTTAGTAAAAAAATGATTTCATATAATCCATTCGCTTGAGATGTAGAAGAAGAGATTTTGTGATACTTTGAACTTGAACTATTCTGATCGGAAATGGAAAATCCTCAAATTCTAGTTTCACCCAAAATGGCACATTTTGTTTGTTTTAAGAGCACGGAAACCAGCAAGCATATAGAAAAACATAGGTAAAAAAAACGAATCAATTGTTTATAAAATGTCTGTGTCAATCATTTGCAGTTAATTTTTTATTCATTCCCGACTGTTTAGCTTTTGGCAGACCGCTATGACAAAATTAATTTCAAAGTCTCTTAAATTCGTTGAGTCATTGAACAATCTGGATAATTCGGAAAATACTTGCATCAAAATTTTTAAAAGCGTAGAGAGATTACATAGAATTGCTTTCAGAAAATTTAACACTCATTGTGTACGGGTCACCCCAACCCCTCACGCGTCCATTTTTTTATTAGTTTGAAAAAAAATGAAACACCATTATCTCATTAAATAATTCATTCAAAAATTATTTTTTTCAGCTCCAAGTCCGAGAGAACGTAATAGCTCAACTGGAAGAAGAAATTCAAGGCAAGAAAATTCTGATTTTCGAACAAAATCACTTGATCAGTATTCTTGAGAGTGAAGCAGCCTCTCAACAGCAACATCTACAAGCGATGAAATGTGACAATAACAACAAATACGATACGGTATTTTTTTTTCACAAGAACAACCATGATGAGAATTGATTCTAGGAGTCGCTTGCCAGTGAGAGTGAAATCACTGTAATCGAACGAGAAATAATTGCATCCAGTAGTTCAACATCACCATGTTCATCAGAAAAATCAATGCCAACAAGTAGCAGTGATATTTATCGAAGTGGAGATTGCATGAAAAATTGTCGCTGTCAGAATAAATTCGAAAATGCCATGGTGGAACGAGAGAAATTGGAACTACAAAATGAGCAGTTACTGAAACAATGGGAAGAAGCACTGGAATATGTTTCAAGTGTAAGTCACACTTTTTATCCAATACATACTTTTACTTTTGATTTTTCAGGTTCAACGTCAACTACAGGAAGAAATCAATCGAAATTCTACGCTAAAATATCAGATGACACAGCGAGAAAAAGACGATTTAGTAGTGATCCCGCGAAACGTTGTGAATCTGATTTCGTTCATTGTCCTTGTTTTCGGATTTTTCCTATATCGATTGTAAACCAATACAATCTCATTTTCTCTCAATTATACTTGTATTTTCTCTCATTATCCCGCAAACAAATTTGGTTACGAGTTCAATTAAAATATAGTCATTTTATTGTTGTATAGTCAGTGAAAAATAAAAACATCAAAATAAATGTGTTGGATATGATTGTAACAAGTCATGTTAGACTATAGGTCAACAACGACAAATGTTGCTGAATTGACGAGTCGAGTCGATAAGCATATGTTTTATAACATCTTTTTCTAGTTTTTTTTTTCAAAATTCTCTGGTCGTACGGCGTTCTTTTGTGGGACTTAAGGCTACATTTTTCAGGTTTCGCAAATGATATTAACACAAATTTTTCCACAATCTGCAACAAGATTGTTTTTGTGACTAATCGCTATGATGTAGTTTCAGTTTTTGATAAAAGAAATCACAGAAAAAACCTATTTTGAGAAAAAGGACCATAAAATGAGACCTAGACAGTAAGAATAAAGTTTCCTTATACGCCAATCAAAAAAAAAACGGCAAAGACGGCAGTTGTTAGTTATTTGATTTATCAGTTTTCATCCAACACTGTTTTTCGAATCTTTGTCTGATACCAATTCATCTATCTAGAAGTATTGATCAAAATATCTTTGGCTTATCAAAAAACATTTGTGCTCTTCCGACCTTTCATTTATCTGATCGAACTCTGCTTCATTGTCGGTGATGATTTTTCATACAGGATTTGATTTATTTCAGACATTCTAGTGTGTTTTGTTCTCCGGAATTAAACATTCTGAGACTGTGAACTAACCCATAATAAAATCGTAGGAACTTCTTCAGGTTCAATTCTTGAACTCTGACACTATTTTTTATGTTCTAGAAAGTTTTCTAATTCGTCACACTGAAGAAAAAAATGTGGATAACATCCGTTTTGCTCTCAAACATTTTCAGTAGTTTCTTAATACAAAACACATGTATTACATATTTTTTACGTCCTCATAGAATAGACAGAGAAAAAAGAAAAAACATCTCGGAAAATAACAAATCTTTTTCTCTCTTTTGAAGATTCATTTAACTATAAATCTGCTATTGTCAATTACAATTTCCTCTTTTTTCCACATTTTGATTATTTATTCATTTTTTGCTCTATTCAAATTCTCTGAAAAACCTAATTGCGTTGTGAAATCCGTTTGTGAGAAAATCGGAATGGTTTTTTGCTCACCAGACTTCAAATGTTAGTATTCTGCATTTTCAAAATAGTTTTTTTTTTTAATATGTAAGTTTCTATCTAAACAGTGGGAGAAATGAAATTCAATTATCGAATTTTTCACGAAAGCAAACTTTTGATGTGAAAATTGTTCATTGTTTTGTTTAGAAATTGCAAAAATAGGAAAATTTCATTTTGAAAAAGAAGTATGTGTATGCTTGAGAAGCGAGCAGTATACAAAGTTTTACTACATTTATTTCATTTCGAAGTTGTTCTCTGTTTTTGACAATATTTTCAAAGGCCACATGTGTCTACATTTCTATTTTAATTTAATTTAAAACTTTGCAAACTTTCAATGTTTTGGTTTCGGGAAAAAGCTCATCCAATTTTCGAACTTATTTCGTAACGTATAGCAAAAAAATATATGTTCGATTCTCTCGAAATGTTCCCCATATTTTCTCGAAAAATACTGGTTGGTACGGAAAAAAATAAATCACTTGAAGACACCTGAAGATTTTTCCTCAGCGTATAATTTCAAAAGATTTATAATGGTGCCCGATGTCTACAATTAACTGAAGTGGGTTTTTGATATATTTGTTTTTATAGGCCTATATATTTTTATGCCAGAAACATATTTCATTCTTGTAAGCATCATTCACTTCCACAGATTGGTTTCGATGAGAAACGTATTACATCAAAAGATAATCTTGTTCAATCCTTCCTTCTGATGTACTATAGTTTCTATTAACTGGGAGATATGTATCTAATAACTGATAGTCTGCGAAATCTCTAAGACTATTTCAAAAATTGTTGGTATCATTTTTTATATAAAAAAGGATTGGCCCTGATACAGCTCATCTTCCAAAATGTGACATATTATTTCAGAAAAATGAATCATTTCACAAATTAAAAAAAAAAGAGTTTGGAAAACAACTTCTGAGAAAAACGATTTTCCTCCAGAACAAAAAAGTTCAGAAAAAATTGCTCTTTTGACAATGTATTCATATCCAAAAAGAGCTTCCTTGAACTCAATTTTCCGTTTTCCCCCCGAAAAAAGTTAGTGCACTTGAAAAATATGGATAATATAATTTGTCATTTGCACATGTGTGCATGAATTCTTTCTCTTCATATTTGTGTTTTTCAGACAAGTAATGTATATAAGAAACATACATATATACTTTACTATGTATACAATTGTGTTTTGTCGAAAAATAGTTCTCCAGGGATACCCAAATAGAAATAAAGAAATTCCGAATATTTCCGCCTTTTTTTTGTGCTTTTGTTGTTGTTTTCTGCTTGTGTTTTTACAACAGGTTCACGTCAGTGAAACAACCCTTAAATTGATTTAACAAAAAAAAGTTGAAGCTAGGAGTGGACTGAAAAAAAAACAAGATAAAGCTAATTTTCTGCAGAATGAAATTGTTTTTCACTTCAGAAAGAGAATAAAACTACAAATATATTTTTTTCAAAAATGTACCCAGTTGTTTGTCCAGCTATGTAGATTCCAATTTCATATTGTTGGCAATAACATATCGTCTATAGATGTGTATAGCGAGAAAGAAAAAGAGCCAAATTGAACTTTTTTCTTAACTTTTCCATTTATCATGGACTTTTCCCAAAAGTACACCCATTTTTTTTCTTGGACCGATTATTTGAACGTTTTATTCTTGTCTAAAAACTTCCAGAAAAAAATCCAATTCGTTTTTTTTAAATAGGTAAAAACCAGACTCATCCCATCCTCTTCCTTATTCACTCGCCTCGTTTTTTTCGACGTTTTTCTTCGTTTTCTTCATTTTTTGTCGACTACTTCTGAACAATACAACAATCGGAGTTTGAAAAAAGTGCAAAGGTGAGTTGTCTCTTTTTTTCTGTCCCGTCTAGAAAAATGTGTAGGTCAGAAGCAATGACATGACATGAAAATGGTTGACGTGTTTGATTATTCAGATACGAATCTCAAATTTCTTTCGTATTTGTTTTATTTTTTCTATTTACGGGTTTTTATTTTGATGAAATCTACTATTTCAAAACTCTTTTCTCCCGAGTTCAATCAAAATTGAATTTCTATATAAAACTACAATGTTAGTTCCACATGCAAAATTTTGCTAGAAAAATTCAGTTAATAAACCTATTCATTGTTAATCTATTCTTATAAATAACGCTTACCTCGAGTTTTCGTATTTTCCAGAACAAACAGAAAAAATTGTTTTTCAACAATTTTGCTAACAATTAATATTCACACAAAACATGACGTGGGAATAAAATCATTTTTACGAAAAGCTTTGGGTCGCATTTTTTGTTCACATCTAGTCTAGAATTTATGTGAACAATGCAAATATGTTCAAATAATAACGATTTAGTTAATTTTTCCTAATTAAAAATATTTGTTTGAAAGAATTGATATTTTTGGATGAAAAAATACTTTTTTGCTCATCTCTTTTATCCCTGCTTTGCTCATCTCTTTTATCCCTGCTTCCTTCAAAGAACACTCTTTACAATGTTATACTAACTCAGAAAAACTCGTTCAAATTGGACCAATTTTAGAACATCTCGGAACCCTGTCATGTGACAAAAAATAGAGTTTCCAAACTTTTTTTTTCTTGCACAGCCCTATAAATTTTTTTATGAATCTACACAAAGTCCTGATGATTAGTATAATAAAAAACGTGTAAAAATTTCGGACGCACATGTGAGATGCACTTTTACAACCGAAGTGATGAACTTCGGACACTAGCTAGGATCTGGTTTGAATAAAAAATATTTTTTCAGCAAATTAATATTAAAAGATCATATTTTCAATGTTGTATTCTGATGTAAAATGGGAATTATATATATATATATATTTTTTTTTTTTAATATATATATATTTTTTTTTTTTTGAGTTTCAATGTTGTATTCTGATGTAAAATGCGAATTATATATATATATATATTTTTAATATATATATTTTTTTTTTGAGTCCATCAAAACTTTTATATATTTTGAGTCTATCAAACCTTTATATTTTGAGTCTATCAAAACTGGCAAGACACTCAAATGAAATTGATTCAAGCCAGTTCGTTCATATGTTCTGAGTAAATCACTCACAAACTGTAAATGAAAAAAAATAGGAGATCCTTTACACAAAAAAAAAAAAAATTTCAGTCTTTTCCTTGTATCAAAATGTCCCGAATCATATTTTTAATAACTTTTCACAAAAAAAATGTGAGCTTTGGATGGGGAAATTAAAAGTTCCACTATTTCCGTTCAATTAATGATGATATACATTTTTTTCCGTAGAGGATAGTTGCTTTTCCTCATTTTTTTTTGTTTCACATTGAAATTGGAATGTAGAGAAAAAATAGAAAACCGATCTACTCATTTTGAGAATCCTCTTGACCATATCTTGTTCTCTTATTAAGAATACACATCCATTTTTTTCTAGAAAAAAAGAATCGAATCTCAGTTTTCACTTAATGTTTGAACAAAAGGACAAACGGCAACATGTCCCACAACTCAAGTTTTTTCACTTGTTTCTCAACTCAAAAATTGGTCACTCTACCATGACTTGTCTTTTTTCTTGTTTCTTTTTCTTTCTACGATAAAACAAAAATGTTGCTTTTTTTGTGTTTGTGCTCTAATTGAATGTCAATGTTGTGTGTGGGTGGGCAGATTTTCTTTTTTGATTATACATACATCTTGTCTCTGCAGTTCCTTTTTTGTTGAGAAAATTCACATATAATGAAATTTCTGCCAACTATAATACATGACTTGGTTTTTGAATCAAGTAATTATGAAAAAAATTGACCATTCTTCTAGAAAAAAATTATAGATCCATGAGAGTTTGAGAGATGAAGTTTGTTGAATTATGGCAGAAAGAGTAATAATTTCTACCCTTTTTAGTCCTTTTTTCATTTCTCTCTCTCTCTCGAAAAATAGGTGTGGGGGAGTATTAATTTTATTTTTCATTTTATTTCACACTTCTGAGACTCGGTTAACTCATTCATTCATTCAGTTTAATTGAAACCGCCCCCCGAACGATTGACAACTTTTTTATAACTTTGTGGAAAAAAACATAAACACATTTCAAATTACCCTAGATGTCCTGAAAATATGTAGAAAACTGAAAAAGATGAGCCGCATGTGTGTTTTGAGCAGAAACATTATTTGCCGAACCACCCTCTCAGAAACCGCATTATAGATGCTTCACACACACACACAAAAAAATCGCATTTTTCTTGCTTCTTCTATTGCATCCATGTTGGCCTTCTCATCTGTCACATTGACTTGACTTTTTATTTTTTATTCATTTTGTATGAATTCATATCAACTTTTTTCTATGCTTTTTTTTGACACTTTTGTTCCTTCTTGTCTCCCTAAAAGTATTGGGATAATTTCATGTATATTTGATCAAATTTTAATTGGAACAACCAATTCAGTCCACACATATTTGATGGCTTCAGAAAGAATATGAGAAAAAAATTCTTGAGTACTTGGGACCATCAGAAATTGCAATTAGTTGTCTTTTCCTCATAGGTTTTTAAGCTGTAAAGAAGTGCGCATATTGGCAACTCCAAAGCTATTATGAACAGCAATTTTTAACCTTTTAGTTAATATTTTTCAAAGTAGCATAATTTATGATGATTGAGTATATAGAATTTAAAATTCGTAGCAAAATTCAGGGGTTTTCTCGAACCGTGAATTTACAAAATAGACAAGAACATTGATCAATTCTTTCAAATTTTAAATAAAACAGGCCGTTGGTGATGTATCCTGTGAGTTTTTAGTTCAGACCGTTTTTTCATATATGATTTTTTTTGAATTTAGTTCAGGATTAAATTTATCGAAGTTTCTTTTAGCGATGCATCCAATGCAATTGTTCTTATTGTGAAATTGAACATATTAAAAACATTTGAAGTATCCCACTATAATTTTATCATGACGATATCTGATTTAGTAATGAGTGGGTAAATATTATATCAATATTTACAATATTGTATGGATTTTCATTTGATATTTGTTTGTTTCATTGAAATCTCAATCCGGTAGATGAATTCATAATTCATGTGATCTATCGCTTTTTGATATGCTTTGAAGCGCATCAAACATTTAAAATTCATTTCTGTTCTTGTAATGTTATTGTTTTCTATGAATTTCTTATGTATATCTTCGACTTATATTCTTATATCAAGTTCGCTTCAATCGAAACTTTTTTTCTGTCCATGATAACTTGTTCTAATTCAAACCGAACAGCAATTGAGATTCGTGTGAATTATTCAAACCCATCAAAGCGAGCAAACAGGGCACACATAAGGAAGACTATTATAGACAACGAGCCAAAAAAATAAATAAAACCAAAAACTACATAATATGTATATGTAGACATGTAGTCTTTTGGAAAATGAAAACGAACGGCTCAATTTTCCATAATCTTTCCTGTTTTCGAACCTTTGTTATTTTTTCGCGACATTTCTTTTTTCTTTTTCTCTTTCTTTGCGCTATAAGAATTTTTTGCTTAGAAGAAAAAAAACAAAGTGTCTTATGACCTTCCAAAATTAGATTCAATCTGATTCTAAAATTAGAATAAAAAGCAGCTGACTTTGGTCGAATTTCATTAGCCGAAAAACTTATTCTTAGCTTGTTTTTAGGTGAGAAGAATGGCCAAAGTCAGGTAGGTGACACATAAACTGCAGAATATCAGTTTTCATACACAAAACCCTGCTGAACTTTGTGTTATCTTTTTGCTAGCATTTTTCGAGAAAAAAATAACGTTCATTTGATGATGAATGAAAGTTGCAGTGAATGTCAGTCAATGCCCTGCGTGCCTAAGCCACAATCCCGTACACGGAATGCGTCGTTCAATCCGTCACACGCACAATATGCTTGCTGTTTTCAACAATTACATTCCAATGTGAGTTTTTATTTTGTAATCAATCAGAAGGTGACTAAACTGAACTAGAAAGTTATGAGAGAATCAAATTATTTTGAAATTCATGTTTCTATTGAATTTGAAAGTAGCAATGAGCTGAAGTTGTACATTCAAGTATAACAAAAGTTTCTGTTATCTCAGAGAATATGAATGATTGGTTCGCGATTTGAACAAAAAATTTGGAAATCAGTTCAGAGAGTTTTCTAAAGGATTATGCGACTCAATCAAACTTCAACCCTTTATCTCCGGTTTTTTTTGGAAAAAATACTTCAAAAATCGAAAAAGCAGAAACACAAAATGGTTTTAGATAAATTTGAAATCAGAAAAAGACAAATTTGTAATAAAAACAGATTTTAGCAGATTTTTTTAAAATTATCAATTTCAGGTTTTTCTCAGTTTGTTTCACATTAATATATGTTTTGAAAAATACATTTCAATATAGAAAATTCAAATTTCATTATAAAATGTTTCGTGTACAACCACAATAAAAATGTTTATTCACTCAGAAAGCACCCTCCGTCCGTAGACATAAATCCCAAAAGTGAAAAACAACAACATCATAAAACGTGCAATCCTACAAAATGAGAATATTGGATTGTTTATAGTTTGTTTTCACCGAAAAGGGCACAAATTAGAGGGAAAAACAAAAAAGATTCTCGTTTTCATTCTAACACTACATGTTAGAAAAACGTTATTTGCAGACTGGAACAACAATTATAGCCGGATTGCATATTGCCCTTTGTTTCGTGATATATCCATTACTCGTACACTTCATCAACACTGGAAAAAATGACTATGAGCTGGCGGCCGAGTTTTTCCTAACAACATTATGCTTGCTTTCATCTATTGTGTTGATTGTAGGATTACGATCAGAAAGTCAACAAATTCTCACAGGTTATATTCTTGCTCAGGTTTGTTTTATCTTAATCGAGATAATGTCTAACAATATGTTTTACAGACAGTGCTCATTAGTTCTTTATTTGTCTTGTTTCTCGCTTTAATCATGGGCGTCAAAAAAGGAATTTTGAACGATCAGACAGAAGATGAAAAAATTCAAAAAAAACTCTCAATAGGTACACATTTTTTTTCTATCCTTTTAATGAAAACACTATTTTTTTCCAGAGGATGAACTGTTGATAGTTTTGGAAATATTTCTAACGCTTGTTATTGTTGCAGTCGAAGTGTGGTTCCTCACAGTTGTTCTAAAAACGTATCGTTTCATATGCGACAAATACAATTTCACTGGAGGCAATCGCGAAGAGAACGTCTAATAAAAAACAACGGGATATACATAATCAAACAGCTTTTTTCAATGTTTTTATTTTACTTTCCCAAAATATTATTTATGTTTAGTGTGATATTTATACATGTATAAAAAATGAACATGAAAATCAGAGAAGAAAACTGGAATAATGATTATCGTTAATGAAAAAGAGGCAACAATAATGAGTTATTTGCGCAGTAACACACACAGAAAAAGAAAAAAAAACATGAAAAATGAGATTACTTTTTTTCTGGAATTTTTGAATTTTTTTTTCGATTAACATGTTGGGGATGGCTGGGCAGGAAATATTCAGTTTGAAGGAACTGGTGGGAGATGTGGTTGAGTGACTGACATGCGACGCGGACGATCAGCCTCTTCCATTGAGCTTGACAAAGTTCTTTGACGTTCCATTCCTGGGATTGCTACTCCCGAGAGAACACCACAACCTTTGCACAAAAGAATCAATGATCGGGCAAGCTTATCTGGCTGAAAATGATTGTTTTGGTCAAAAATATATATGAAAAATAAAATTAGCCTTTTTAGGCGAGTTAGGGAAAAATATTTTCTCACGAATTCAAGTTTCCTAAGATTGTGAAATCTCTGGGGGTCAAATAAAACCCAGAAAAAAACTTACAGCTTCCTGCATGACATCAGATGCATTGTCGACGACCAAAAGAGTTGTCTTCTTCTTGTTCATGCTCTTGTGAGTAGTGTAAACTGTGTGCAAATGAGGGGTTCTCGATCCGGTTACCAACAAAGCATCAACGCTGAAAAATTATAATGAAAACGGAAGTAATAAGGATTTTTCAAAAAGTTTTTTGATAGAAATTGTTTAGGAGGTCAAGTAAGCCACAAGGCCACTTTTAAAATTTCCAACAAAAATAAGGTGATTGAGAGAATTGTGAATGTGGTGAAATCAAAACTCTTACCGTTGTAAACTGACGCAGATTCCAAGCCTCACCAGATTTTTTTTACAACATTTTAACAGTATATTGATTCAGACCCTATATATGCAAACCCATGGGTGATAACAATGTCATCTTTTTTTAAATCAATGTCAATTTTTTTTTCAATTTCCAGTCCAAATTTTTGAAAAGAACCGTATTCTGAACGTTTTTCATGAATTTTAGAATGTCCGGAATCGAACTAAGTTTTTTTTTTCTCATGTGAATAAAATTCAATTTTTCTGTACAATAATAACTTAGAGAATCGATTTAGAAGCATACCTCTCAAGTTTTGTTCCGATGGTTGAGGACAAGTCAGTTCTCTTGGTGAAAGCGATCAAATACTTTGACAAATTCTTGGCGTTCAATGTTCCCTTGAGTTCATCAATGTATTCTTGGCGAGACTTTCCTTCCTATAACATAATTTAATTATTTTTTTTTGTTAAGTTTTGAACGCTACAGGAAGACAGCTATGGTTAACTATACAAAGGAGATTTTTACACAATATAAAATCAGGACTATGAGTATGTAGTAGTAAATCACGTTCAAAGCACACAAGCATGTGTTTACCGCGACAAAATACAGCTTCTCAAACTCACATCAGCCTGTAAAACTGTGGTCATTAGTAAAATTAAAGTTAGGCTATATTGAAAATGAAACCAATAACAACAGTGATTTGCTTTGTTAATATTATTGGTTCTCATGTTGAGAAGCGGCAAGCTTACCCCTCCAAATTTGTGAGCAAGAAGATAGTCCCAAGCTCCATCGGTCATGATCGAGTTCTCCAAACGCATGTTCATCACCTGAAATTTCGGTTTTTTTTTGTTTTTTTGTTATTCGTCCTGTCGATGTTTCTTACAAATTGTGTTCAACAAATATAGGTTGAATGCACTTGATAAGTTATTCTTTAAAAAAAAAAGAACTTTTTTATAGTAAAACCCTCAAGGGATTTTGTTAAACTGAAAACTCAAGAATTCCAAAGAGAAAGTTGAACATGTGATTTTTTCCATATTTCTTATTTGAATTCGCAACTATCATTTCCAAGAAATTTCGGAAAATTGATCTCTCGCATTTATCAGAAATTTGATCATTCTCAATAAACGTGGCGTCTCAATTTGTCTCAACATATGTTTTCTCAAAAATCGAGAGCCCTCTTGCAAATTTGTTGCAATATCTTATTATCTGACCTTCTCTTTGCAGTATTCGATGATTCCGGCTGTTGTTGATGTACAATGAACAAGAATGATGCCCATAATTCGGTTTGGTTGTCCCATCTGCAAATATAATTAAAAAATTTGTGTTAGTAGTGTTGGTGTGTTTTTTTATTAGTGTCAAAAAAATGAAATAACAAACCGCGAATCGGCAAATGATGTTTGCACCAACTCCTTCACCAAAAGCGATCGCTGATTTAACATCGAATTTGTCGAGAACATGAACCAAGTCTTCGCCGATGCTATCAAGTGATGGGAATCTGAAAAAAACACATTTTTTGTATACTGGTTTTTAACTTTATAACTTAAAAGTTGCATTCGGTCATATTCAAAATCAGAAAAATGAAATAAATCGAATTGAATAAGAATCCAAATGCTAAAAGGGGTTCTAACTTTGAACTATTTTTTCTAGAAAAATAGTTTTTTAGTCAAAAATCACACGAAGGTTTTACTAATGTGATTTTTCATTTAAAAACAACAACAGGTTTCTATTTATTTCAAAATGTTTTGTCGAAAAATCAAATTTCACAATTTTGTTCAGAAGGGTCGATTTGATATTTCCACAGTGTATAGTGACATTTGAGCTTCAGAAAATTTAAATTCTCATGGAAAATGTATTCATTCCTTTTATTCATCCATCATTCAAACTACAATAACCAAACACCAAACTTGGGCGATAAGAGCTTTTTTCTCAAATTGTAAACTTTCAAACAACATGTTCGGTGGTAATTTTTTGTAAACATTAGAGTTGTTCATTTATTGACATAGTTCACGTGGTCTCTCCTTTTTGTCACGTAAACACCAGCAAATTTCAAAGTACGCACGTATTCTTATTTTTTTTCTCTTCTTCATTCTCTCCACTTGAGGTTTTTATATTCAAACCGAAGAAGAAAAGAAACTCGTGAGAGAAAATTTGAATACTACTCAAAAGATGAAAATATTTTGGAAAATGTAATAAAAACTCAAACTCACTCTCCAATGTAATCAGCCGCTTTATCTTCTTGTCCTGGAACACAGACATGCAAGAAGATGGCCTTTTCTTTGACAGCAGCCATGCTTGGGTCATTAACGAAACGAACGAAGCTTTTGTCTGAAAATGTTCCCTTGTTTAATTCATTAGTTCTCACTATTTTATTTTTCTTCAATGTTTGTTGTTTGATGATTTAGATGCATGAAACCACTTTATTATTAACTATATATATGAATATATATTCATGTATACTTTCTCGAGCAGCTGAAAAGGACTTAGAGCTTTCTGAGAAATAAGAGCGAGAAATGTCTTTATTGAATATGCTGACATAAACACAAAGTTCTTTTTCTTTTCTGAGAATACCAGACTTATTTTCAAATATGTATTGCGAGTTCGGTGTGTTTTTGTTTTCGGAAAAAATACATGACCTTAAGGAAAACAAAAAAAAACAATTTGTTTTCATAACAAAGAGAGTCTACTACGGTATTCAACAAATACACTAAATTCTCATGTGATATTTCTGGCAGATGGCGGGAACTGGGAAACACAAAGAAGTATAGTGGTTGGACAACTTCGCCACGCACTATTTCGTAATAAATAACGAGAGTGTTGATCAAAGGTCGTTAGCCCTGCTCAACAAGGGGAGAATGGAAGAGTGTAGTTTGTGCCAGTTAATCAATTACAATTAAAAAATTACTCGTTTTCGACTCTTCCATTGAACTCATTTGAAACTCTATAATAAATAGAAATTAATTGTGAAAAAATTATCTTCATTCACAACCAACTACCGAAAATTTATGGATTGAATAGCCAATCATAATTAGGGGATATTGTAACATAAGTACGACGTTTTCAAATGTTAATAAATTTGATGATGATTTTCAAAAAATCAAACTGGAAGGTTTGGATGCAAACCAAGAGTTGCTGTATGGAATGCAGGGTGAATGAAATTTCTTGTAAATCGAGCCAAACTTTTGTCTCATCCGAGTTGATACAGCTTTTCTCCACGCACTCCGACACAGTCGTTTTTTTTTTCAAACTATATTTTTTTTCGAATAATATACGTATTATCAAGGTTTCTTAATCCTTTCCAAAAATAGAAGGCTTTCTCAATAAATTATTTCACATATTATCCATGTTTTGTTTTCAAAGCGTCATATATTTTTTCTAGTTTTAAATATTAGATTATGATGCTTAAATTTGAGCGGTTTTTACAGGAAATAGGAAAAAAATTGAGCACTTTAGAAAAATGTTGTTTTTGTGAGGCAGTTCGAACTGAAATTGAGGACAACAAGCAATCTGAGTAAAAGCTAATCCTTTTTTTTCTGTTTTCACAATAAAATTCACAGAAAATTTCGAAAACTCACGATTGGTTCCAATGTCGTGGACGGTCAAGATGATAGTTTTTCCAGCGCGTTCTTCAATGTTTCCTTGAACATAAACATGCAGAACTCCGGAGTTTGGCGCTTGGACCACGACCATTTGAAGTTGTTGTTCTTCAGCCATTGTTTAGTTCGGTTTTTCCTTCAAAAAATGAAATAAAGCAAAAAATAGATTTCGGAAAACAACTAAAATAAATAAACAAGTTCAATGTACGATGTTTACATTCACAACTTCAGAAAAAGAATGAATAAAGAGATCGGCATGGGAGAAAAAGAGAAAAAGGTTTGTGTTTAGTCAGATTTCTTTTTTTTTGTGTGGAAAGAATTTCGATGTGGGCGGAGCTTATTGAGAGTTTTTTGGGCTGGTGCTTGTTGGTCGCCTGACCAACCAAAAGCCAAACTTTTGGAACATGAATCAACAAAAAAACGAGGGCACGTGGTTGATTGGAAAAAAGACAAATGAACATACAATGTTTTTTTTTTTTGTTTTAAAAATTACCAAAAACGGAAGGAAAACGGAGCTTCACGGATTTCTCGAGGGATTAAAATTTTAGTGGCTCCATTTTTCTCCCCTTTGCACTAAAAAAAAAAACAAAACGGCTCAAAATTGTTGGGAATAATAAATGCATTGTTCTGTTCTCTTTTTTTGAATTCAATTGTTTTGGAACATACTGATGTTTTCGTGGAATTTTTGTAGTAAAAAGTAATACGATGATCAAAAATTATGAGTTTTAATAAATCATATTTTCAAAGTGCATATTTGAAGAAAAAAAACACGAGAATTCTTCGAAAGGTTATATTCTGAGATTGCCCGTTTTTTTCAATAACAAAACCGGATCAAAAACATCCGGTAATGCTGAAATAATAGAAGCAAAAGCTCTAGTTTCCATGAATTTTTGCTGCAAAGAAAAATATAATTTTCCGCTCGAAATGAAATGGGTGGATTGTCAATACTAGATAATGTCAGAATAGTTAACGAGCATGACATTTTGAGAATTATACTACGGTAGACATTATGATTTAGAAATCGCGTGATAATTTTTTTCTAAATATAGAGCTAGAAAAAAACACGATCTTAGTCAGAATGATGTTTTCATGTTATTTGTATATGGTTAACACCAAACATCAACTGAAAATCTGAAAAGTTATAGTAACTTTTGATAGTATTTTTTTAAAAGGTAGCTTAACTTTAAAACTGTAATATAACTGGAATATTCAAATAATATGTAATTATATAGAATTCTTGAAGATGTATATTTTGGAAAATTTTTTTCATATTGAAATATTATTCTTAGTTAGAGAATAGTCTCGAATTTATGATAAAAATTCACGAAGAGTCTTCACAAATAGGTTATACTCCAGTATTTTTCTCAAAAAATACCGGATTTACAGTGATTTCTACAATGCATCGAAGATCAACTATTTTTTTTAACGAAAATAAGATTACAACATAAATACAGGATCTGTTGGTCTATAAATAAAATGAAAAATATTAGAGAAAATAAAATTCCAAGAAAGTGCAAGAGTTCTTCACTTCTCTTCAAAAAGAAAAAGCAGTAAACAATTATATGGCATCTTAAAGCAGTCAAACAAAAAAAACGAGAGCTGAAATGATTAGAAAAATGGGATGTAAACAAAAAGGCGACAAATGTGGCAATTTGTTGTTGTTGGTACCAAGAGTAGGAAAAGAAAAGGGAAAAGGGGGAAAAGTAACTCGCCAAATGTGGGCAGAAGTAAGCAACATACAACACAAAAAGAAAATAGAAAATCAAGAGAAAAAGATGGAAAAATATAAGAAAAGATGGGTGGGATAGAATAAGACGGGCAAGAAGAAGATGAAGGAAAAAGAGGAAGAAGAAGGAACAGGAGACAAGTGAGTTGTAGTTGTTGGCTGACTGGCTCAACTTCTGCTCAGTGAGCCAGTCGAAAAACCCACGCTGGCCTGGCTAGTGCGTTTGACGATGCTCCTCTGGTGGTTTGGAGAGAAACACCACTCGTTTCTCTCTTTTTCCTGACAATTTATATTTCATTTTTATTTCCACATTTTTTTGCGGTTGCCAAAAAAAGTTTCATTTCACAGTTGGATAAAAAAATTGAAGTTGAAAAGAATAGTGTATGGGATGTAGAAGAGTTTGGAATTGGAAAATTTATAATTATGCATTGGCAAGGCGGCGAACACAATGAAGCCCGTTTCGAAGGAATGGTGTACCAAGATGATCGTCTGAAAAAATAAAAATAAATATTGATTGTTTGAGAAATTTCATTATCTTGGAGTAATTTTTTAGAGATCAATAAAATTTGAAAATTTATAGAAGTCTACTAATTTCTCCATTAGAAAATACTTTTTCAAAATTTGAAATTCTTGTAAATTTGAAAACTTTATTTTCAGTGTTTGACTAATTTTTCAATTCAAAAAAAAAATTTCATTTCTGACGCCAATAAAATATATTTGTGTATGCTTTTGATTAAAAAAAAAAAAAAAAACTGGAAAGAATATTTTGCTTTTGCTGAAAATATTTCTGAAACTGAGCTTGACGTGAAAGAAAATATTTTCTCATTTTGAAAAAAACTTTTTTCAGGTCAAAGATCAAATTTTTCTATTCAAAACTACAACGATTCGAAATTCATAAAACTCGCAGTAAAGTTTCATATTACGCGTACCTAAAATAAGCCTCCTCTCATTTATTTCTATGAGGAAAGTAGAGCAGGGTTGTGAAACATTATTTATTCATCAAAGATGTTCGAGGCACATAATTTACGGCTGATCTCATTCAAAGATGAAAAAGAAAATGCACTTTTTTTTCTGAACTAAAGTTTTTGTTAAAAAATAAACATTTTCCAAATTGATAAACAAAAACATAATATCACATGAGTGTGTATTATATTTTTATTCAGGAAACGGAGTCAATTTTGTTTTTGACATGTATATTGCTTTGAACATATTTTTCTACTCAAAATGTAAACAAGTTTCCATAATATTTCGAGGATCTGGCTCTGGTATTGCATCACGGTTAGAATAAAATATTTTTCAGGGACCAAGTTTCAGTGTTTGACGTTTTTTTTTTATTTTTAGTTTCGGACGTTGATTATCTATTCAATTTTTTTGCAAATCTTGATTAACGACTAATAATGAAAATAGCATTGAATAACCCTATAATTGAATTCAGAATAATAACTGATAATTGGGAAAGATGAATTTTTCTTCAAATTCCAATCACTATCAACCATGATAAAAACCTACTCATTAAAGAGAAGTCGAAAACCAATGTGACCGATTTGTCGCCATTGCTCATTTTGACTTTCTGATTGAACTGTCCATGGGCATCTGTTGTTGTGAGAGTCGCATGGAATTGGCTTTCGGAATCACCTGAACAGAATAAACGTTTTTATAAGAGGCTGAATGAGAATACTCACTTCCTTTCAACGAAACATCTTTGACAGTTAGTTCGCCTTGTTCAACGCTTTCGATAACATAACTTGACGAAATTGGAGCTTTGAAAGTGATCGTGTATTCATGCTCGGTCTGGAAAAAAAGTATTTATAGTAATTGGGTTTTCATCTGATTTTTTAAAGGCTACGCGTGTTCACAAAATTTGAAATATTCAAGCCATAATTTGAACTTTTGAATAAAAAGTTGAAGTATACTTTGAATTTCCGGAAGTACTAATTGAGGCGGAAATAGATAATTTTTTCAAATTGGAATTTTTACTTGATTTCAAAGCTCTAACAATAATTTCAAAGAACTGTGATTAATTTTTGTGATAGATAAAGTTTGTTCGTACTTTTTTAGCATTTTTCAGGAAACCGTTTTATATTAATATATTTTCCCACATTTCATTAAATGTGTTTTTCTAGTTTTCAACCAGTTTCATTTGTGTTGAAATCTCAATAAATGAAATCTCTGAGCATCACAGGGACGGTGAGCATCTGGCATTGATTTTCTGCAGACAACACACACAACATGACGAGCAAATATTATGAATTAACCAAATTAACTAGAGGTTTTATATGAAAAATATCACAGGTTTTTTGAAAGACTTTTGAAATATAAAATTTTTATAAGAGAATGAATGATGCGAGTTCTCAGAAAACAATTGATCAAACTCACCATCAGAATACCAAGTTGGACTTGAATTGTTTCATTCGATCCTTGAGCCACTACGATTTCTCCACTATGACTTTCATCATCGGCATTTTTGAAGTGTACGTGATTTGTCATGTCTTGTTTCTGAATTGACAAATTTTAAAATTACGTCAAAATAAAAAATAGATAAATACGTCATAGAAGATGTATTGTGTTTTTTGAAAATGCGAGTAATTTGGATATTATTCGGAACAAGATATGATTATCACAAACCGTTCAATACAAATAGTATGAAAGTAATAAAAATATGTATAAAATGTATTTTGTAATAAAACAGAAGGTGTGGCTTGGCGTGGCCTAACGCTCTCGCTCTCTCTATGTACATAATTATGTCAGCGTACAATTAAATACGAGAAAGTTTCTCGTTTTGTTTTTGTTGAAAAATGAAAAAGAATAAACACAAAATGTTGTAAACACACATTCATTTTTCGGGGGGTTTTGGAACAGAAAAAAATGAAAATTACATCTGTTTTTTTTGCTCGAAAAAAAGCCAAGTGCGTATTGCTGGAGAAATAAAACATTCAGATTTGGGTTACGCAGACGCGTTTATCGAATATAAAATTTTTTTCATTCTGGAAGAAGAAATGAGAAATAAATTGAGCTCTGGAAAGGATTAATTTTATATGATATAACATTACATTGATGTGTTTTTCGGGTGATTAGATTAATCGAAAAAGTATAGAAGCGAAGAAAAAAAATCAAAACCATTGGATTAGTCTGATGAGATGACCTATAACATAGCAAGAGAATATATGAAAAAAAATGCGCGCGAGAAAAAAAACAAAAAAATATAGAAAGTGTGTGGGAGAGACAGGTAAATATGATATGCAGTGTGTGTATTATGCACAGACACACAATGACCATGACGTAGGTACCACAAAAAGGTCACAATAGAGTGCAGTTAGCCATTTTTCACTTGACAAAAAATATATTAGTTATATTATTTTCGTTTTCAATCAAATATCAAAAAAGTGGGGTGAAAGGACTCATCAAATTGCTCTTGAAAGAAAGAGCACATTTTTAAAGGTCTAGTATTCGAGAAAAAAAATGTACATAGTTAAACATTTGGAAGTTTTCACCTTATATGTCGAAAGTTTTCAATTTCCAAACATTTAAAAAATGTGCTCTTTTTTTAAACAGCAACTTGCCTAGTTCTTTTACCCCAACTTCAATTGAATAAAAGTTTTATCCAAATCGTAATTTAAAAAAAAAGCAATAAAAATATTTTGGACGTCATTCACAATTTTTTCTCCACGAAAAAACCCAATTATTTTTCTGCGAAAATGAAATTATGCACTAAACTGTGTCGATGAGTTTCCAGGAAAATAATTTTTCCCCTCGAAATAGGTATGAAAACTGAACGTCAACTTCGAAGCATAAGACAAAATGAAAAGGAAACTATTTCCCTGCTAGAAATGATAATCATTTTTAGTCGTTTGTTGGTATGAAAAATAATGAAAAAGAACGTTGAAAATATCATAAGACACTAAAATGGAAACTATTTGGAGGACGTTTGATAACGAAATATAAATATATAAATGTCATATATGAAAAATCGGAAATAGCTAGATTTCCGATTCGAAGTGTGTTTCAAGAGCGGATTATGATAAATTTAAACTCATATTCTTGCTTTTCTCACGAAACCAAACAAAAGTAACTAATCCAAAGAAAAATGTATGTTTTTTTGAAAATAGCGCATTTTCCAATAACCTACAAAGAAAACAAAAAACAAAAAGCATAGATGGATAGGTTCTGATTTTTTTTGAAAAAAGAACGCATAGAAAGATGAAAAAAGATAAAACAAATATAAAGTGAATGAGCGAATTAGCAAGTGTTCTTGCTCTTTTGACACATTGATTGCAGGAACCATTGTGGTTGGATTATTACAAAGATAGCGTAAAATGTCGGGAATGAACATACACCCTTGTTCCTGCAGTGAATGTGTTGAAGATAATGAAAAATGACGTCAAAAATTTGGAGTTGAAATATCTGTTTGGATAATTGGTTTGGTGAATTTCAAAAAATGTTATTCATAGAATTTAGATGTTATTTGAACTGTTGAAATGCGAATATCTCTGATGACTAATTCAACAGCAAACATTCATTATGAACGTTCTAAAGAACACAATTATTAAATTTTCAAAAATTCAAAAAGACAACGTTTCCTTCAATTGTTTCTTTTTTCATGTACAAAATCATTTTGCCATATTTTTATGCATAAAAATAAAAATGATTTGAAATTGGCCTCTGCTAGTTCAGCACATCTTGACTAGATTTTGATGAATTAACGACTCAATTATTTCTAAGCCTATTAGATTTCACTCAGTGAAAAATGATAGTGGATTTCCTTGATTTCAGAAATGTGCAAAACTATTGATTTTGGTTCATTCATTATTTCCAAAGACGATTAATTTTTTAAGAAGGATGATGGTTTCGAAATATATTTAGACATGATATTTTGGTTCAATTTTATTATCTTATTTCTGTCTTCTTTTTCTTCAAGAATATAACTACATTCTAATCTAAACAGACTTCATGATGTACACTAATTTGAGAAAAAAATAATGAAAAATCTTATATAAAATGT
This sequence comes from Caenorhabditis sp. 38 MB-2015, assembly GCA_900536415.3. NCBI lineage: Eukaryota > Metazoa > Nematoda > Chromadorea > Rhabditida > Rhabditidae > Caenorhabditis > Caenorhabditis quiockensis. Next base: position 1,700 of record LR550717.1, on the reverse strand, counting down.
TCTACTCATTCAAAAACATATACATTTTGAAATTTAGTTTACCTCTGGAACACCGCTTTTATAAAAAGCCATTCAGAAGTATAAATTGTAATGATTTTCTCAAGATTTATTGAAAAAAATGAGACGTTTGAAATCCGGAACCAAACTAAAAACCATTGTTCACACAACAACAACAACAAAAAATGAAAAACTTTTTACTAGTTGCAAAATGTCACGCAAAAACGAGTGTGTTGGAGATAAAATATTCACATTCATGAATTTTTCACTTTGAAAAGTAATGTTTTCTATTTTTAAACAGAAAAAACGATAATCGGACGAATTTAGAAGAGTTCATGGATAATTAAGTGGTATTGTTTTCAATTTAATCAATGTTTGATGTTTGTTATTACTCATGTCATTAACAATACTTCAAAATGAATGAAGTACCAACTGGTTATAAATCATCAAAGTGCTACAACAAAAATTTGAGTTTCACATAGTTTATGAAAAGAAAAAAAAACAATTCTATATTCGAATATTCTTCGATTCTTAACAACTAAGTTCAGTTCCAAAACTTCTAATGTACCAACTATCATCCACGATAACACACCAATATTTTCTGACCAAAAAAAAACCACCATTTTTTTGAATCAATTTGCTACAAACTACAAGTCCGCACCCAATTATCCAGTCCCTCCTAAATTAGCAACTAAATCTCCTACTCCTTCTCTTCTTTTTGAATCCTTCAAAGTATACAAATACCTCTCGAAATGTCCGAAGAAATGTGGTTTCAGCACTGATCATCTGAACTACTTTGTCTTAAATAAATGCTCAATCTCTTTAGCTCTTCCACTGTCAATTTTGTACTCTATCTCATTCTCGTCGGGTAAAGTCCCCACTTTATGGAAAACTTCTTATGTTTTACCTGTCTTCAAAAAAGGAAAACCGTCTGATCCTAAAAACTATAGAAAACTATCTCATTGACACCGCCTATTTGTCAAATTATGGAAAGAATTATTGTAGATTTCATTAAGATAAAGTTCAAAGACAAGTTTGCACAAAATCAATTTGGTTTCCTGAATAGGAGAAGCTGTAAGAATTCACTAGTTTCTATGGTCACTAAAATTAAGGAGAATGACAGCAAACGTATGTTCACTGATGTGGTCTACTTTGATTTTCAGAAAGCTTTTGATAGAGTAGATCATGGACTTTTACTGAAAAAGCTTAGATCTTTTGGTTTGGATAATTTTCTCTGTTTTTGGTATGCTGATTTTTTGAGTGATCGGAAGTTTTTTGTTAAAGTAGGCAGCAGTATATCAGATACGTCCGCCCCGGGTCCTTCAGGCGTTGTCCAAGGTAGTGTCTCCGGACCAATCCTTTTCATTATTTTTATAAATGATGTTTTCGATTATTCTTGTTCTGAGGTATCTGTTCAAACATTTGCTGATGAAATAAAAATGATTGGAACTAACCCAATTAAAATTCAGCAAACAATAGATAAAATTTGCAATTGGGCCGTTACTAGTAAAATGACTCTTGCTCCTGAAAAATCTTCAATTGTAAACTTTGGAAAGAAAAATCCTCGTACTTTGTACAATGCATATGGTATCACAATTAAATCAGAAGATTTTATTCGAGATCTAGGTGTAATCATAGACAATAAACTAAAGTTTGATCGACACATCTCACATATAACTAACATGGCAAAACTTCGTTCCCAA
>LR550708.1:0-10815 GCA_900536415.3 Caenorhabditis sp. 38 MB-2015 | reverse complement strand
GAAATTTCAGAATTTCTCTTTCACTGCGTACATATATCATATCTGTGCCCCTCTTCGTCTCATTTCAAACATATGATCAGTTCGCCAATATCACCTATAATTGTTGTTGTTTGTCACATTTTTGTGTCTGCTGTTTTTGTCGATGGGTCCTTCGCAAATAAGACGGAGGACCTATCAAACCAGCGCGAAATGTGAGTGTACGGGACGCAAGAAAACAGAGGAGAGATAGCGGCGCGGTTACAATGAGGCGTGCAAACCGGTAATCGGTACGAACATTTACGTCGAGTTGTGTGTTTGTGTGCAAACACGACAAAAATACGGTAATTCACAGCGTCTGAGCGATTTTGAAAGGTATTTATTGTTTTTCTCTGTAAATCACGAAATTGTTGAAAACAAAAACACTTCGGCATCTTCGGCAAGTTTTCCAATTTCGGAATTCGTCTTTGCCATGATATCTTTTGACTGAAAAAGAAAAATAACTTATTTTCCCGTTATTTAGAAGAATGGTCTACCTGTTCCATGACAATTCTCAATTTTTCAAAAGTGTTCACCAAACTGTTTGTCGATCTACTTCTTCTCGCCTGATCCAGCAAATCACGGTGTTTCTGAGAAAAAAATACCCATCATCTTGAAACAGAACAAAAAATATACATACTTTCCCGAGAGTTTCTACCAAACTGGCAAATTCCGCCAATGCAGTAGTGCATTCCAATTGATCGGCTTCAAAAACGTCCAATTTCAATTTCATTTCATCATGAGCATCTGAGAGTTTTTTCTGGAAATTCAACAACTTCTAGAACAATCTAGAGGTTCTCAAACATACGGAATAATCCGAGAGGTCCAGAGTCTTATGCCCTTCTCGAATATGATTTCGGATTGCACAATTTGCACAAATTGCGTGATTTTTGATATTGGCTTCAGTGTCGACGTCTTCCTCTTCGTAACAAGTTTCGCAAATGTACAGACTGCAAAAAAACCAGCTTTTTTTGTTGTAAAATGTAAAAAATGACTCACTCTTGCTCTTCGGTTTTTGTTGCGCATTTGGAGCATTTATTTTCTTGCGGTTTTGGCATGTCTGGTACTTTCTGTTCTTCAATTACATGTTGATCTTCTCCTGAAGGAGATATTTCAAGTTTGAACCAAGGGCAAAGTCTAGAACTTGAGACTTCACTATTTTGAACAAGTTTCTTGCCGAAAATTGGATATTCATTCAAATCACGTTCAACATTTTCTTTTCGAGAGTTTTGTTGATTTGAAACTTTCAAATACAATGTGTTTCATAAATGGTTTCACCTATTTTACCTTCACAGTTACGCATCTCAGGATCAAGAAGTAATCGTATAATTTTTTTCAATATTTACGTCACGTTTTGGGAAACGTTTTGGGAAATAAACTTAACATATTTTCCTGATCAAATAGCCGCTATAATATGCCTCATTCATTTTCTGTGAGGATTTTGGTCGACTCCTACTCAACGGTTCTGACGACTTGGGTCTAAAAACCTCCTCAGACAACTCGAAATTTTTTTTTTTGAGAACCGTCAATCACGAGCAAAAATTATAATCGACAATTCTGTATTGATTCATTTTCTAGTAACGTTCAAATAATTTACTGCTAATTTGGCCATTTTTGGTCCTCTCTTGCTTTCCGTAGCTTGCCGTAGCTTAAGGTGGGGTATGAGGAGTTGGCGAATTGCTCTTAAAAAAAAGAGCATAAGGATTTTTCACTGAAAAGTCTGGTATTCGAGAGAGAGAGAGAGATGTTCAAAGTTAAAAATGTGGAAACTTTCAACAAGAAGCTATACGTGAAAAATTTCCAAATGTATTTTTTCGAATAAATTTTCTCGAAAACTCGACTTTTCGTTAAAAAATTCTTCGAGGGTCATACCTAAGTTTTGTTTTTTTGAGCTTAAAAGCACCTACCGAAACAACATTTCCCACCAATTTTTTCTACGGAAAAAGTCGAAACCCCGTAGGGATTTCTGTCGGTGCTGGAGGGGTCTTTATCATCGTTCAATTCGCGCGGTGCATCTTCTGAAACTTTCCACGAAGTTTTTTTGAACTGAAAAGAGCCTACCGAGTTGAGGACGACGTCTTGGAAGGCAACATATCTCACCAAATTTTGGAAAAGTCCCGAGTTTACGTTCTGTAAGAATCTACGAAAAAGTTCATTGAACACTTTGTGAGCTACCGTACTCCCTTTTTTGTCGCTCATTAGAATGTTTGCAAAAAATATAAGTGTAGAAACAAGATTTTTTGGAGTGACAGCTACTGTTCTAGAAGACACCTAACCAAGTGGAAAAAAGCTTTCTTCACTAAAAATTTCGAAATCCAACAAACAAGCTTGTTTGCTCTATTGAGCAAAAAAAAACAATTCGTTCAGAATACGGTAGTTGTGTGTTTTGTGTGCAAACACGACAAAAATGCAGCAATTTACGGCGTCTCAACGATATTGAAAAAAGGATATTGATTTGTTTCATTGGTGAAACACAAAATCTTTGAAAACGTGTTTCACACTCTGAAAACTTATGGGAAAATGAATAAAAATATTGTAATAACTGATAAATGATTTGTCTAATATTTTGTACGCGATGATTTTTGTGTGTTTTCGTTGGTGAATTGCCATACCCGGAAGTGTTGGTGTGTTGCTGAAGTTGTCAAGTACATTACACTCCAAATTAAAAACACTTTTACAACCGCAAATTCCACAGTTTCTGAAAAAATCTCATTCTTACTCGGGTTCAATATCCTTTTCCCCTACAAATTGGTCTCTTTGTCAGCTGCTAGTTTACAAAAACAAGTCAAGCATACACGATGAGGACAACTGTAGTATGAATACTTTTGATCGTCAGGTCCTGCAAAAATGTTTATCTCGAAAACAATCAAATCTTCTCTACCCACCATAAACTTTGAAGCATTTGTGACATTGACTGATTTTTACACCTAAAAGTGTAGAAACAAGATTTTTTGGAGTGACAGCTACTGCTCTAGAAGACACCTAACCAAGTGGAAAAAAGCTTTCTTCACTAAAAATTTCGAAATCCAACAAACAAGCTTGTTTGCTCTATTGAGAAAAAAAAACAATTCGTTCAGAATACGGTAGTTGTGTGTTTTGTGTGCAAACACGACAAAAATGCAGCAATTTACGGCGTCTCAACGATATTGAAAAAAGGATATTGATTTGTTTCCTCGGTGAAACACAAAATCTTTGAAAACGAGTTTCACACTCTGAAAACTTATGGAAAAATGAATAAAAGTATTGTAATAACTGATAAATGATTTGCAACTGTCCAGGTGTCTTTAATGTTATACACATCTAATATTTTGTACGCGATGATTTTTGTGTGTTTTCGTTGGTGAATTGCCATACCCCACTTTTTTTGAACTGAAAAGAGCGTACCCAGTTGAGAAGAAAAAAGTCTTGGTGTGTCGCCAAAGTTGTCAAGTACACCACACTCCAAATTAAAAACACTTTTACGACCGCAAATTCCACAGTTTCTGAAAAAATCTCATTCTTACTCGGGTTCAATATCCTCTTCCCCTACAAATTGGTCTCTTTGTCAGCTGCTAGTTTATAAAAACAAGTCAAGCATACACGATGATCACAACTGTAGTATGAATACTTTTGATCGTCAGGTCCTGCAAAAATGTTTATCTCGAAAACAATCAAATCTTCTCTACCCACCATAAACTTTGAAGCATTTGTGACATTGACTGATTTTTACACCAATCAATGGTTGTAACATTAGGAAAAATATTGAGAAATTGTCGGAAAATTATCAGAGTTTGGTCATATGATAAGGAAGAAAAAAGCGGAATCAACAAAATTAGATAAGACACTGTTCGAGTTGAAAGGAACAACTCATCAAATTAAGTGACAAAAAAGGAACAGGGAGAAACTTTCACACAAAACATAGCAAGCTGCCAAACGCTTCAAATGTCGGCAACTAAATTCAGTGGGTCGAGTTAGCGCCAAAGAGAATTGGTTACGATTGAAGTGGGTTTGACGTCAAAGTAGTACCAACAGGACACTTCAATGTAAAAATGAAAAGATTTTTGTGAAAATTATGAATTTTTTTGTTAGAGTTAAACTATTATGATTTTCAATAACAGCATCTACTTTGATACCTAAAAAATTTGTTTTGTTTTGGAAAAAATCCAGTTGTGGGCATTTATGCGATGTGCAAAGTAGGAAAAAATGCAAAAAATTTACAAAAAAAAATGTGATGTCATGCGTATCTAACAACCCCGCGAAATAAGTTTAAAAAAAAATACATTGAAATTCAAACAATTTAAGTTCGCGGGATTGTTTGATACGCATGACAGGCTGCAACAGTAACCCCCGCGCTGTTTGAAAACTTGCAAATTTTCTGCAAAAATAATTCACACAATGCACATTTTTTTTTGTAAATTTTTTGCATTTTTGTCTACTTTGCACATCGCATTGGAGATAATATGCACTTCAAAATATAAGCCAAACAAGTGAAACGTACATCTCTATGTCTAAAAAAAAAGTTGTTCACCATTGGGGAAGTCGAACCACTGACCTTCAGCATGATAGTGTAGATACTACCCGGCTGAGCTATCCCATCAATGTAACAAACGAGGAGCTGACTAAAATGTTCATTTTCACTACAATTATCACAGTTTGGAAATCGGGATCTCGACAAAACATGAAAAATAAAAAAAAGATAAGAATTATGTCTTTGGCGCCAATCCAACATTATCAGTCAAATATGGAACTTGCAAATAATCCATCAACCACTCCATCTCCACCACATCATTACTCGTCCATCCCGCCAAATACATATTGTTATCCGTGGCCGCTTTCGCCAAATACTTGCTATGATCATTGACATGATAGAAAATCATGTCGGATCCCAAGAACTTGGGCACAATCAACGATTTGCAGAGGGCGTAGACGAGGACGTCAACGACGGTGGCGACGCCTTGAAGAATCCCGGTGAAGCGTGGAATTGTGGCCGCCTCGTCGGTCGTGCTCAACTCCCACATACGCCACGTGAATCCGGTCAAAATCTTCTGATCCGCCAATTTCACCATATACGTGTCGATTGGATTAAATCCTGATACCAGCACTTTGGCATAAAGGCTATTGGTTCGAATTTGAATGATGAATTGTTCGATGACGTCAGCATTCAGGTTCTTCACATCCCAAATCATCATGATATCGTTTTTGACGCAAAACGCGACGGCTTCGGCGAATGTGGGAAGGGTGATATTGGTGCCGATGTAGGTGAGGTTTTTGAATTCGTCTTCAGTCATTGCTGAGATGTCGCGATCAATGCCGGTTAGACGAGCTGAAGAGAAAAAAAAAAGATTTTGGAGACAATGGAGATCGATCCCGCGACCTGTCGCATTGTAGTCATGTGTTGTAGCCACGTGTACACGCTATTTTTGTGCGTTTTTTCGTAAGATCCAGTGTTTTAGAGAACATCTACAGTACCACTGAAGAAGAACAGTAATTTTTGGTACCAAACAATTGAATTTGAAAATTCAGGTTCTGATGCCACAAAACGTCCTTATACTTTTGAGAAGGTACAGTAACCCTGTTCCACTTTTACAGTAGGAACTCCACGTGTCAGACCTACAGTAGTGCCTATAAGAGTTCAAAGTATAGTAACTCAGACCAAGAGGTCTACATATTGGTGTGAAATAAATTGAACCTACAGTAATCTACACAAGTACTGTAGTTGAAGTACAGTAACCTAAAATTACATGTCTCTCTATCTCTCTATCTCTCTATATCTCCATCTCTCTCTATTTCTCCATCTCTCTCTATCTCTCTATCTCTCTCTATCTCTCTATCTCTCTATCTCTCTATCTCTCTATCTCTCTACCTCTCTATCTCTCTATCTCTCTCTATCTCCCTATATCTCTCTATCTCTCTCTATCTCTCTATCTCTCTATCTCTCTATCTCTCTATCTCTCTATCTCTCTATCTCTCTCTATCTCTCTCTCTCTCTCTCTATCTCTCTACTCACCAACATTACTATCGTGACATATAACAGCGACACCATCCGACGTGATCTGAATATCCATCTCCGCCAATTGTCCACCCTCGGTCTTCACGGCCAACATGGCTTCCAAACTGTTCTCCGGAATTCCATCATGAGAAGAACCACGATGTCCACCAATTTTCCAGGTCTCGAAGAATTGGGTGCGATGAGTCTCGTTTTTGAGTTGTGGAATGCGGAAGATGAAAAATGCGAGCATCAGAGCGATTGGGATGAAGGCGATGAGGACGAAGATGGCGCGGAAGAACTGGAATTATGACGATTCAGAAGACTTCAGAGTGTTCGTAAAGGCATTAGAAAGCTTCAGAATTTTACTGAAGCTTCCAGAAGGCTTCAAAATGTTGCTGAAGACTCCAGAATCTTGCAGAACACTTCAGAGATGGTTTCAGAAGGATTCAGAGTGCTTCAGAATCTTTCTGAAGAAATCAGAAAACTTTAGAAGACTTCAGAATCTCAATAAAGGCTTCAGAAGCTTCCGAAAGGCTATAGAGCGCTATCTTCCAGAAGACTTTAGCATCTTTCTTGAGACTCCAGGCCCCCAAGACTCACCGAATATCGATAAACCGCCAACGAGAACAAGTAGATCACCGCCACCATAGCCACGTACACCAAAAATGTCACCAAATCCATGCCTGCAATGAGAATCACTGTAGCCAGCCGCTGCTTATATTCACCGATTTTTATGGCCTATTATCAGTGTGCGAGTTCAAGAGTTTCAGATAACACTTTTTTTTCTCTTCGCTGAAATTGTTTGTTGTTTGTTGATCATAAAATTGGGAGTATCTGTGTGTACTTTGCTACCTGGAAAAAGGTGAAAAGTTCATGCACTTTTTGAAAGTTGGCCAAAGTTGCAAAAAAGTTTATTTTTAAAAGAAGAAAAAACGAAAAGAATGTTATTATGAAGAATGTGTCACACTTTTTTGAACAAATTTTTTTTTGTTCAATTTCTGAGACAACGATTTTATATTGAGAATTTCCTCCCCTTTCCTTCAAGGGGGATTAGCTCAGGTGGGTAGCGCGTGTCTCCCCATGCTGAAGGTCAGTGGATCGTTTCCCTCTATCACCAATTTCTTTTCTTTTTTTTTGTTTTTTTTTCCAGGTATCAAAGTAAACACGAACTTTTATGGTCTACAAGTATCAGAAAGTTTCAGATAAAAGTTATGTTTTTGAACTCTTGAACTGATAAACAGGTCGTTAAGTTTGGGGTGCATTTGAACCCTTTGGAACCTATGGAAATCAAATATGAAATTCTGAAAAAAAAAATCAATATTTTCGGTGAGTTTTGTTTTTTTTAATGAACTTTGGCACAAAAAATATAGATTTTTAATTTTTTCACTAAAATTATTGATTTTTAAATCTTACAAACTTTTAGAAGACAAAATTCAAAAATTAATATTTTTGGTGTCAAAATTAGAAATCAATATTTTTAATGAACAAATTCAAAAATCAATATTTCTGAGTCAAAAATTTAAAAGTCAATATTATTTGTGAAAAAGTTAAAAATCAATATTTTTGGTGCCAAAACTCAAAAATCAATATTATTCGTGAAAAATTTTAAAATCAATATTTATGATATCAAAGTTAAAAAATCAATATTTTTAGCATCAAACTTTAAAAATCGATATTTTTGGTACCGAGATTAAAAATCAATATTTATGGTGTCAAAGTTCACAATAAATTTTTTAGTGTAAAAACTGAAAATCGATAATTTTGGTGATAAAGTTTGAAAAATCAATATTTTTTATGACAAAAATTAAAAATCAATATTTTCAATGAACAAATTCAAAAATCAACATTTTTAGCGTCAAACATAAAAATCAATACTTTTAGTGACAAAATAACAACCCCACAAAAAAATTTTAAAAAAAATATTCGCACCAAAACGTAACCTCCTCACATGCGCCTTTAAAAGGGGCGATTAAATCAGTCTCGAGCATTTATTCATTTTGTACGACAAGCATCACTAAAATCGTGCTCTTTATCGATTGCACTATTCAAAATGGAGGTACGATAGTTTGTTACAGTACCTTTGTTACAGTACCCACCATTTATTCTTCCAGTTGTCATCAATTGCGTTGGACACATTTGTAATAACATTTTTCACCATCACCACACTACTTTTGCCCTCGTGCGCCAAAAAAAAGGCGGCTGACAGCTCGACAACCGGCGACGCCTCCAAATCCACCTCAGCCTCTCCAGCTCCACCATCGGGTGCTGGCGCAGCTGCGGCAACAAAATCCGCAGCAGGAGCCGCACCGAAATCGGCGGCACCCGCCGCACCAACTTCCGCCGAACCTGCGGCGGCCGCAACAAAATCATCGAAATCGAAGAAGACGGGCGGCGGCGGCGGCGGAGATGCGGAGAAGGCCAAGTCGTCGAAATCGAAGAAGGGCAAGAAGCCGGCGGAGGATGATGGAGGATATGAGAATTGTGCCGATATGACGCCCGAAGAGTTGAAGAAAATTGCCGATGGCGCGAAATAAACACGTTTTTTCTTTTAAAAAAGATTTCGACCATGGTGGGGATCGATCCCCCAACCTTCCGCATGAAAATCCATCGCCTAGCCAGTTGAGCCATTTGAGGTTGTTATGACATTTTGTAGAAAATTCGCCACCCAAGGTTTTCGGGTACGCCAAACATGATGGTGATGTTCATTTTTCACCAAAAAAGAGATTCGTCAATTTCAGCTACAAAGTTTTCAGTGAGAAAACCTGTTTAAAAGCGATTTTGAGGGCTTTCAAGGGCCTAACTAAAGGGTAATCAAGTATGAAAAAGAATACTGGAATATTTATTTTTGTCAAAAACCTCAAAATTAGGCTGAAAATTTCAGAACCTGGAAATTCTTTGCAAAAAAAAAGAAAAACAGAATGCAAGTAAACCTATAGTATAGTATACCATTCCATTTTTGTTAAGTTCTGATGGTTTTTCGAGAATTTTTTGTATTTTCAGTGTAAACTTCAAGACTGAAAATTATATATTGAAAAGGCTGAAAATTATATGATAATTATATCTCGTCGCAAAACCCCACATTTTCCTGAAACCATTCCCTTGTGAGTTGTCCTCTATTTTAGGTCCAAAATCGACTGATCCATATTTTGGTGAAATTTTCAGACAAAGGATATTTGAGTATGACAAACGTCATGGTGATGTTATTTGTTGCTAAGTCCAAAAATATCTTGTTTTAGGTCCGAAATTGAACGAAAAAACTCAAGTAAGCCTGTGTCGGTCAGTTTTAGAATTAAAACAGGCACGAACTCGAAGGCAACTCTATTTTGATGCAAATAAACATCCCTATGACGTTTGCCATACTCAAATACCCTTTCTCTGAAAATTTCATCAAAACCTGGTACCTAAAATAGAGGAAAACTCAGGCGCAGCTCTTTTTTGGTGAAAAATGAACATCACCATCATGTTTGGGGTACCCGAAAACATTTGGGGACAAATTTTCAACACTTAAAAAAAATTTAATCCGGTTTCGAAATGTCCCGGTGTTGAGCCATCGACAAAAACGAGAAAAATTCATGTATTATGGCAAAAAAAAAAGACATTACATTATATACAATAGGACCCGCGCCTAATTCTTCGGCACCATACTAACATTATCCGTCAAGAATGGGACTTTTAGGTAGTCCCGTAGCCATCGCATTTCAGTTTGATTGTTGCTTGTCCAGCCGCCGAGGTACATGTTGTTGTCGGTACATTCTTTGGCGAGGTATCTGAAAAGTTCTGGGTTACTGTAGGTCATTAAATGGACATCTCTTTAAAGGAGCAAGCCTCATAGAGTTGTGATTTTTCAGAAATTCACAGATATTTGTGCACTGAAACAGTGAAATGTGAAAAATTATACAAGCTTGTTCGCTCCATTGAGAAAAAATAATTCGTTTGAACTAAGGTTTGTGAAAACTTTCGTCAATTACATTTCACAGACTTGTTTTAATTCACTGTTTCAAATACTTCATATCTGAAAAAAAATTCTCAAAAGTAATTTTCGGAAAACGTAAATTTCAAAATTTTAGAAAAGTTTCTAAGTAATAGAGTTAGCCTCAAAACGTCGTGCCTTCTCAGAAATTCACAGATATTCTTGCATTGAAACAGTGAAATGTGAAAAATGAGACAAGCTTGTTCGCTCCATTGAGAAAAAATAATTCTTTTTTACATTTCACAGACCTTTCTTCAATTCACTGTTTCAAATACTTCATATCTGAGAATAATTTTTTCAGGAGTAATAATAATCAGGATTAGCTCGAAAATCCGGAGCACAAGTAGCTGTGAGTTCATTTTAAGCCTCATAGAATTGTGCCTTTTCAAAAATTCACAGATACTTTTGATCTTTCTGATCATCGTATGGTGAGATTGAGTCTTTATATGTCTAACAGAGCAATCAGACGCAAGTTGAGAAGACCAAGAGTGCAGAGGGAGGAGATGAAGTTGGACAGAAGCGAGTACACCAGAATGTTAAGTGAGGAGGTGGGCGAGCTGGTTCGTCCGTCATACGAGGATGTTGTTGAGGTGGTGAAGAGGTGCGCTGAATCAACATCGACAAAATCAAAACGCGGCAACAAGATCACAGATGAAACTCTGGATTTGATGAGACAGAGGAAACGTATTTTAGAAAGTGTTGATGCGACGGAGGAGGAGAAGAAGGCGATATGCAGAAAGGCTCGAGAGGCGTACAAAAATGATGTTGAACAGTGGAAAGTTATGATGATTGAGAAAGCGGTGAATAGACGGTCGAGTATAAAGAAGATGAGAAGAAAGTTGGAAGAAAAAACGGAGTTGTT
>LR550701.1:0-156478 GCA_900536415.3 Caenorhabditis sp. 38 MB-2015 | reverse complement strand
GAAAAAATCATTGACCTACAATTTTCAGCTTTCCATGTGTAAAACACTGAATATGTTTTTTTTTTTTGAAATTCTGTAAACCTCCTTATGTGATTCACCCTAATCCATTTCTCTATGGGATGAAATGCAGTAAACAACCACATGACATATTTCCTTGTTTATTTTTAAGCTCTCTTTTTAAGGTGACAAATTTTTATGAAAAATCAGAAAAGATTATGCGCATGATTTAGTTGATTTTTCGATTTTGAACTTGGATTTGGTTGTTTGTGACTTGTATTTCGAAACAACAAAGTCACGTTCTCTGATATAAGTTTTTCAGTGATCAAAATGCGCATGAATCAGGGTAAATTATGTAAGTTCCTCAAAATTGATAAGATGTATGTCCTATTAGAGAACTTTTTTTGAACCTGGTTCAAACTCGTTGAGCTCTAGTTGAGTATTTTTGTGATCTCTGTTCTATATCTTTGTTCAAGAATTATGTTTCCTTAGGCTCATGAAAAATCAATACGCCCCCTTTTTACATTCAAAAACTTCTTCGCCAAATGCACTTCGGGTACTTGAAAATACAACGGCAACAGGAAGAACACACTATAAACCCCGTTTAGCACATAAAACGTGTATCTCAACCAATTATTCGCAAATTTGAACTTTCCACGAACCAAAATATGATGACGATTCTCGAAAATCATCACAATCGACGTGGCAAGACCTCAAAGATTATTAGTGGATAAATAAGGAAATTGTCTAGACCTACCTCCAAGAGCAACTTGTGCACAAAAAACTTGGATTGTCACCGGGAGTCCGAGATAGGTAAATATACCAGTAGCAATACCGGCGAAGACAGGGAAAAACATGTAGGGAATAATAAATGCGCCGAGAATTAGATCAGTTAAAGTTGTCCAACAATGTAGATGTAGTAAATACCATTTCGCTGTTTTATACCTCTTAGGGGTCTTTTTCCAAATACAGTAACCCATGAATATATTCAATGGAAAAGCGAAAATAGTTAGAAAATGAGAGGTGGTTGCTAGAAATTGTCGACTATCTGTATAGCCAAAACTCGAATTATTGCACATTTTTGTTCGAGCTCAAAATGCAACAATTTTGTGGGTGTTTATATATGCACAAAGATTTGAAATTTCTCAAGAAATTAAAAATCACATGAAAATCATCGAAGCAAGCATTATGGGGTATGACGACGCCCACAAAGACTTTGTGATTTCCAGCTCACAAAATACTTATGCTGGTTGCAAATTGCTCAAATTCTCGATTTGGGTTTTTTGATACGTGGCAATTTCAAGCGTTCTTGTCGCATAGTTTGACGTTTCTGACATTTCCGTTTAATGTGTTTGGTGGGTATTGTATTTTGAAGAAGACGCCGAAGAGATTGAAAATTGCAAAGTGGTATTTGATGAATTTGCATTGTTGGTAAGGCTTTTACACTTTTTGGTACACAAAAATTGTCATAACTTGGCTCAAAATAGCCCGTTCGGCCCCATATTTTGAAAAACTGTGCTCAAAATAACAAGTAATGTGTTCCAAATGTTATTGGATCTGAAAAACAAAATTTTTTACTGATAAACATCTTTTTTATGACCTAAATGTCCTTTTCGGTTGTTAAAATCATTTCCTTTCAGAGTTTTTCGAATAATTTTTCCCCATCTTAAAGGAATTGTTCGCCAGCAGAGAAAACCCCAACACATTTGTTCGTTGAGCGAGAAAGTGTGCTCTATTGCGAACACACACTTGTGTATTTTTTTTTCAAGTTTTTTGTGTCGTCGTTTGAATAAAGTTGTGCATACATTTCACGCGCACACGGTGACGACAATTTGCACAATTTATTTTTGGTGAATCCGGCCGGAAAACGCCTTCAAGATTATTTTATTTATGAGAATATAGTGAAATTTCAAAAGTGTGTAGAGTGGCTCAAAGTTGATGAATCTTCTTCAAATTTTGACAGAAGATGTATCAATGTGATGCTGATCGATTCCTAAATTGAAAAAAGTTGGCAAAAAATGGCTTATTTTGAAGCCGGCTAAAGTACAACCCTGAAAACATCATTTACAATCATTGTTTACTATGTCATGTTCTCTCTGTGCATTTGTGCGTCGTCGTGTGTGCACATTCATAGTTTTTTTTCAAATCTAATTAATGTTTTTCACCTCTTTAGGGTAAAGAATATGGTTTTGATTTTTGACTTTTCTCAGAAAGAAGAAAGCTCAAAGTAACAAACAAAGAACATTTCAAAAATAACCCTATGAAAAGAAGAGACCAGGCTATATTTTTTCTGAGACGTGAGAAGGAGCCATAATGAGACGCGGCTCTGATATTCTAATTATGACATCTCAATGAGAAATATTTTCAATAGAGCGCGTTTGCCTTTAACCTCCAATATTTTTCCAGGACAGTTGCCACAGACATCCTCGTTGGCGCCTTCCTTAGCCCCTATATGTTTTTCCCCGTCTTCGTCGGCATTCCCACTGGTATTTTCCAGCTTCTTGGACTAGATCCAGCTATCCAAACATTCTTTGGACAATTAGCAATTGGCGGTTTGGCAACTTCAATTCTAATGATCTTCGAAAATCGACATCATACTTTGGTGCGCGGTAAATTTAAATTAGAAAACAACTGGATACGATGCACATTTTATGGTCTAAATGGGGTGTATAGTGTTGCCTTCTTATTGCCCTTCTATTTTCAAATACCTGATCCAACTGTTACCAAACTACAATTCCTGGAGGTAAGATCTTATGAAAAAAAAAATGTACTTTGATGTATAAATTAAATAGATCCTCCCCTGTCCTCATCCCGACTATTTCCTCGATTCGGTATTCGTTTTCTCTGCCGATATTTCTACAGTAACCTTATCTGCTGCCACATATTTATTTATTATTTTATCAGAGTGTTTATTAATGAGTATGCATTGCGCATATTATTTGATAAGTCTCAACAAGCACATGTCTAAAAGTACAAAGATTCTTCAACGAAAATTTTTTCTCGATATGATTTGGCAAATATCAGTGCCGTTGGGGGCTATAGTACTACCTATGGGTTATTGTTTCTACTCAATTGTAACTGCATATTATAATCAAAGTGAGTGAAACGCGCTCTAGCGGATAAGTGGTTGGTTAAAAACTATCGAAAACCGAAAAACAAGTTCGACCACGGTTTTTGTTGTTTTTTTTTTCATTCCTTACCTCCTAGTTTGGATGGTTGATTTGATTTTCAAACTTTGAACCAGGTGGATGATGAGGGACACCAAAAACCTCCTATTGAGAATCAAACAAACAAATACACATTTCAAATTCGCGCGCGTGTTTGTCATATGCGTCACGTGTGTGCGTTGCGGTTTTGTTAAACTGCGCGTTCCCAAGATTGTGTGTATGTATTATGAAAGCTTTCGTGTGAAAGTGCAATTAAATGACAAAAATTAAATAAAACCGAGAGACGAGACACCTAAAAAAAAATTTCCAGCCTCAAAGTTACCATTTGATAAGCAAAATATGTTTTTAAAAAAATTCGAGAAAAAAAAAACAAATATAAAAAACCTCTTGTTCGTGGGTAGTGTGTGCGATAGAGCGTATATTACAAACTTTAAAGATGAGCTGCGAAATGACTCAAAAATATTGTCTGCAAGAGTGCGTCGTTATACTTTGAAATCTGCACACATTAAACATTACGACAAAGTGAGAGTGTGTGTTGAACAAAACGAGAGGGAAAAGAAAAAAATTTTCGGTAGAGCACACATAGCCCATTCAACGAGCGCAGGTATCTTTTCTGGTTTGTTTGGTGCTCCAATATTAGTCAAAGTGAATCAGTAACAAGCGCCCTATTGATAATGTCGCATTACTTCGATCTAAATGCAATTTTTGATTAGATCTTATATTATAATCGAATCCTACGAATCAAACAACCCTATAGATCAACTTATCAGCTTTTGAAAAATTTTAGTTCTCGAAATTTTACTTTTTCAAAAACGAAACTACAATAACCCAATGGCAGCGATTGAATTCTAATTAATACCAAATATTTTTGATTTTTAAAAATTAAAATGAGAACACGAATCTCTTTTCAAATAAAAAATGGAGATATCCTGGAGTCCCCCTTCAAATGTCTTCAACAAGACAAATCTATAATTGCAGTGCTCAACAATATCACAATCTGCCTAATAACCCTTCATGGAATGTGGTCAACAATGGTCCTAATATACCTAAACCCTCCATACCGTAACTTTCTTTTCCAACTAATCCATTGCAAAATAAAAGAACCTCCTCGTCGTAACAGCGCATCCGTCTCAGTCAGTCCATTTAGCCTTTCCCCAGTGGCATGATGATTTCATATGATAATCATATTATCAATACTGTTTTTCCCACCTTTATTTATTTTAAAGTCAGTTCGTTTTTTTCTTCTTTTTTATAAATAAGAAAATAAAATGTTCTCGTCTTTAATCATTATTGGTTGCTACGTGACACATACATACCAAATAGTTGAACAAACATTGTTCCATTTCACTGAAAATGCACCTACTAACACGTTTACTGAGTTTTGTTATAATCTTTATTGATTTTGATTTTTGCTTTGCTACTAAACTGATTATTGGTGAGTTGTTGAGGAATTTCTATGAGTTCAAGAGTTTGAGTCCAAAACTGGCAGAATGAAGAAAAAAACTGTCCAACTTGTGCACTTTTTGTTTTTATATTTTACAAAATAGTGGTTTGAGCAAGGAACAACCAAAAATAGGATATATTGTAGTTTGGGCTCAATTTAGGTATAATCTTTGTTCAAGGTAATCTCGTGGTTTAAAAAAATAATCCGAACATCCTGGAACGAAGTCTGATAACTTTTTTGTTAATTTTCACAAATTGAGCGGTTCGGCTCGGGCTCGAGCTCGATCTTCAAGAGCTTTCCAGTTCCGAAAAGGAAAAGGAAAATTGAGAAAATGAATATTTTGCGTCGTTTAAAGTGAAGGTCACGTAAAGAAAATTTAAATGATAATGAAGTTCAAAACTTGAAAATGTACTTTCTAGAGCGATAATCATAAAATTTTCAAAAAAAAATTGAACTGGTTCATCTTCTATTTCATCTTCTGTCTCCTATTTGAAAACATTTCAATATTTTGGACCGTTTCAGAAACTTTAGTTTTGAGGACAACGTAATAATACCACACCTGGTGACTTTTTAAATCAGTTTTGTTATGAATTCTTGAAGTTTTTCTCAAGTTCATTGGTATCTTATTTTTTAATGGATAGAAAATAAAAAATAAACTGTTGTTCTTTTTACAAAAAAAATTTTAATGAAAAAAATAATTTGAAAAAATAACCTCATCAGTATTACTTCTCATGAAAAGAATTATGAAACACTTGAAAATGAAATAATCATAAGTTCTCTAGGTAAAAAAAAGTTGTGCCAACTGTCGTCACCGTGTGTGCGTGAAGTGTTTGCACAACTTCTTTCAAACGAAACAAGAAAGTTTGAATAAAAAATACACGTTCGCAATAGAGCACACTTTCTCGCTCATATAACGAACGTGTTCGTTTTTTGTTGTTTTTTAATCTGCGTTTTGCTCGCGCAAAAATACATTTTGCTTTGACACGGATCAGATATAAAGAAAAGTAGTAGATCAGTTTGGAAAGAACTTACAGTAAACTCGGACATACTCTTTAAACACAGCTTTTCCAGACACTGATGGAGCATTCGACGACATTCGAGCACTAACGATCGCCCTAACCCATCCAAACGCAGAAATCCTTGCAATTACCACAACCCATGGAAGTGTATCACCAGAACAAGCAGCCATCAATGTTGACCGAATTATGAGAGCCACTCGCCAAACATCCATCCCTCTTTTCATTGGCTCAAATGACTCACTTATTCCAAAAGGTCCTGTTCAAGTATGGGAAGCTGTTTATGGTTTTGACGGTCTGGGTGGGGTGCCTGATGTTTGGCCAGCAGCTCAGAATATATCGAAAGTGGGAGCCAATTCAATGTCAGCGATTGATGCGATCATTGGAATAGTTAAGACTGAACCAGAGGTTACTTTGGTGTGTATTGGACCACTTACCAATTTGGCGAGAGTGATACAAAAAGAGCCAGAGATAGTGAAGAGATTGAGCAGAGTTATCATCATGGGTGGCAATTATTTAGCGATTGGTAACACGCAAACAAACTCCACTGCCGAGTTCAACTTTCTCATGGATCCAGAAGCTGCGCAAATTGTTCTATCCAATATTCACACTATGATTGTCCCATGGGACACTTGTTTTCTTAAAGGACCACAGGTATACTTCTTTCTCTATGCCCTACTCTACCCTTTCCCCGTTCACAATGAGACTTATTTCAGTACAGATACTTGGTGGATTATGAAGAGTCCCTTCGACTGAACACAAATATCTCTAATTTTTTGAAAAGTATAACTCAAAAATCTCGAGAATTCAGTAAAGAACATGGACAACATTATGCGTTTATTGATGATATTGCGGTGGCGATTGGGATTGAAGCGGAAATAGCCGAATGGACACAGCAATTGTATGCGAATGTGGAGTTGAGAAATGATGCGGTCACGAGGGGACAAGTCGCTATTGATTGGTTGAGTGCGGCGTATGATGAGAGAAAAGAACAATTCGAAGCGAATAAGGTTAACAATGTGAGTTTCCTAAGGTAATCGGACTCGACTGACATCAACAAACTAGCAACATGCTGTTTTACGTTAGAAAAAAAACATGGTTATCAATAGAGCGCGTGTGATCAATTGAATTTTGATCACTTTCTAATTTTGGAAAATGAAAAATAAGAAAAAGGGGCGCTTAGCCCCTTTCGATAGTATTTCTCTGTTCTTTTTCTAGTTTTGGAAAATAAAAATATGAAAAACGGGCGCTTATTGTTAGCCCTTTTCGTTAGTATTTTTCGATTGTTGTTTCCCTTGAACGAACCTAAAAAGAGCAAAGAAATTTGAATTTAGAAAGCTGATTTTCAAAGTTTGTTTTTACAAATCATTCTTCAAGTCTGTTGTAGGTCTACAATTATTTTGAAAAGGTCAATTTTTAAACTTCGGTTCAGAGAAATTTTTGTTTGTGATTAAAAGGTTATTCAAATTTTTTGGTCTGTTTCGAAAACTTCACATTTGGGCCTAACTTTTTTGTATCCGGTACGATTCAGAAGACCCGATTGGAGTCTCTGATCTGATCTGATTTTTTAAATTTATTCATTTTGGGCATGAAAAAGTAAGTAAAAACAATAGTTTCATTGTATCAGTATGATGATTTTTTTCGAAAAAAGTTGATTCAGAACCAAATGAATCTGATAAGAATTAACCAGAAACAGTTGAAAATATGAGCTATGTCACCAAAAATAAGCCAATCATACATAACTTTTTTTCATATAAACTTCCGGCTGATAAAAAATATATCATGATGATCAGGAGATCGGACTTCATACGTGTTCACATTTTGAGAAAAAATTGAATCCAAGAACCTTCTTCGTTAGATACTTGATAGCTCAGACTTTTTGCGATAAACAGTTTTCCCAAAACTACCGGAAACATTTTTCAGGACAACAGTTGGCTTGCTCAAACATTTGTCACCCAATATAATGTTCGCGAAATCAATCGATTGCTATTAACTGCGGTTGGAGCACAAAAAAGTTGAAAATTTTGTAATTTGTCATATTTTACTTCAATATCTCTTTTCAGATTCATCTAGAAATGCTAGAAATGAACTTTTGATCCTTGTTGTTCCTTTTTTATTTTTACTGATCATGAATTTTCCCATTTGAAATATCTGCTTCGTTTATTTATCATTTGTTATAGTTTTAACAGTCTTGATCATTTGTCGAGCTTGTTTGAGACTTTTCTGAGCGCGATTTGATAGGAAAGATCGAAAACTTCGGGTAGGCTTGATCTCTCGAATACCACAATCAGCTTCGTAGAAATTGAGAAGGGCCTTGCAAATTGCCTCGCCCAGAGCTTCATCTGGAATTTTTAAAAACTCTTATTAAAAAAACCCATAACTCTCAAAAAGAAACTCACATTTATACTGCAAATATGGAGTGCAATGTTGAACCCCTGATGAATCGGTGTGTCGATAGGAGAAGAATGAGACTTCCAATGTGTAACACAAACATGTCAATAGGTCTCCCATGGTTCTGCAAAAACAATATATATCAATAAGATTCGGATACCGATAGATAGATTTACCTCCGACCAGTTCCAGCTTTTTCAGCATCTGTGTTGAACTGGGTGAATTCTAGGGAGTAATCTTCGGACAATTCGGAGAGGAGTTGAGGCAGCCAAAGGGGGCGAGAAGATTTATCCTGAATAGGTTTTAGATTTTTTAGAAAAAACCCATATGGAGAAAATTCTGGTTCTCACAATCAGACCTAAAACTGTGGATTTCAAATAAGAAATGATCTCAAGGGGGCCATGGTTCGACCTATCGTGAAACCAGATAAAATTATCCTAATCAGACCAATCAATAATTTGAAGTCTTCTTGAAGAGAACAAAAAACATGTCAGATTCAAGAATTTGTTGAATAGTCGGTCCCTTGCTCCATACCCACCGTATTAATCCCAACATTTCCATAGAGAAAACAATTGGGCTTCTGAGAATGTGCATGCAAATCGATATACACAACAATCTGCGCCTGTGGATTCTGATCATACTGCGTCAATAAATTCTTCACACAATGAATAGTGGGATGCGCCCATTCTGACGGCGATCGCCACATTCGATTCAAATCATGGCCAACTAACGAACATCGATAGTTTCCAAGATATACTCCATCGGGATTTAACATTGGGATTATCTTGAAACTGTAGACTTTTCTCAACTTCTGAGCTCGTTCATCTTTCGAGACCAGAAATTCAATGATTCCATGAATAACATGACTGCTTGGAGATTCTCCAGGATGGATTCTGGCCGTAAGAAAGACCATCTTCTTCGGGCCAAGGCTCTCCGTCGAAGCATCAATTGTAATCAAGTCAATGCGACGTTTTTGCTACAATTTTTATGTGATATACAAGTGTTTCTCGTCGGAAATTCACCACAGTTTGTCCCAACAAATCCCGACTAAAAAACGGATATTTCCTCGATTCCAATTCGGTCAACCATTTTTGCAAAAATCCATAGGTGTACGGTATACAATAAGCGAATTGAACCGGTGCTTCGGATTCAAAAATAAATGCAAATGACAAAATCCATCGATCAGAATGTTGAGTACTACGATAGTAATAAATATGACGAGATGGGATGCGGGCCCTATATAAAAAGAGAAAAGTGTACTGTAGTTCTATATCATATTTACCAGCTATTATTCTCTGCTGATTTGACAACCGGCGCAGCGATGCCCATTTCAAACAAAGTTCGTTGTTTTGAAAAATTCACGATATTGAAAATAACTCTCTGAAAACAACAAAATCTGATGTCAGTAAACGTGTGTGTGTGTGTGTGTGATGTACCTGGTTTTCAGTTGCATTTTTACATTCAAAATAGAACCAGACCCGATAATTATCACCAAGAGTGTCTGGTCGGATGAATAAATCATATTCAGAGGTCGAGATTCTGTCAACGCGGCCAAGGTTACCTAAAAGATTTTTGAAGAGAAATTGTTTTTTTTTCAGGTAGGATTATTTCAGAAAAACAAGATATTGTCATTTTACAGCACCTACCCGATTCAAAACATGCGTCAAAAACCAAACTTCCAGTAGGAGGGGTGTTTTCCGGATACGTCACATTACCTATTGTGTCATCAACAGGTGTTTCGCCACGTGGCAAACTCATCGAAAACCCAATTTTGAAAAGAGAAAACAAGAAAATTTATTTTTGAAATGGGTAAAAAAAATAACAGACTTTGAAAGGGGGAAAAATAAAAATGTGTAAGAATAAGGCGGATAGCTGGCATTGGACGGAAATTCGAATATTATTTTTTTTCAGCATGAATGAATATATTATGGTGATCGAGATGGTGAACGGCTACGCGACGCAGACCGAGATTCGCGACGTGGTGATGGCGAATTATTGCGCGACGATTGTGATGAACGGTCGCCGTTGTCGTCATTTTTCCGTTTTGGTGGTGACCGCGATGGTGAACGAGATGGCGGCGGGGAGCGGGATTGAGACCGGCTTCGTTGTCGAGGTGATGGTGAACGGCCTGGTGGAGAACGAGTCCGGCTACGACGGCGACGTGGCTGTAAAGAAGATGGGTATAAAACATGAGGCGCGAAAAGTTATTCTATTTTTCAAAATTATCAACGGGAAGGTTACCATAAAAGAGTGAAGCACTTTTCCGATGGAATTATTTAGTCAAATGTTTTTTTTACAAAAAGTTTATTCAGTTGTCAAGAACTGTTGACACATCGTTGTCAAGAACTGTTGAAACATTCCATTTTTTGAATTTTTCATAAGTGAAATTAATTGAACTAACCGATCTCGATTTTCTTCTTGGCGAGTATCTTCTCGGTGATCTTGATCGTCTTCCACCTCCTCTTCCATATCCTCCTCTCGGTGAGCGCGATCTGAACAATTCTTCATTGATTTTTCCTTCAATCAACTCTCAAACAACGAAAATAGCACAGTTTCACTTCACTTACAGTCAGTGATATTTTCAGCTACACATAAACATATAGATATATAACAGCGGTAGTAATGCATGAGATGTAAACAGCATTCTCAGCTTCGCAACACTTCTGCTACAGCTGCTGCAGTTTTGTAATTATTTTGGAAAATGTAAGAGTTAAAGGACGTGTAGTGTTATTAAGCGGAAAAGTAGAAACGTACCTTCTGCGGTCGCTTGGGGGTGGTCGATCATATTTAGCGACAGTTACACGAAGTTCACGTCCATCGACGTACTTTCCATCACATCGTTCCGCGGCATAATCGGCATCGCGTTTACTGAAAAACACTTTTTGATTTGAAAATTGAAACTATTATATACCAACAAATCCCTAATAATATCCCTCAAAATTCACCTACCTATGAAATCTGACAAATCCGAATCCCTTGGATTGCTTTGAATATTTATCACGAGGAATATGTACATCTCCAATATCTCCATATTTTTCGAACATTCTTCGCAAATCATTCGCCGACGTGTTGTATGATAGATTATCGACCTTGACCGAAATGAGTCCTTCAATTGAAGGAGCTGGACGACGATCACCTCGACTCATCCCTCCTGAGAACCGGTTTATTGATGAGATTTTTGTGAAAATAAAAACGAGAAAAGTTAAGAAGAAGAAGACAAGTGCAATTGTTTTAAAAGATCAATAAAATGTTGGTGAGAAGCATAAAGAGGGGTTTGTGAATCAACACGAATCCAGCGAAGATCTTTCGCATCGTCGCCAGCTTGGAGATTGATATTTTTCAGTAGGCCATTGGAATCGTGGAAATTGACAACAACTGTTTCCATCCATGAGTTATCAGTGTTTCGAGGATCATCAACGTAGCCTCTATAAACTAATCCACATGAGAAACATTCAGGGAACTACCAACGTGAAAACCAAAAATGTTCACCTATAAAGCTCTTTTCCATGTTTCCACAATTCTTTCAAATCTTCTGAGTTGGTTACACCATTCATCGCCTCTTCAGAAAATTCGCGCTTCAGTGTTTCTGACACATTTTCGCCCGCGTCAACCATTCCACCCGGTATCGCCCATTCACCATTGTCGCGTCTCTGAATGGCGACGAATTCCAGAAAACCTTCTACTGGGTTTATACGCGACACAATTGGATCGGCGGCATGATTCGGGCCCCAACGGCCAAGTGTTCCTCTTCCGGATAGGCCGGTTCTTCCCATCGGATTGATCGGACGCATTGAAGCATCGAACGCATAAAGACTGAATCATCCAAATAATTGGAGAGAAAATTCATGAATTACCATATGTAAGATTTTCGATTAATTTTTCCATCAACCGAATTCCATTTAAAATTTCCTTCTTGAATTTCTGGATCCGCCCAAGGCTTTCCAATTATCGCGGAATCTGTATATTCCACCGGTTGATAGTTTTTCACCTCTTTATTCCATTTCACATCTTCATCCTTGACTGGGATTCGGAAAATATTACTTCGTAAATATGGAGTGTCTGAATAATCAGAAGAACGTCAATATCGCAATTTTCTTCGCCCACTTACCGATATTTCTACACTTTTTATGAACAAAACTCATGATTGGCTTACACACTAAATGATTCCAAATAGACATAAATACCGGATATTTAAAAAAAAAACGTTATTGAAGCGTAAATGGAAAATGCAAAAAAAAATGCAACTTTTACTCAGAAAAAAAGGAAAAAAAAAGAAACAAATGTTGAACACGCCATTAATCGCATTGCTTGCGCAAACCAAAAGTACGTCAGTGTTTGGTGTTTCCTTTCATCTATCCGATCGGAAAAGCCCTTTAAAAACGTGCCAAGCAGAATTTTGAATCGAGAAGGAAGAGTTGGAAAACTCGGAAACGACCAGTAGGTTAATTCCGAAACAATAATTTAAAGCAAATAATTTATGAACATTCAAGGCAACATATATTCAGAAACCGGATCGCAAAATAAATTGTGATTCAAAGATTATTTCTTTTTCTTTCTT
This sequence comes from Caenorhabditis sp. 38 MB-2015, assembly GCA_900536415.3. NCBI lineage: Eukaryota > Metazoa > Nematoda > Chromadorea > Rhabditida > Rhabditidae > Caenorhabditis > Caenorhabditis quiockensis. The sequence continues at coordinate 143,905 of LR550701.1, read as the reverse complement.
TGTAACTTTTTCGAAGACGGACTTTCATTGAGACCAACTTGGCTTTCTGTTATTTCTTCTTGTGTAACAGCACCAGCATCCAATTGCTCCTTCAATTTGGTCTGCGTTTCGAAGTGCATCATGAGATCATTGACTTGAGCTTGAAGATCAGCGATCTCCTAAAATATCTCGATTCAAGTGGGATGTGGAATTTTGATTCTTACCGCTTCATACTTCGCTTTCGATGTATCAATTTTCTCTCCAATTTTGTCATACTCTCCTTTCCACACAACTTGATCACCTCTCAACATTTTATTAATCTCTTGCTCATCTTTCAATTCACCAGCAATTTTTTTGATGCGTTCAGTTGACCAAGCAACTTTTTGCTCAGCTGATTGTTTCACTTTTTCACATTCTTCTAATTCTCCTTTGACAGTTTTCAGTTCGCTGGATTGATCTTTCAATTGCTTCTCGAGTGATTCAACTTGAGCACATGCGATTTTCTCCATTTTAGCCATAGCTTCTTCGACATCAGCTAACCGACTTTCAAAATATTTTCTTTGATTTTCAAGTTGACTTGTGAGAAGAAGCGTGTATTCCAACTTAATTCCATCTAACTTGTCATCTTTTTTATCATCGCCTGACTGAAAATTGAACATCAAAATGAGGCTTCAAGTACTTATTTAACGTACCGAGGTCGTATCTCTCTGATACTCAACCAATTTCCCATCAGCTTCATTTTGAATCAAACGATGAACATAATTATCACCAGCATAATCCCAAACTCGTTCTCCGCCCACTTTCAAACTGTAAGTGTGTGATGTCTCTTCCCAATGACGATGCGCATGTTGTGATGCATATCGTCCACAACCTATATTTCCGCAGATCAAACAAATCCAGAGATCGTTACTTTGTCCACAATCATTACATCGTTGCTCTTCAACAACTTCTGGAGCTTGGACATAACGACAAACAGGACATCTGAAATTGATAAAATGCGGCTTTCAGAGAGGATATTTTTTGACATACGTATTATCCATCCATTGCTCAAGACATTGCGCATGAAATGAGTGATTACACAAAATAGCAAGCACACTTTCATCCATCCTTTCCAAACATACAGCGCATGTCGGTAGTTCGGTCAGATTCGATGACGGCGATGACAGTAAATCGTCAGAAGTTGTCTGAATTTAGTCATAAGGTACGTTTTTTAATAATACACTTACGCATTCAATCCTATCAACAAAAAGTAATGTACACTGATGCGGCTCAATATCATTGAATGTACAGTTATTATATTCTTCGTAGAAAGTGACAGCATCGTTCTGAAAAGATTAATGATTTAGAGAGAAACTAAAAATTTCCTTAAACTCGGCCAAAACTGAAAGTGACTCAATTTACTCAAGAAAAAAAACGAATTGTCAAACAATTGGAGTCGAGTGAATTGTCCCTAAATATTCCCCTCTAATCCCTAAATATTCCCCTTTATTAGTTCTGGCATTTCACTTTCTCCCCGAAACGTACATGCTCTTTAAATTTGATAATCAGCATGTATTGATTGGGTGTCGCATCTCGAACGACTTTAATCTTCTCTATCATTGGAAGCGATACTCCGATAAATGTGATAATTTCGCTAACAGTGACATGCGCCGATACAGCAAACATACAAATCATTCGACATTGCGCAGCACTCATCATTCGCTCATCATTGTATTTGTAGAAATGCATAATACCTTCAGTTTTCTCCGTCAAAGGATTTCCCGAGTAATAGGCAGCGCTATGAGGTACTGCAAGAAAAGGTATTTATGTAATAAAATTGTTTTTAAATAGACTTACATGGTGGCTCTGATCCAGATTTTCCAGTTGATGCTCCAGAAGAGCTTGGAATATCCGTCAATTTATCCCCATCTAGCGATTCAATTACCACTTCCGAATATGTTCTACGTCCTTTATGATAATTATGAGCAGGTTCTGAAGTCATTTCTTCCAAAGTTGTCGGCGCTTCCGCTTTTGTAAACTCCTTCTTCGGTGGTGAGTTTCTTTTGTTAGGCATAAGCCGTTGTCTGGTTCTTTCACCTGCTTTTGGAGAGGCTAATACAGTATTCGAGTCGTCACAGAAAGATTGCACAATTTTAGAAGAGTTTTGAACCTCGAGTCGTAGGACAAGAGGAACATACAAGCTACTCATAAATGGTACAAGTTTTCTGTAATTTTTCAACTCAAAAGTGTTAATACTTCTGAAAAATATCACAAAGGGGTTACTTGCAACCATTAATTATAAACATGATTTGAAGAAAAAAAAAATCACTAAACAATCTTTATATACAATCTACATAGCTTGAAAAATACACAAAACCCATAAATATCATAGTTTGTAAGGTGATTGGACAAGTAAAATGGCACAATTTTGTAGAGAAAACCAGATAACTAGGAAACAACTATTTCGATCGAATTCTTTGTACAATTCCATTTGAATCAGTTTTGATTATATTTCTGAACAATGGAAGCGGTTGATTATTGGAATATTCCCCATCTGATGAAAATGAGGACACCAATGTAGCGATTGATCCCGAATCTATTGTATCGATACTAACAGCATTGTCAGCGGGGAAGAAGTATTGGAGACTCTTCCAAATGTCGTCACGATTGATGCGAGAGAGGAATGTTGCGCGAAGCTGAAAATGTTGGAGTTGAACTCAATCAATCTATGATTTTTCAGGAGTTCAAACATTCAAAGTTTAATGGTCTCAAGGGCATACCTGTCGTTCCGCCCTGGTGATGAGATGTGGTGCAAGATTCCCGACAATAGTTTCAGCTGTGATTAAGCTCAACACTTTGTCCAATCCAGCGTTCATCTTATGACCAACCTGCAAAAAAAACTCAATCAAAAATCTGAATCGAACACGAGAGAGAACTCACTTTTGATGTAGAAGTCGCCAAGAGTGTTGTTAAATGCGAAACTCCACACTTCTCCATCATTTTCGTCACATCTTCTCCTAATCTGAACAATGACAAATTGATAGCATTCGCCGCGATATTTGGTCTAATTCTCTCCTTCGGATCTCGTCGTAATAAATCTCGAATAACATCTCGTGCAACAAAATGTACTCGTGATGGAAGAGCCGGCAGCTCTTTTTCATCATAGCTAGCGCTATCGATTTGTTTGTAGAATGGATTACTTCTAGTGAGAATTTCGTAAGATAATCCACCAGCCGCCCAAGTATCTGCCATTTCGAAGTTGACTTTTTGACCAGGTCCTGGGATGGCAGTCATGATTTCAGGCGCGCGAGTTCGTTTGTTTCCACCAAGGTCAGTGTCAGAGTGTTCGAAGCTAACATCCCATGAACCAGTTGCGAGAGCACACCCAAAATCAGCGATAACTAATTGAGGAATTTCATCTGAAAATAAAAATTCATTTTCGAGGCTGGATTTTATTTGTCTAAAGATAGAAATTTCGATATAATTGTTTTCGAAAAACGGTATTCAAAACTCACCATCAAAATCATAATGTAACAAAATATTATCACTCTTCATGTCGCGTTGTGCCACCTTATGTTGATGCAAATATGTACAAGCTTCAAGTAACTGTGCCATCATGACTCTTCCTGTCCAATAATTTCGATGATGTGTCCAAACATAATCATGAAGTGTCTGTCGATATCGGCGCATCACAACGTACATAGTTTTTGGTTGCGCGGCAATAGATTCATACCATCTCGCAGTATGCAACGCATCCGGATATTTTTCCATTGCATCGGGAAGAATTTTGAGAGAGTCGACGAAGGCTGTGGTGATTCGCACAATGTTCGGGTGCTTGTTGGGGAGTGGCTTGAAGTTGCCCATTTTTCCTTTTAACAATTGTTCAGCTTTTGGATAAGGTGCCAATTCATTTCCCATAGTTTGCCATAAGTGATTTTCTCCACTTCGATCGTGCTCATAATTAAACATTAGTTTGATAGCCAGAGGATATTTCTGAAAGAAATAAGATTTTAAATATAACACTCCATCGTGAAACTTTCTATAGAGATTTTGATAGCACTGGAAAATTTATGAAATTTTTAATGTAGAATAAAAATAGATAGTGAGAATATTTTCAATGTGAAATATGAAAAAAAAAATCAATGATCACAGAACTTTTTTACAGCGATAAAAATTTTCATCAAATTCGTTGTATCTTCGAATCAAAACAAATAGAAACTGTTTAGATGAAAATTTTTTGAAAGAAAACTTACATTAAGCTTGAATTCGACTTCTGTTTCTGGTGGTCGTGACGCTAGGATATCGGAAACTTCATTGAACCCTCTCTTCGAGAAACTTCTATCATCTTTCGCAACTTTTGCAGAATATACAGCAGCATTGCATCCTTGACCCAGAAACTCTCCGAATTCGTAGTCTTCAATTCGATTAGGAGCATCCGACTTTTTCAAATCCTCATTATACCTTAAACTTTTCCCAAAAACATCTCGAATTCGATCCAAAAAATCGGTATTGTTTCGCTCCTGTTTCAGAAGTGGATAAAACTTTCGATTCAGAAACTTGTTCCGCTCAAAACGATTTCGTTCAATCAAAACTGACGAGAACGGTCGGAAAATTTTACCATTTCGCGCTATTAACTTGCCCTGGAAAAAATTCGCGTGGTTTTTAAAGGACATTTTGGATCCAAATGGAACTAACCAGTCTGAATGTCGTTTGGCGGGATGGAAGTGGAGCTCTTCTCAGAACAATATGAGCACCGAGATTGTGGCTGATAGGGAATATTCTAGGCCAGAATCGAATCGCACTTCGAGCCAAGACCTCGTTGGCGATTCGATAAGCAGCTTTTCCAAACCGCTTCATTGACATTTTGAAGCTTGAACTGGAAAAAAAAAACCAACCGTTGAAATTCAAATTTCGAAAGAATATGGAGAAGAATGATGTAGGTATAAAGATGGTAAAAACCAATTCCAGTCATTATCCCAATACAATTTAATTTCGCAAAGTTTATTAAGTTGGACTAGATATTTGAAAAAAAAAACAAAAAAAAATGCAGAAAAATTGTACTTTTTACAGAACTGATTCGTCGTGACCCTGATCAATAGGCTTTATTGTTACAGTTCGATTTACTTCAATAATCCCAAGCTTCTCGCCTCTTTTTCAGCCCATTCGGCTAATTTTCCATCATCGGTTATCGGCGAATCTTCTTCTCCACAAACGGCGTCAATATAAAATGATCCTGAAAAACAATGATTTTTCTTTCAAATAAATATGTGTTGTGAGATGTAACTTACTTTGAGCTGTTAGTGCTTCGAACTCGTCATCCGAGCTTGCTTCATTATCTGATGCGGAAGCTGAAAATTCGAAATTCGATTTGTTGAAATCAATTCTTGAAACTTACTAATTCTAAATCCTTTCGTATTTGAAGATTGACTAGTTTGCATTGTCAGAATAGCAGAATAATCCGAAAAATCGACAACAACACGACTACCTCTCACACTCAATTTCGACGCATCGGCGGCAGTTCCTCCAACAACCAAAGTAACTGGTGATAATTTGGGTCCTGAAGCGAACGCTTTGATAAATCGCTGAATTGAATCGTTCGAGATCAAAATCGCTCCACTCAAATCAACATGTTTCAGACTTCTTACATTCATAAGCGCACAGAAACCTTCGTCTCCAAGATAAGTACAATTTCTCATTTGAATGAGTTCAAGCTTTGTAAGTGTACTAAGATGTTTGACAACTTCAGAATTGACAGCGGCTAAAGATGATACATCTAATTGCGATAATTCCGTCAAGTTTTTGATAGAAGTTATTCCTTCGGCAGTTATTGAAGAATCGTCTCCAGCATTTGCAATACTCAATGAGCTCAATTTAGGTAAACCAGCAGAAATTGCAATAAGAAGTTCATCATTGACTAATGTATTATAATCCAATCTGAAATCAATCATTATGTTCATATAATCTCTCAAAACAACGTACGCTAATTCAGTGATATTTCGCATATGACTAATATGAATCAAACCGGAACTTGTCAAACTTTTATACGAATCTCCACAAAGTGTGAAAATCGATAAGTCTTCCATTCTTCTCGAAATCATACTCAAATTTTCATCGGTAATTTTATAACATTCATTCAATCGCAATTCTTTCAAACCAGCTGATGTTGTGCATAAATCTTCGAGTGCCAATTCATCAACTTTTGAGCAACCATCAAGGTAAAGCGATTCTAGTTGAGATCCGAAAAGGCGGAAAGCTCGTCCGTGTAACCGCTTAGAGTTTCGTAAATCGATAAACTTCAGCTTATGACCAGTTGATTTGAAAAGAAAGTAGAATGCTTTATCTCCCGTAGTTTCCATCCCTCGATAAGACAACTGTTCCAAATTTGTCAAGGTTTCTCCCAACTCTTCTAAAGCTTCAGCTTTTGCGTGTGTTCCACTGATATCTAACTCCACTAAATTTGGACAACAACTTGCTATGACCTTGAGAGCTCTGTCATCTAACAAATGAACGATTCCTGACATGTCTAATGACTTCAAATGTCCTCCAGCTCTTGCAAGAATCGTCTTCAGGTGACTAGTTCGCATTGGACGTTGTTTATTGAAAGTTGTTTCTCGTGCTAACACAATTCGGTTAACGTTTTGCCAAGACTATAAAAATTGGTTGTTTTGAAACGAGTTATATAAAAGTTGTTACCTTGATGGAAACTTCCATATACTTTTTGTTGACACGTTCTAGTCGAACAGTTTCAGAAATCGGTAGGAATGATACTACCCGCTCGAGAGTTTTTATCGGTAGGGACTCAATTGGGAAGACCTAGAAACACAGTTTTGTGCGTGAAAAAAAAAACTCAAAGCTCACATCATTACTGGTTGATCCAGAAGCAAGTGATTGTGTTGAAGACGCTCTGGAAAGTGGAGTTTCTTCACGGCTGTTATCATCGGCGAGCACGAGTCCTTTTCCACCTCGTTTCTTTGAAACATAAGCAGCTACGATCATCACTTGATCATAGAATTTGAGCTCTTCTGAAGTAGCATTTCGTGCACGCTCAGCTGATTCAACATTCCTGAAGAAAAAAATGTTTTTGGCTTTACTGGTTTACTCTTACTTGAAGGTAATGGTGGCACTTCCACAGTTTTTGCGATGTTTTGGCAAGGTTCCGAAAATTGACGAGTTTTTCTCTTCTTTCGGTAATATGCAATTAGTGATTTTTCCATAATTGGAGAAAAATGATGTGAGTTGAGATTGGGTTACGCGTGGAGAAATGTTGGAGACAACAATTTTACGGGCATCTCGGGAGGCGGCTTGGAACGCAATACTTGCGTCAAAATCTTGAAATAACATGCATTGAACTTGGAATGTTCCAATTAAAAAAAACTTACCATCTGTCTCTCCGGCATCAAAATCTTCACCATCAGCTAGAAGCATGGGAAGAAGTCTACGATATTTGATGAACTCGGCAGCGGAATGTGACCATGTTCTGCGCAATTTTCCAATACTGAAGAATCGGGCTCTCGTCACAAATGATTGAAATGCTTCGGTCATATCGTGAAGACCACGACTTTCCAAGTTTTGGCCATGAAGTCTTCTTAGCGCTTTGAACATTGACTAGAAATAAACAAAATCAAAAACCGAAAAGAATGAACGTTTCTTCTTATCAAATTATAAAGTTCGAAACCATTAAAAAAACCACTCACCTGTTGTGATTTTGCATCACCACTTCCGAAACGCATTGATTTGAAACTTCGATTGAAATCCATGGCTAATCAGCAAGTTTGATTTTTGATATTCTGAAAAAAATTGAGTAAAGATGGAAAAAAATTCAAAATAGAAAAAATCGATCTTGTTTTTCGCATGTTTACCACTTTCTCTCCCGTTTTTTTCTTGTTGAACTGAACAGAACACACAACATAAAAAGCGCCAATGCACCGGATTATTGACATTTTTAGTGAAAGAAAGAAGGCCAGCTGTTGGGTGGGAGAAAGCTCAAATATGTTATGGTATTTGTAACGACATCTAAAAAATTTGGAAAAGACTACGCTACTTGTTTGAAAGGAAAAGAAAATCGAATTGGTTTCGGATGTTCGGAAACGCGATTTTTAAAACATTGAATCACATTTTTTTTTTCAAAATTAAAGCTCAGATCTAAAAAAAACACAGTCGAACAAATAATCATAAGTTTTCTGAAGAAATTTTTAAAAATTGAAACGAGAAAATAAAAACAATAAATTTATTAGTACAGTATGACAATATTGAAGGCGCACGACAAAAATACCGAACTCCCATAGCGATATCAGAACGTTGTACTCCTCTCGGAATAGTTCCGGATGTTTTTTTTTTTACTTTTTGAACCGTATTTTAGGTAACTCGAAGTTTAATGTTTAGAATAGGCTTTTCTGCGTTATTTAATAGCAGAAAGTTAGTTTATAGTTTGAATTTCTGTGTAGTCTCATTTATTTATTTCCTTGTTAACATTCAGTCTGAAACATCGTAGTTTTTTTTTAAACCTGGAATTTAAATTTAAAACAGACTTTCCGTTTCAGAATTTTTACGTTTCTCCTCAATGACAAATTATGTTTTAAAAAAATGTATAAGAGAATTTTTTACTGGGTTGATCCAATCATTTTTTTTTCGCTTCTTTGATAAACGCGTTCAAAGTCGAAAGTAAGAATCCACGATAGGAAGAAATCATTGACTAATTAACTTTTTTATAATTTATGATGTGTGAATAAATTTATCTTTCAGTAAAAATGGACACTGATTCTGATTCCGACGATTGTCAGCAGTTGAAGTTGAGGTAAAAATATTTGAAATTTGTTTTAACATTATCCGGTAATTATAGCTTGCCAGCTAACCATGTCAGAGATTCGGAAAGCCAGGAAATCAATGTTCAGCCACGGAAAGAATTAGGAAAAACCAAATACGAATTCGATTTCAATCAAGGTCCTTTCGTCAACAAACAAAAAACTTCTGGTTTTGGAGATTGTAAGGTAAAATAGTTTACGCTATAATGAATAGCTAATTTACAACAACAATTTTATTTTCAGGAAGATCCACCAAACAAATTCCTGGAATCCAATGTTCTTTTCAATGCTTTATCCTGCGCAGAAAATCAGAATGAAAACGATCTATGCATTTTACGGCTGAACGACCTTCTTGCGAACATCGATTTATCTATTGAAACCATGTCCGAAGAGCTGATCAAATACGGGAAGATCTTGAATACCAAAAACTTGGAACAACTTCATCTTCTTGGCTTTACCGATAAATACAACAAAAACATCCTAAGCCAGAACATTCTTTCTCTCCAAGCATCACTTCGCCTACTCCACGCGGATTCAGAAGACCTCCAAACTCTATTATTCCAAGATCCTCCGAAAAAACCTACATTGGTTCCCACAAGAAACTACCTTGTCCCCGCTGGCCTCCTTGTTCTTCTCAGTGGTCTAGTTTTTGCATGGAAGAAGATACCAAATTCTTAATTTTTCAGCTTTTTTTAGTTTTCCAATAAAGTGTGTATATTACAAGCTTTGTAAGTTTCAGCAAATCAACAAATGCATCGTCCTAGATTACATTCTCAAAATGCAATAGTCAAAAAGAGAGCCCTTGGTAATCAACAGAATGATCGACAGGAAGAAAATGGATTATTCGAAAACATTATGTTGGCACTAGATATCATGGTAACAGTGGCAGAAGGTTGGAAACTTTATCGTGCTTTAAGTGCTAACTACAACATCAACAAAAAAACTACAACATCAAACGCAACCTTGAACTCAACAACAGCCTCAACAACAAAATCGAAATCAGTAATAGTAGTTGCAGTAACAATAGCAGCAGCTACAGCAATGATAGCAGCAGCAACACGATCATTATCGAGCCCAGTAAGAAATATCACATCCGCCAAATCATATCAATGATTGAAAGCAGTGAGGAAGATTCACTCCATGTTTTTTTCTTGAAATGCCTCTGTCTACGGAAGAAAAGAATCGAAATATTAAAAAAAGACCTGGAAAAGCTTGATCTTTTGAAAAAACTTAACATCAAACAAGTCCAACTTTTCGAACTGTTCTTAAAGGCTGAACGCGACAGAGAAGACGAAAAAAAACAGCTGGACAAATGCACTAAGTTGTTAAATACCCTTGAATCCGAAGAGCTCCAATTTCTTAAATTCAGTTTGATTGAAAGCGACAAAGACGATCAATTTCTTTCCACAAAACTCGTTATCATTCCCGTTGGTTTTCTTGTTGTTATCGGTGGCCTAGTTTTTACGTGGAAGAAGATGCCAATTTCGTAATTTTTTTCAGTTTTTTTGGTTCTCCTTTCTCCTTTCTCCTATAAAGCTTTAATTTGTGTATTTTCAAGATTTTGTATGTTTTACTAAGTCGTTTGACTCTTTATATACTTTGAAAGTTGTTCAGAAATGTTATCTATCAGAAAAATTTACAGAAAATGGGATATCATGGTAATAATTCTCGCGGAGGAGGAGGATTTAGAGGCGGATCCTATGGCTATAAGCGAAATTATCAAAATGAGGAATATGGAGATGAAGGTTTTGAGTATAACGAGGAAGAACAACAAGAGGAGAAGCCTGAAATGCACAGAAACGGTAGATTTTTTTTCAATTAGTATTATCAAGTTATCGGGAAAAAATTTACGTGTATGATATTATTTTCAAATAAATGTTTTATAGCTAATCGCCAACCTTTAACAAAGCGTCCAAAGAAAGAAGGAGAAGAAGAACAATCCAACGAATATCAAGGTCCAAGAGGCACTTCAGCAGTTCGTCAAAAATTCGAAAGAGCAACAATGAAGGCTTGGAGATTAATTATCAGAAACATGCCGTTCAAAGTGAGTTTTCTTTTTTTGTTCAAATAATTTCATATGTTCTGTTTCAGACAAAGAAAGAGGATTTACAAAACGTATGTTCAAATTTTGGTCGTTTCGTTGAAGTCGTTCTTCCTCCATCGAAAAAAAACCCAAAAATCATCGCGGGTTTCGGATTCATTCAATTTGTCAAGAAGGAAGATGCTGAAAAAGCTCGCGAATTTTTCAATGCTAACAAGTTTCTGGGAAGATCAGTGGCTGCAGATTGGGCACTTGATAAGGATACGTATGAGACGAATGCTCATGAAGAAAAACAGAACTTGAAAAAAATTGTGAAAGTTGAAAAAACTGGCGAAGATAAAGTGAAGAAACCGAATGTGAAAAAGTTCAAGGAGGAAGAGGAAGAAAGTGAATCAGAAGAAGGTTCTGACGAAGAAGAAGACGAGGATGATGATAATGACGACGAAGAAGAATCTGAAAATGAAGACGATGGTGAGAAGCCGAAAAAGAAGAAAACTTCCAAAAAAACAGAAACGAAAACAGATCAGGCTGTTATCGATGGAAAAGTTGTGTTCTTGCGAAGCTTGTCATTCGAAACCAAAGTTGAAGCGATTAAAGAAGAACTTGCAAGATTCGGAAAGATTGATTTGGCCATAATCTGCAAATATAAGGACAGTGGACATCCTAAAGGTAATCTGTTTATTCATAGTAGTTTTTCTCAATAATGACATTTTAGGAACTGCCTTTGTTCATTTTTCAACACCTTTGGAAGCATCGAATTGTATAGAAGGGATTGAGGAAGGTCTGATTATCGATAACAGACTTATCAAGGCGAATCTCGCGATTCCTCGAAAAGAAGCTGTTGATATGGAGAAGGACAAATTGACAAAAGTTCCGAAAGATCGCAGAAATCTTCGATTGGTTCGTTTTGGATTAATTCGTGCTGGAACTGAAGCTGCCAAAGGGATGAGCAAAGAAGACGCGGCGAAAAGAGAACGATTGGCTGAATCGAGTAGAAAGAAGTTGGAGAATACCAATATGTAAGAAAGTTTCCACAGAAATTTATGTGAAGAACTATTTAAGGTTTGTGTCACCAGTGAGATTGTGTATTCATAACCTACCACAACGTGTTAACGATGACAAATTGCGCGAAATTGCTCTTAAGGCGTCGAGTTCTGGTGCAGAGATCACAGAGTGTCGAGTCTGGATGGATAAGAATCGGTTGACCAATGACAAAAAACCAAAGTCGGCTGGATTCGGTTTTGTCGCTTTCAAAGAGCATGACCATGCACTGGCATGTTTGAAAGGTTTGAATAACAATCCGGACACTTTCGGAAAGGACAGTCGACCGATTGTTGAGTTTTCGATTGAGAATTTAATGGCACTTCAAGCAAGAGTGAGTGTTGTTTACCTTATTTTATAAATATTAAGGTTTTCTAGTAAAAAATAATTTCAAAAATATAAATATTAATTTTAATTATGCGTATACTTTTAGATTTGTTTGAAACCTCCTAACTTTAAATTAACTATTTTTCAGGCTCGACGAAGCGTCAAAGTATCGGAAGAAAAAATGAGCGAACGTGTGATGAACGAGAAAATTCGCCAACAAGTCAAGCAATCTATTGGTGAAGTACATACTGCTGGAATGAAGTTCTTGCCCAAGTTCACTGGTGTCAAAATTCGTCATCGTAATTTGACTGGAAGAGCGAAGAAGAACGTTGAGGCCAAAAATCGATCGGTTAGTGATTTCTTGTTGTTGAAAATTGATGACCGTGGGACAACTCCAATTTTAATTGTTCAGTTCCATTGTTTTTCAAAGTGGCTTGTTTTTCAGAAAAAAAACACCCTGATTAGTCGTTTCTATAGTTTCGATGAGAGGTCAAAAATTACCGATTTGTTTAAAGAAAGAACTGGTTGACAGGTTCTGGGCATATTTTATTTTTTTCAAAAGTATTTACATCATCTAATCTTTGATCGATGAACATAGCTGTTTCAAAACAGTAAACAACTTTTTTTTTCTCTCTTTCTCTTTTCGTTCTCGCTGTGTTCCTTTTTCTTCCAAAGTACATTGTAGTCTTTCACATTCTCACATCAACATTTTTTTTTGTCATCATTAATGATTTCATCTCCGCTCATTTTTTGCTGACAAATAGGCTAAATTGTACTTTTTCCAGAAGCAGAATAAAAGCGCCGCTCCTCCACCGGCACCCAGCAAATCTTTGAAAAAGAAATCGATGAAAAATGTGACGAAATATCTATCACTTTCCGCCTAAACTCTTTTTGCTTGTTACCCTTTTTTGTTATTTGTTATGTTCTTTTATCGTTACCATGGTTTTTTGATAAATTTTAGTTGTTCAGAAGTTTTCTCATATTTCCTTGGTTTTAATCCTTTATCACGAATATTTGTAATCATTTTTTTGCTTGTCAATTATTTTATCGTTTTTTTTCTTTCAGAAACATGGCAATGATAGGTTTGTTTATTCTATTCCTGACTAACGTTTTTTGAATTACATACGAATTTCTATTTCTTGGCTTGCAATTTTTCATTTTCAGCTGCTCGTCGATTCATTTCCTCGACTTTTGCTGCAATGTCGTCAGTCTATGGAATTACTGTGAAAGATGCTGATGGAAAAGACACCAACTTGGAGAAGTACAAGGGAAAAGTGTTGATCATTGTGAATGTTGCATCACAATGCGGATTGACCAACTCGAATTATACACAATTGAAGGAATTGTTGGACCAGTAAGTTTCGAACTCGGTGTTATTTATGATTTTAGATAATTATATTAACTTAGTTCACAAATTTGAGGTTAACAGATGCCTCTATTTCGACATTTCGAAAAGATGTTGACAAATATTTCAATATCAAATCAGTTTCCTCTGAACAAAATAATTTTTGAAGACATAGAAGCCCTTCAGTGAAGCGTGATCGATATTTCGAAGATTAGTCTTGAATTTCGAAAAATATATATCATGTTCAGAGATAGTCCTAAATCACATTGAGTTATATCAAAAAGTTTGAAAATGAAAAAAATATAAAAAATGGTTTATAAACTTGACCTATTGTGAGCATTGTAAAAACTTTTGCGAAGAACTTCTAGAAATAAAATATATATCTTCTAAATTTCTATCTTTTTAGATACAAAGGACAAGGACTTGAAGTGGCCGCTTTCCCATGCAATCAATTCGGTGGTCAAGAGCCATCATGCGAAATTGACATTGCCGCTTTCGTTGCTGACAAGTTCAAATTCGAGCCCGACTTGTTCCAAAAGGTTGATGTAAATGGAGATAATGCAAGCCCATTGTACAAGTATTTGAAAAAGGAGAAAGGAGGAACTTTGATCGATGCAATCAAGTGGAATTTCACCAAATTCTTGGTCGACAGAGATGGACACGTTATCAAGAGGTTAGTAAAAAAATTTCGAATTTTGTTTTCATCATGATTTAAAGGTTATTTTATTCATCAAACAATAATTATACTTACATCATTCTGATTTATTTTCAGATTCGGCCCAACCACCGAACCAAAGGACATGAAAAAGGACATCGAAGCCGCACTTGCCGCTCCTGCCAAGCTTTAAAATATTCGAAATCTGTAAATAATATCTATCGTTGCAATGCAATTTAATAAATTGAAGTAGTTTCTCATTTCTGATTTTTTCTTCAAAGTTTGATTTCCCTGGTTCAATTCAGAATACCTTGCTCTAAAGAGCTTCCAAAAACTGGCGAGTTTCAGATGAATATAACTGAAAATATCGAAAAATTTGTGGATAATTGTGCGAATTTTGATGAGTTACCACATTGTTTTGATGATACGTTGCTGGATAAATTGGTGGAATCTGTCAAATTTGATGGTGAATAAAATTTTATACGCGATTCAGGAGTTTAGAAAATGCGGAATTTTCCAGAACCTACAACAGTTTTGGTAGAAAAACTGATAAATCAAATCGACTTCGAAGGCAGATGTGTACCAATTCAAATAACAATTAGACTACTTGAATCAGCTATTAGACATGGTGTTAGTTAAATACTGAATAATTTTCCGAATTTCAAACTTTCTTCTCAGGCCTTCAAAAATGATGAAAAACTTCTCGAATTTATAAATGATAGTGAACAATTATTGATTCAAAAAAGACCAGCAAAACTCTTCGATGATCTCTTCAATTTTTATTCGAATCCAATTGTCTTTGAAGTAAGAAAAGCTGATTTGTGGTTGAGTAAGTTGACAAAAACTCGAAATGAAGTATAAATGAAATCATAAAACTTATTCAGATGTTTTCCATTGGTCTTTGAATCAAATTGATGAGCCGGCTACTTCGATTTTTGTGCGCAGGAAACTTCAGAAATTTATTTGTCATTTGAATTCTGGAGATGCTCGGAGATTGATGATTATTTCTGGAGTATTGCAGATTTTCGACAGGCGGGTTAGTTCCCTTCCTATGCCAGTCAGATTATTCTTCTAATTTAGAACCGCTACATCTCTACCTGAAATTCCAGATTGATTCAATGCATATCACCGATCCTGTCACAAAAATTCTCAAAACCTACGCTTCCGAACTTGTTCCCGAAGAATGTATCAACATTGTAAACACCATCAGAAGCTCACCTGTGAAGCTTGGTTTCAGCACCATCAAATTATTAGTTACTCTGCAGAAGTGAGTTACTATGGATAATTCTATATCTGAACTGCTGTAATTTTCAGAACTCACCCTGGTCTGATTATTCCATACACTCCGGACAAATGGAAGAACGAATCGAATCGCGTCGACTCAATTGTTAATTTGTTAGAAGATCCGGTAGTTGCAAATGAGGAACAAGCTCAGATGGTTGAATTGGTCACTGTATCGCCAGCGTTTAAGATTCTTCATCAAATTATGATTATACGGCACATGACAGATAATGTAGGCGTTTTTCTTTCAATCATGAAACTTAGCAGAAACATTATTTGACTAATCCAGATAGAAAATATCAGAATCATCTCATTTTCCAGCAAATCGATGAGTTCCTTCACAATCTTGAAATTCGTGCCAATGATCGGAGACTTGTCCGAATCACTGATTTAGCATTGCTCATTCCACAACTCAAAGGAAAAGTGAGCAGCGATCGCATTTGTAAGTTCTTGGATTTTCTAGGAGAACGAGTATTGGTAGGTTCTTCTGCTTCATTCTCAACATTTATCTTAGTTTTTCAGGAATCTTGCTCAGTTTTCATCGCATTGAAAGAGACGTACGGACAACATATTTTGGATGGTCGAGAATCTATCCGAACACTAATCAACTCTGGAATCAATTCCACCGATAGTCAACTAGTTGACACTTGCCTCGAAGTGGCATGGATGTTCCCAAAGTTTTTACCATCTCATGAGCAAACTTTGAATATTTTGTATAAAACACGCGATTCGCCGTATGTTTCGACAAGTTGTTTGAAAATTTTGAGAGATTATTATGGTGGAATACCAATGGAAACGGCTACTAATATTGTTCTGAAATTTGTCGATCCGCCACCAAGGCTTATAACAATGAAATGGTTGAATGAGACTGATGAAGAGATAGAAAATCCGGCAGATTTGGTGCATTATTGTATTCAGGATTTGGATATGGAATTGAGGGAAGAGGCGATGAAAATGGCGAAAAAACATTTTGACAAAGATCAGAAAATGGAGGCGATTCTTAGAGAATGGATCGATGTAAAAGTTTCACTTCAAAATATTCAATAAATTCTTTTCATTTTAGGATAAACACATTGGCGCGCAATGTCGTGAAATCATTGGTCTACCCCCTGTTGAGAATCCCGATGAAGCCATTCTGATTATCGAGGAAATGCTGAGCGCCCTACGGGTTGAACCAAACGAGGATGATACTATGGATTGTTATTAGAACAGATAATTTATTGCCAAGTATAAATATGTACCCTATTATGTATGCGTGTGTTATTGTCGAAATAATCGTTGGATCTGGAAGATGGAATTGGTATTGGTGGGTGAGGGATTCCTGCATGATTTGCGGTGGACTTACCTTTGATGTTAGTGCTGATGTGAATTGTAACAGGCGTTTTCTGAAATCAATAATTATTCAGAAGAAGTGAATAATTAAGAGAATGGAAATCTAGAAAGTTTTCATTGCCTCAGAAAAGTATGAAGGCTTATGTTTTTTTATTCAGTTCACATAATTTCTCTTACTTCTCAGGTGTCTTCGCTACTACTAGATTCTCTGTCAGTATTTCATGATACACCATTTCTTCTTCTTCTTCTTCTTCCACTTTTTCTTCTACTTCTTCATCTTCCAATGCTTCTACATATCCATCTCCTTCATCGCTGTTAGTTATTATCGTTTGAATTGTTTCCGTTGATAATGAAGGAATCAAATTTCTGAAATATTTTCCAAATTTACATCTTTATCAACTAACTCCTTCCTTACTGATATATTCGTTTACATTCATCTCGCTCTTTTTGGAATTTTCTCCTCTGTTTGACATTTGAAGCCAGTTTTTCGTAGTTTAGAAACTTTTGACGAAGTTCAATTGTCAGGTCGTTGAAATTAGGTCTGTAGAAAGGATCGTCCTGTGTACATTCTTGAATCAGTTTGGCTATGGATTTACTTGAACAATCTGTGATGTCCAGTGCGATTTTATTGAACTTCTGGAATCGAGAAAATAAACATGAGATAATTGTATTTTTTCATACCAAAAAGACGATTTGTCCATCTTCTTTCGTTCTATAGGGTTCTCCTAATACTAGGTAGAACATTATGTAGCCAAATGCGTAGACATCGGATTTTTCAGAATAGGCGCCTGAAAGTGTTTCTGGTGCGCGATATGTTAAAGTACCACCGACGCTGTAAAATTAAACATTTAAAACATTTTCATAGTTGGACACAACTAACTTGTCATGTTTTTCATCCTTGCGAAAAGATAATCCGAAATCTGAAATCTTTAGCGTAATCTCTTCCCGATGTACTCCACTACAATCCACGCATAATTTATATGATCTTCGGCCGAAATCATGCGTTTCATATTCACTTTCATGACACACACAAACATGCTCCTTGATCAAAACTGATAATTTATGTCAAAGTTGGAATTTTTATTTGATAACCTACTGTTCAAGGGTTTCAAATCAGCGTGCACAAATTTTTGAGTGATGAATAGCATTGTAGTAGAAATTTGTCGACACCAACCGAGAACTGTCATCGTTTCGACAGTGATTCGCTTGATTTTCAAGGAGTTCATAAGATTTTGAAGATCTGAGCCAGCACAATACTCGAGAATTATTCCATTTGAGTAAAGTGGATCATCGTAGATAATACCGAAGCATTGGCATATATTGGGATGATCCTCCAAAGCTAGCATTATTTCAGCTTCTTTTCTCATCTTGAGAAGAGCTGGAATAGTTTTTGTGGACTGGATAGAACGATATTCGAGCTGGTTTTTTCCAACACCTCTCTCATCTTATAATGTTCTGACACTGATCAACCTCCGGGTTTTTTTTTTAATTTGAAAACTTCGATTTCAAATTCCCAACTTTCAGCATACAAATCGATCTAACGCTTTCACATTTTTCAAATATTGGAAGTTCCATCTCCAGTTCGAGTTTTTGTTGAAAATGGATATTTGAAATTTGGTTCCGTACTTCCTTTTACGTTACGGGATCTTGATCAGCGTGATCTATTAGGTGATAGGTCACAGCATATTTTGAATTCATTTTTCTTATTCCAAAATTCCCATTTTAAAGTTTGTCTTTTTTTCCGCAGTAAACAAAATAAAAACCAATTCGCCATGAAAAATAACCTACATTTTTTCGAGTCCTCCTCTCTCAATTGTTTCAAAACTGCATCCCTCTCACGATAGAATATATGATAAATATTTGAGAATCCGCCTCCCCCAATTCGATTGAAAATCAGACGATCGTACTTGAGTTCAATATCATCACTGGAGGCTAAATTCAACATGAATGGAAAGAAAAAGGAAGTGTATTGAGCATAACATTACTGATAATATTATGGCTTATTTTATTGATTTCGATAGTATGTTATCAGGAAAGGTATACAAAAGTGAGAGAATGTTGGAGTTTTATTGGCGTTCTGTAGAGAATTACACTCAAACTATTGAAATATTTATTAAATAATATCTGAAATAAGTGAAATTCCAAACAACAAAAAACACTTGAAATAGACTCGTATTCTCCGATTTTTCAGTCGGCTTCGTTTTTTTCTATTGAGATTTTTGCTTCTTGACAAGATATGCGTTGTTGAAAAAGTTGGAGAAGAGCACCAAGAATGAGGCATATATGGCGAAACTCAATGCCAAATTATCATACGATTGTTGACATAGTTGACCATTTAGTTTGAGGATAAGGACGATGACCGAGATGCCGACTCCGATGAACATTTGAACGGTTTGGAGAGCAGTGACGGTCCTGAAAATAGGAATTTCGTAGTAGTTTTCTTGTTTAAAGTCAAAATTGGAATCATGACATCTGAATGAACAAAATAATTACAATTCCCACGATTTTTTTCGGTTTTCCCGTATAAAATCAGTCTGAAGAACTATGTCCTTTTATGTTTTAAAATGGACATATTCAGAAGATTTCTAGACATAAAATGGCCGGCCATCGGTCAAATGTTCTTCCAATCTTAAATTCAGAAGAAATGAAGTTTATTTTTCTTTCTGTGAAATGACTTTATAGAGTAATTGCTAGAATTTCCTGATTTTTTTCCAATTTTCTAGTTAGCTTTTTCGTATTGATAGAGTTTTTGACAATTCATAAAACCTTTTCCGTTCAAAAAATCGGCAAGAGTATACTATCCACCTCCACAAAAAAAACAGTGACCAACTCGAAACCAGCCTAAATATTTACTTAATGTGGAACTCTTTTCATAGTTCAATTATAATTCATCTAACACCAATAAACCTAGTTTATGACGGAACTCTTTTTTTTTCTAGAGTTGCTTCATTTTTTTTCAAACTCACATTGAAATGATTTTCGGCAGCCGATATCCGACACTTGTGATCGCATAATACGTATACATCAGCGAATGAACAAAATAGTTCATGAAAATGAACCATCTACCAGCGGCGGTCACCTCGACGGCTGAAAAAAACACAAATTTTGATCTTTGAATCCCGAAAAGTTTCAAATTCCCAAAAACTATAACATGTAGCCTAGTCGCATCCATCATCAAAAATGTTGTTGTTGTTTTCATGACAATTATACGAAAGTATCCATGGTTTCCTGCTATGTCCGCCCGCATATACACTTTCATTTTATATCATTTGTGTTTCCAATGCCAACCGGTTGGTTCTCATTCGAACTACAACCTGGATTTTGTCTGTTTGTTGGCAACAAAGAGACTAGACATGAATGAGGGAGTAGATAAAAAGAGAATAGCGCGATCATTTGTGATATCACAAAACAGTGGAGGGTTGTTTAGTGATGAACAAAGGAATGAAATTATGCAATTGCCGGCAAAATATGTGGATAGTGATAAGGTATACTGTGGGAAAATGACTATTTATTTTGAGAATTTTTCTAATGAGATCTATGACATTTTTAGACGCCGAGCACGAATTCGTGAAACCCGCTAAGATCAGATTTGGCCATAAATTCTTTCAAAGTCAACCAGGAAAAATTGTATTTGTGAGAAAATTAAAGTAAGAAATAGGCCATATTCTCATTCTCACACCTCTGGGTTAAATATTTGTATCCGATTTGTGAGTATCTTGCCGGTTTGTTTTTCCTTATCATTTGGATGTATGTACGAGAGATGTGTTTTGATCATTTTTCCCGATAAACGAAGATCATTTAAGAAGTCCTAGTAAAACTAGAAATTCTTCAACAACCAGCTAGGATTAAGATTGATCTCTGTTTCCCTGAAAGTTCCATGTCAATCACAAAACAATGAATAATTTCTAGGCATATGGCAAAAACAAAAAAAGACGATTCGTCATTTGTTGAACCGGTCAAAATACATACATTCATCAATCATTTAATATGATAAGCAGAAGCGGCAAAGGTACAAGTGGGTAAAAATATTGGACCCAGATGTGTTAACTTTGGCTTGGCTTATAACTATTTATTTATATTATGGGTTTTGTGATCATGAAATTACAGGGATTTCTCGAAATCTGATTGTGAGCAACATGTAGAGAAAAATTTGAAATTATCATGCAGTTAAATTTCCAGCTCATCAGGGAGAGAATGAGATTTTGCCCCAATAGGGCAACAATGTCAGATTTAGCCTCTGCAGGGAAACTGCGAGATAAACTCATGTTTCGCTAAAAAAAATTTTTTAAAATGTCAACTGGAGCACCAAGCAAGCGATACAACACACATTCTTTCTCCTTGTTTTCAACAAATTCTCACAATTGTTCGTCAGGTTCGATGTGTGCAGATTCAAAAAAGTTTACGACGCAATTTCGCAGACTGAACAACTTAAGGTAATTTGCTATGAAAGTGCTTCAATTCTCCCAAAACCACTTCAAATTTTTTGCTAGAGTCTAAGTTCCGATATTTTGATCCCCTTATTACCATATCATTGTTTCCAATGCATTGCGATAAAACGATTAGATAATAGTTTGGATATAAAACAGCTGTCCATTTCTCACTTTCACTAACTTCTTCTACCGGTTCCCGACCACATTTCAAAGAACCATTCTTGCCATCTTTCCCCCCTCCCCCTATTTGATCATTCATTCAAACCCCAAAGACCGGTTTGGGCGCATTTATTTGTACCCAAAGGGAACCTTTTCTTACCTGCATGCCACGTCAACACAAGAACCACGGCGTGATGATACCAATGGAGAAATATTACTGGACGTTTACGCAAGATTAGGAATATTGTATCGCCAAATTCGGCGATTTTTGAGAGAGCGAACATGCAGGCCCAGAATGCGGCTGGGGAATAAGGATTGACTGCGAAACAGATCGAATCGATTGGACCTCTGAATATGAAATTAGGTTTAGGAATAGGATTTAAGAAGGAGATGACTCACTTGCGAAAAACGGCGTCATAGAATTCGATACCGAATCGAAATGTTCCGATTAGACTGAAGATTGCTAATGAGCCGTTCCAAAAAAGGAGAAGAGGCCGAATACTGAAAATGGGTTTCATTGTGGCTGAGATTCTAGGTAATCTCGAAAAAGACCTTTTGTTTCTTGATATACGTATTAATTGCAACAAGGCTTGAGTGATTTTTTGGGTGATTTTTTGAAGTTTTTTTCTGACTGTTTTCATATGGTTTCAGACATTTTGGTAGTCAAAAATTAGCAAAGCTGGTGAAAAAAAAATAGGCTACACCTTTAAAGGACTTTTTTCAGTTTTCAGGTGCTCAATTTCGGAATCTAGTTCTTTTTAGGCTGACTATGAAACTGGATAAAATCGGGCCCGAAGGGAAAGGTCTTCTGAAGCCAATGAATGTTTTGAAAAATCAGATCGTAGTTTTTTCATGCTCGGGCTAGGATAAAATGGAACTAACTTCAGAGCAAAATTTCTAGAATCTAGAAAAATGACTTTGGACTTGGGTTCCGGAAAATAGTGATACTCAGAGACACTGTGGAGCACCCTAACACTCATAAAACTTCGCCTAGATGGGGTTCAAAATTTTAACATTCAATAGTGACGCGATAAATTAGGCTCCGAGTTGGACCTTTTTCGACTAGTTACTTTAGAGTAAAAGCAAAATTTATTTTGAACTGGAAATAAATGCATTTTTCATTTGCAGTTTTTCTGTTTAACAAAATTGAGTACATCATTTTCTTGAAAAAATTGTTCATTTTGAAACATATCCGGAAAATCTATTCAAATTGAACCCAATTTTTCACAAATTACAATTATGAGCTCGAAATTCACCAAAAAAATTAGTGTGCAAATTGTCGTCACCGTGTGCGCGTGAAGTGTATGCACAACTTTTTTCAAACGTGTTCGCAATAGAGCACACTTTCTTGCTCAAAGAACAAAAGTATTAGTTTTCTGTTGTTTTTTTTAACCAGCGTATCGCTCGAGAAAAACTAAACTGTATTTTGTTTCTTAAACGGATCAGAAACAAAGAAAGGTAGTTAAACATTTTGACAAAAAGTTACAGTGAATTCGGGCAACTTTTTTTTAATTTCATTATTCAAATATTTTTCTTCAAAAATTTTGGCTGGTTGAAAATAGACCCAGATATCATCAGTGTTCGAATTTTCTCATTAAAAAACTCACTTGTACGGCTTCCTTGACTCCATAAACTTTTGCAACAAATTAATAACAACAACATAGGCAATCGACAAATACACCGACTTAAACCAATGATTCTTGAAAAACGTGTGCACCTGCCGATCATCCCATAACGATTCTAACCAATAAGTTGTCTCATACTCATATTTACTATATAATATCGTCTCGCCATTACCCTTCCAAATACCATAATGAGGCTCCATTTTGAGCGAAAAAAAAAAACGAGGTAGCTGGAACAAAATGATAACTATGAGACAAAAAAAAGAAGAACAAGAAAAAAAGGGTGATAAGAGTTATCAGGATGGACGTGGTTTTTATGAGAACAGCAATTTTCAAAAAATGAAAATTCCACATTTTACACGTCAAAAAATCAAAAAATAATATAAAACGTAAAAAAATTGTTGTAATTTTTCTCTAAAAAAACTGGTTTACTCTGATTCTGATTTTTTTTTGCATATTTTAAAACTCTTAAAACCTCCCTTTAAAAATAGCAACAAAAAAAACATGCGACTCCCCCTCAAGCCATCTCTCTCAGTGCTTCTTCTCTACCTAATGTCCGTTTCCAAGCTCCGCCCACTTTTGCGCCTAAGTTTGTTCAACGTCTCTTCTTTGACTAGGCCTATTGTACTGTATGAAAAGAGAGAGATAGAGATAGTAGAGAAAAATACGAATTATATATTTATACATTTATATATATATTTTGTGCATATATACGGTTAAACATTCTGTGTGTATAGGAAAGGAACGAGGTTGTTTTGGCGAAAGAAAGAGAAACAAAAAATGAAAAAAGCATTGATTGAATCATGGGAGCAAGAGGAACGGAGGTGTACTTTAGTGAGAAATGAACTTGTCTTTGGAATTGGCAAAGGTGTTTTTCTAATTTTATAAAATGACTCAGTTTTTGTGAATTGTGCTCGAAAGTGTGGTCAAGGTGTGTTTCGATTAATGATAAGGTTATCAAGACGGTTCTTTGAGTTGTATCAGTTTGTGACGTACTGCGTTGGGGTGACAACACGTTGATCTAGTTGAACCCAGTCGTATCAAAAAATAAAAAAGCCAGAATTAACGGGATCATGTGACTCAACTTTTAAAAATAATCCAGAGAAAAGATGAGTGGGCCTGTGAAATCAGGCCAAGTTCTGACATGAGAATGGTGTGAAAATTAGGAGATTTTTGACGAGACCTATGTCTTTTAATAAGTCTTTAGACGAAGATCAACTTCTTGTAGTAAATTTTTTTCAAACGAGATCCCTAATACTCGATTTTCAGGTTCGAAGTTGGAATTGGAAAATTAAAAAAAAATCTTGAAAAATTATAGTGTAAGCTAAGCTATATGGTAAATTTTCGTACTTACCATTTCTAAAATGTCGTGTTTATATTAATCTGAAGAAAAATAGTTTTCAGAATTTTTCAGAGATCTCTAATAATGCCAAAAAATATTGAAAGATTCACGTGATAAATAATAATAAAATTTTACATGAATTTCATTTTTCAGTTTTTTCATAGTTTTTCCAAAGTTTTTCAAGTTCACAGCCATTTTTTCAGCGAAAATGTACAATCTAAGTTTGTTTTTCATACTTGATCTTCCTATAAATCGCTTCTTCAAAAGTCTTCCCACTTTGTAACTAAAATGTTTCGGCTCGAATTCGCGCATTGAAAATCGCGTTTTTCAAAAACTCACAAAATGTTGATCAGCGTTCGAAAATCTGTCGAATGACATATTTTTTTGAAACCATCGTCTGCTTAACATACCTTTTTTGAGAACCTGATTGCAACATCTCAACGGGTCCAACTAAAAAAAATCAAAAATTTTGTACTGAATTCAGAAAAACGGCTCATTTCGATTTTTTCAGTTCAGTGAATTATTTCGAAGTGGCGGTCAAATTTAGGAACTATCATGGCAGACCCGATACAAATGTGGCCCGGTCTAATTCGGAATTTATCGATTAACCTCCTTCGAGATATGAAACTGAAATTCTTACAATTAACTGCTCAAATATTGTCTGCATCTCCTTTGAGCGTGGCCTAAACGCAACCACTGCGCACTCTTTGAAAAAATCATAGATCTATTTTCATCCTGAGTTCCACCAAGTCCTAGTCATATCATATAAAAAAGAGAATTGAGAAGTACAGTATCTACGTGTCAAAAAAAAATTGCAAATAGGCAACAATTTTGAGATCTGGTTGTGAGAATAAACGGAAACCGTGGGAGAAGAATTACAAATTTATGTATCCCAAAAATAGGTTTTAGACAATTTACTCCTTGAGCTTTAGTATTTTTATTCTGAAAAAGATTAGCCTAAGAACAAGAAAGGCAGCCTGTACGTATCTCGCAATTGCCAACAAAAAAAAACAAACATGTTCAGAACAAGTTATATCAAACCTACATAATCAAACTAAAGAACTCCCACTGTTCAAAGAATCTTTTTAAAAAAATGTTATGTTGTAAGAAAAAAGTATTTTGAGTATATGAGAAAAGCGTGAGAACCTTTGAAAATAGAATTTGAGACTGTAAATTACTGTAAATGTGGTGGGACCCAATTACAATAATTATGGAGTGAAACTACATAACGAAAAAATATGTATATAGATTTGAGGGATTCACTAGAAAAGCTAACAATTGCTGACTGTCAAATTAGATCACTTAGATTCTTAAAAACCTGTTATATACCTGAATGTTGCCCTATGAGGGTCCCCGAAAAGTTAGAGTTATATAAAATCCTAAATGTGAGTTCGAATATGAATCAACGGTCTAGAAGATCCTATTATTGACCAAATAATTTTATTTTAGAACCCTGTATGCTTTTTGGTTAAGTCCCAAAAAATGTTCCAAAAAAGGAATTTTTTCCAGAAAAATGAGAAAAATATTCCGAAAAAAATAGATTTTTTAAAGGACAACCTTAGTGATTTTTGGATCCATGAAACAAAAACCAGAATAATTATTTCTGGGACCTCTGTTTCGGTATAGAGACAAAATGTTCCAGTTTTTGTAAGATGATATCTGCAAAAAAACCTGGTATTTGTTGTAAAAGTAAAATTTTACCCGAAAATATAGAAATAAAAATTTAAAGAGTTTTTTGAATTTTTTTTCTTTCACACGGTTCAGTGTCACTTGCCGGAACACCATGTTACAAAAAAAAAAATTCAAAAATCTCTGTTAATTTTGGAGTCCATTAGCATTGTATTAGTACGTCTTAGAACAAAATTCGAAGTAGATTCATAAATTTTGAAAATCTTTTAAAAAATTTATTAAAATACATTGCATTTTAAAAATTTGACTTTTCAGAAGAACAATTCCAGATGTTCAAAAACACTGGAACATTTTTTTGATACCTTCGAGCACATATGTCCAAAATATCAGACCAAATTAACTCTTTTGAGCCGAGTTATGATGATTTCAACCGCTTTTGTACTAGACTCTAGTTCAAAAATGACAACCAGCTTTTTTTGCAGAAAAATGAAAAATACTAAAAACGTGTCAAAAAATAGAAAACTATACTAGACTAGCACTTTTTGGCTTTTTGGCCAATTACAAATTTTCGTGTGGAAAAAAATGAATAAATATTGGTTTTAGGCGTATATTTGTATGTTAACTTGTAGTCATTGTAGGCGATTCGTGTAGTTCTTTTGGAGGAGCCGCCATGAAAATTAACTGCGATTTTTAGTAAGACAATTTTTGACAAAAAATTCTTTATTGTTCTTATTTATTGTTTCGATCGACCTCCCAGTTGTACACTTGAACTACGTTTAATTCGATCTTTCCGCGATTTTTGTTTTTCTTTGTATTTTTCGAACTCGGCCTGAAAGAAGGTTTCTAGATTTGAAGGACCCGAGAACTTACCCAAGCATCATGCTCGATTGTCCGGATAGTTTCCTTTGACTTTTTCTCGGCTAACAAATTTCGCTTCCAAATTGGAACCCCTTCTCTCTCAAATTGTTTTTTAAAATATTCTGGAGTGAAATAGCTCTTAGCCTTCTGAATTTCTTGTTGAGTCTGGAATATTCTTCGTTCAAAAATTAGAACATCAATCTAAATCCTAGCTCACCTTTTTGAACATTTCATCGATTTTCTTGTCATCAACTTTCACATTCTCGGTAGAAGTTGACATTCGATTACCATTTTCGTCTCTTCGCGAGATTCTTATTGGTTCTATTCGTATAGGTTCTGAAATCAAATGTTTAGAGTGTTTTGTATAGTTTTTGCTTTTGTTCGTCATATAATAATAATGACAAGAAATGACTGTGACAGTGTTCAGGGAAAATATAATGATTCTGTATCGCTAATAAGAGAAGGGACGAAATAACTTTTTTGAAAATTTGGACAGAACTAGGAAAATCAGATTGTGTTATCAAAAAAAAATAATTTAAACCATTTTCAGGCTATAGATTTTTGGTTTTTTGTTGTAATTCAGACTGAAATTCTAGACCGTGATACGCAATTTTCAATTTGAAAAGTGTTGATTTTAGCAAGTCCATGTTACGGTCCCAAAAGTGAAAAGACACAGTAATCATTGCTGAATATGGTAAGTATTAACCAGATATCAGTCGTTGCCATTGGGTTACTGTAGTTTCATTTTTCAACAGGAAACATTTGAAGAACCGGATTTTTTCGGAAAATGATAAATTGATATACAAGGTTATTCGGCATGTAAAATTCGATTTTGATATCAAGAATAACCAAAAATCCCATTTAGGTCGGAATATTATGACATTATCAATAGAGCGCATGTTACCTATTGAGTTTCGACCTTTCTACAGGGTTCACTACCCCAGAAAACTTGAATATGAACAGCTTCAGAAGTTAATTTTTGAAAAAAATCAGATATAAATCCGGAAATTACAGTTCCCCTAGCAGAGATTGAATTTCGGAGAGTATAGGCATACTCATTTAGTTATAAGTATTCTGTTCCAAATTGAACCTGACAAATCTCCTCATATAAAATTTTATCTCATTGATTTATCTCACACATACGGTGACGACAATTTTTACACTTATACCACATCTTTAACATTCCAAAAGTTAGTTTCAAATGAGAAAAACAAAAACTACAGTAAGCGGATGCTGAAAAAATCGCTACCATTGGGTTATTGTAATTATTTAAAATGTATTGAAGATAAAATTCAAAAATGAGCTGTAAGTCGAAAATCGGTAAAAAGTGCTCTATTGTTAATCGGTGTCAAAGTCGGCTTCCACAAGTCCGGCTACCCTAGAAAACTTGTGTGTGACGATTTTCAGAAGACGAGTTCAGAATGTTTAGAACCGGAAATCTTAAAGTACTGTAACCGAACAGCAGAGATCAGGATACGCATTTAAATTCAGATATTATTATCAGAATAGCATTGAATTCTCACCTGGGTCTTGTGAATATGTGATTTTCAACAGATCGTGTATTACCGATTGAGTGTTGATATAGGTGATTTACTATTTTCTAATTACTAATTTAGTACGATTCAAAATATATTAGACATTACAGGAACTTGAGCCACTTTTCAGACAATTTTACGCAAAGATTTTATAAATCCTAATTTTAGTCGTATTTCAGAAAAACACATGGAATTCCAGTCCTAGAATCACTTCCTCATTTTCCCCACTTCAACCTCCAACCTTACCTTTCGTATACTTTTGTGATTGTGTGATCTCATCCAAATTCGAATCCGGAGCATATGGTTTGAATGATAAATTGAAGGTCTCCACTTTCTTTTTCAATTCATCAAAAGGTATCGATGCTTCAAATAAAACAGTGTCGAGTTCATCAAGAATTTCTTCAACAGTGGTATCATCCCTAGTTTTTTGTTTAGGCAGGCGAGGCGGGGAACTGGAAATTGAGACAGTTGTTTTTTCAAGGGTTAGTTCAAAAATGAGCCAACTTTATAGTGAAACAGGGCTCTCCTGTGATCCTGTTTTTTTTTCAATTACGAATTTTCGGAACCACAAACAATATCAATTATTTTTGTTTGTTTACATTTTATTTTGCATATAATTATTGTTGGCCATTTTTTCCAAGGCCATATAGTTTTATTTTCTATTTTTCCCATTTTTTCCATCCATTTTTGCTGCCAAAAAAGATAAGAAACTGAAAAAATCTACTACTAACAAGAAAGTGATTTTTGACCGATAAGAAAAGGAGAAAATATTTCGCTAACCGTAAATGTTGCTCCTCTCGTGAGAAATCAGTTGACGGAGCACGTTCGAAAACATTTGACACCACTTTGTAGTCACGTTCTGGAATATAATATATATTAACAATTGAGGATGTATTTTTGGTAGGCTTCTGATGAGATTTATGACATTTTTTGGACCATGAGATGTTAATTGTTTTTGAAAAAAAAAATAGGATAAAAAACTAGTTAATATGGAGTAGGCAGTTTCTCGAAAATCCCCTGAAGTTCGTTGAGCTTCAGTTGTTCCCAGTCTGACTCAAATGAAAAAACCGGATCCCTAGCTAAGAAATCTACTCTTTTAGAGACAACTGGGCAGTTGAAAATTATTCTTTGTTGTTTTTTTCAATAGTTTATGTGTAATTCCTCAGACGCCGTAAACTTGCCGCATTTCTCTTGTGTTTGATGTACCAACAAAAAAATGAGGTAGGTCTAGTTTGAAACATCTCATCTTAACAATAAGTGTGCTCAAAACCAGTCCAATTAAAATAGAGAGAGATGCACCAATTTTGCTCCGATATACTCTTGGATTATGACAACAATAGTTCCACCAGAGCCAATCAGGAGCTTTCTTCAAAGGTTTAGATTATGTTTCATTTTTTTCTAGGTCATCTGTTTTCGATTTGTTATTCACTTCATCACTTTTTGTTAGAATCAGTAAATTTAGATCAAAAATTATTCCTTGTTTTTGTTTAGCTTCTCAAGATCTACAAAACATCCAGTAGCAATTGGCTAAATGGTCATAACTCCGCTCAAAATGGTTCTTTTGCCCTCACATTTTCAACAATTATGATCAGAGGAATGATTAAAGAGGACCAGCTTTCTGTATGAATGTATATGAAAAATAGAAATCTGAAAGTTTTTTTATAGATCGATTAACATTTTTTGTCAAAACTTGGAGTTGATTCATCAATTTTAAGCCATTCTAGAAAATTAGGAAAATTCACTATATTTTCAGAAAAAAAATCTTTAACTGGTTGTTTCGATTCACTGTAAATATCGAGTGCACAGGTAGAGAAAGCGTGCTCCACCGCACAAGCGCATTTTCGTCAAGTTGGTGGTCATCTTCAGACATTTTTTTTTCATATTCTGTTATTCGAGATATAGTTTACAACCGTTGGTCCTCATTGCTTATCTTATTGAGCACAATTGTGAAAAACATAGGGTCGAACACACTTTTTTTGAGTCGAGTTATCCTCATTTTGCCAAGAGGATATCAACTACTGTAGGTCTCATCAAGATTGACCTAATCTTCCAAGACTTACCACTTGTCTTTTTTGCCTTAATAGTATAATCAATTGGTGGTTCTTCTGGTGGTATCACTCCATTATTATAATGTAAATATTGATTAGAATTCCGAATTTGTGGAGATTGAGAATTTGGAAATACTCGTCGTCCAATTCTCTTCGGCTCAGAAGATGATGATGACATACTGCAAATTTTGAAATTTAGAAAGTTTAGTGAAAAAACTAAAATTTACGAAATACACGAGTTCAAAGTAAACTTGTGCATGCATCGCTTCTTGTCGAAAGAAAATGTTTGTGGTGTTATCACACTTTTTTATGATTTTGAATAGTATTGGAGGTTTGATTATTTGGGAGAGAAAGTGATAATAAGCAGTTTATGAGGTAAAAGAACACAAAATTCCTAGAAGTTAATAAAAAGCGAGGGTGTGTATGGAGAGAGGGTTGAAATGGAGATAGATAAGAAAAGAAGAAGTAGAGATCACTTTGTTAATGGAACCTACTTAGCAAATTATTTAAAGGGGATGTCCGGGTTCACAACAAAAAACTATCATGTTTGTTCGTTGAGTGAGAAAGTGCCTTTTAATTCAAATGTTCTGCTTTCGTTTGAGAAAAGTTGTTCAAACATCTCACGCGCACACGATGACGACAATTTGCACATTTTTTGATTAATTCGGAGAACCCCTTTAATATGGAAAATAAATTTTCAAAAATTGTTTTTGGCTGATCCTGTCAAAACTAGATACACGTTCTAAACAAAAATAATTTTAGTTTTGTATCATGTTGATAAAATCGTCATAACTTGGCTCAAGAAAATCGATTCGGTCCCATATTTTGCACAGTTGTGCTCAAAGAAATAAGTAATAAGTTCCAGTTTTTGTGGAATGCTATCTGTAAAGTTAGAAATCTGGAATTTTTTCTGAAAATTTTCATTTTTCCAGAAAATAAAAGAATTGTTTTTTCTCGGGTTTTGAAAGTTTTTTTTAAACAATCAAACGATATTTTGAAAATCCATTTTGAAATTTTTCAACAACTAGAATGACATTTGGGTATCAAAAATATTTCCCGAAGTAAAAAATGACAATTTTCAGAAAAAATCCACATTTTTGTTTTTTAGATAACGTCATATGGAGCCAAATACGGAGGTTATTTTGAGCCGAGTTATGACTGTTTAATCAACAGGATATCAACTTTTATAAAAATATAAATTGATCCTTATAAAAAATTCAAAAAAAAAACGCCTATAGAGAAAAATTTTTTGAGAGAAATATCGCGATCAGCATTTTTTTTGCTGAACATTTTATGACAAAGAATCTCCTAATCAGTTGAACTCTGGAAGCCGGAACCCTTTATAAAGCTGATGTTCCAACCTTTGACCAAAATAAATACCTAAAATAGACTCTCCAATTACATTCTTTCAAAAAACATATATTTTTATGCACCTATATCAGCGGAATTTTTACACTTACAATAGAGATAAGCATTGAAAGATTCTTGGCGCCTCTACTGCCAAAAAATCCACTTCAAAACATTTTTCAAAAGTGCAAAAAGCCTTGTCAAGAATCAAAAACGTTGAAATGCCTTATCAACCAAAATAAAACCTAGTTTAAGTCCTTCTTTAAAACGTTCTTAACTCTAGAAAAAAATAGAAGAAGAAAAAGAATGTGAGAAATAATAAAAATACGTTATCATTATCGTTTTGTGTACACCTAAAAAGTGTATATATGTAAATAAAAATATGTATATTTTGGAGGAAAAGAAGGAGGAGAAACAAGGTATTTGGTTACTTTTTAATTGTGACATGAAAAAATAGAAAAGCTTTAGAAGAAATGGATGGAT
Source organism: Caenorhabditis sp. 38 MB-2015 (assembly GCA_900536415.3). Taxonomy (NCBI): domain Eukaryota; kingdom Metazoa; phylum Nematoda; class Chromadorea; order Rhabditida; family Rhabditidae; genus Caenorhabditis; species Caenorhabditis quiockensis. Next base: position 111,671 of record LR550701.1, on the reverse strand, counting down.
TAGAAAAGAGAGAGGGAGGTGGACGGGAAACGAGATTGGGATTGAACCCTGGGAAAAAACACAGCTAATGAGAACTTGGGAAGTGCAAAATCTTACATACAGTACCTCAGAGAACCTGCATATCTTACTCGGGTTCACTTGACATGTTTTTTTTTTGATTCTTAGTTTCCTTTTTTTATTTATATACAATTTCAAAATTTTTACAACTTTCGGAGCAAAATTACAACCGCCTGGGTAATTTTTTACGATTATACATAATATATGTAATTCCGGTTTCACTATTTTATGACCAAGTGAAAATTCGCCAATTATTTGTTAGTTTGGGCTTTTTCACCTGGCCAATAGCCCAATCACATTGCAGATAACTGGACCGATTGTATCTTTAAAATTGTCAGGAGTACTTTGGTTTTTCTTCTGGCCAGCTATAAGAGTTATTTTTTAAGTTGAACAAAAAAATATATCTAAGTTTTCGAAATAAAATAAACAATTTTGATGAAAAAAAACGTGATCAACAACTTTCGAAATCATTTTTTGAAAGAAATGTTTTTTTTGAAATTTTAAACAGAAAAAATTACTTTACCTGAAATGGACCACCTGATTCGAACCTGGTCCTATGAAAAATGGGAAAAACAGACCTAGCCCTATTTTTTACAGATTTGGACCAGACAACCTTTTTCAGAGATCAATTTCTGGTTATGAAGGTTACTTACTTTGAGATGTTATTCAACTTCTCAAAAAAAAATTTCATTGATCACAAAAATCAGGACCCGTTCCAGCAAATTAGCCAAAAGGTTCAAAAACACAGTAGCCCGTTGTCAAAGGGTCATAAATCTCTACAGTTTTCTTTTTTAAAATCAAATCAAACTTGCAGGTTTTTGTGCTTTTGACTTGGATATTCAAAAGTCATTTTCTTTCTTTTTAAATTTTGAATTTCATTATTCACATATTTCTTTTCTCATCTTTTCATTCTTCTTTAATTATGTATTGTATCTTATACTTCCTTTCTTATTACATTCCAAATTTTATTCACAATACTTCAAAGTTTTCCAGATGTCATCCGATAAGGTATATCTTGATAACAATGCGACAACTCCTCTTGCTCCAGAGGTGATTGCCGAAATCACATCGGCTCTGAACCTTTGGGCGAATCCATCGAGTAACAATGATAATGGTGGGTTGTAGGTACAGATTTGTAGAAAAACTGCTCAAATAATAGCAAATTTTTGAAAGTCAAGTTTTTTTCAATTAAAAACTAACTTGTTTTTGAATTATTTCACTAGTTTTTTTTTAAAGAAACCATTCAAAAATTCTCCAAAATTCGTAAAACCCTACAACCTCCTCTTTCCAGCCAAACTAGTCGCTGAAAAAATTGATCAATCTCGCCAATATCTCGCCCAAATGTTTGGTGCACAAAAAGATGGTGTTATTTTCACATCCGGTGGAACTGAAAGCAATAATTGGATTATTCATGCCGCCATCAATCGAGGAGGCCTAAAACCCCCTCATATTATAACAACTTGCATCGAACATCCATCAATTCTCGAACCTTTGAGAATTCGTGAAGAAGCCGGTGAGATTGGTAAGAGTCCCTCTTTTTAGCTAGCCAAAATAAAGTTCGTCATTCTCTTTCAGAAGTCACCTACATTCCTGTCAACTTTGATACTGGTCGTGTTGACGTCTCTACAGTAATCGCCGCTTTGAGACCAAACACATGTCTGGTTACTGTAATGTTGGCTAATAATGAGACTGGTGTTTTGCAACCAGTAGAGGAAATGTTTGGGCTAATCAGAAAATCGGAATTCTCTCCAATTTTGCATTCTGATGTGGCACAGGCTGCGGGGAAATTGCCAATCAATATCGACGGATTGAAAGCGGATGCGATTACTGTAGTTGGGCATAAGGTAAATAGGAAAAACTGCCTATCTAACTCATCGTTCTCTATTTCTTAAAATTTTTATTCAACGAAAGAGATATAAAGTATTCAATGGAGTGTTTTTTCAATATAAGCAAAACTTGAAACAGTTAAAATTTAAACTTCAAAAATTTTCGACAAATCCATAATCAATTTCATCTGTTGAAAGGTTGAATTGGAAATTTCGAAGATTAATTTTTGACTCCTTATTTTAAAAATGTAATAATCGACAAACAGTTATACAAAATAACTTTTGCAGTTCTACGGTCCTCGCAATGGTGCTTTCATCCTTCGCCCCAATTTCAATATCCCACCAATGATTTATGGTGGAAATCAAGAGGCTGGAAGACGTTCCGGGTAACTCCCTCTTCCTTGTCCGATTTCAAAATTAAAAAAAAAATTTGCAGCACCGAAAATACGCCAATGATTGTCGGTTTGGGTGAGGCGGCGCGGGTTTATTTGGCCAACTCGGAAGGCATTGAACAACATTTGAGAGAAGTTCGAGATTATTTCGAAGAACAGTTGCAAGTTCATCTTCCTACTGCGCATGTGGTTCATTTTCAAACATCCGCACGGCTTCCGAATACTTCGAGCACTGCGTTGCTCAATTATTCACCACATGCTTGTGGTTTGGTAGAGAAGTAAGCCTATTATGTTTTTCGAATTTAGATCCTAATCTCTTAAACTCTGTACTCGGCTATAGTAACCTCACCATTCCAGAGCTCAAACATTCTCCGCTTCCACCGGCGCCGCTTGTCACAAATTCGAGTGTAGTCCAATTCTAAAAGCGTGCGGCGTTCCATTCTCCATCGCTTCTAAAACTGTCCGCTTCAGCTTCGGCCGACAAACTACCAAATCCCAAGTGGATACAGTAATCGAGGAATTGAAAAATTTATGTGCTTAATTATCTACAGTAAAATCTACCCTAAAATTTATGCCTAATAAGACCTTTCATCATGTCAAATGTGTTTCCATCGTCGCCAATCGAGAAGATCTAAAAAAAATGGGACTAACTTATATGTGGAACGGTTTTTTGTTCACTTACCTTGTCCGGATTAGTCTTACTCCGAACTTGTAAATAACCGTACTCATCAATTCCTCGAATTGTAACCCGTTCATTGAAATCGGAAAGTAATACTTCTTGTTGTGAATGCAGCCAAAATTCGTAGTATTTTCGGCGGAATTTATCCGGACCGTGAGCTTCATAATCATTGAGATAAACTGGAATTTTTAGAGATTGGGATTTGAGGTTGTTCAGGAAATCTTACATTGAAATCTGTTCAAAGTTTCAGCGATGAGTTTTTCTCTTGTGATAACTTTTTTAGTTGTCGAATCCGCTGGTAGCATATCATTCAAGCAAATTGTAGGTTTCTCGTTCGAGACATTTATACCGCAACCTGGAACAAGAAAAATTTTAGAACAGCATAAAAAGGGCAAGTTTTTGTCATTTAAAATCGAAAATTTTAAATCAGAAAGGGGTTTTTCAAAAGAAACGAAACCGAAAAAAAATTCAAGAAACCATGAATAACAAATTATCAACAGAGCACACGTCATAAATATTGATATTTTTTTCAACTTCTTTTCTCGTTAAAAAACTCACCAATTGCCACCAAAAATTCATCATCCCTTTGTTTACACGTTATCAACATCCCTCCAACTTTGTGCGATCTCTCAAAATACAAATCATTCGGCCATTTGATTCTCAACGGAAAATCTTCACATCCACTAACAATTCGAGCCGCTTCAACCAATGAAACACAGAAAACATGTTGAAGAATTGGAATACATTTCGAGAATCGGGAAGATTTGTGAATGGTGAAGGAGAAGTTGAAAAGTGCCGAACCGATGGGTGAAATGAATTCGTTTCCACCTCTTCCACGTCCACTTATCTGGCGATTTGCAATGACAACAATATTGGGTAGAGATGGAATAGCATTGTTCAAACTGTCGCAAATATCCATTGTTGTGGTCGCGATGTCAACAACAACCACAACTTGTCCAATCCTCGTTGTCAAATTCTCAAAATATTCGCCAAAGTTGAAGCCAGAACATTCGGCCTGATTTTGCATGACTTCAATAGGCAAAAGATTAGTCGACACATCGGGAAGGCCTTGCTCTTCAATGATTTCTGATTTTCGGAGGAGCACTTTTGGACTAGTGCCAATTTCTTCACCTAGTCGTATGCCGGATATTCCATCAATTATCGAGTCGAACTCGGCCATCATGACTCCTTTGGTGAGAGCGGGGAGGGTGTTTTCTGCGACTTTGATGCCGACTCCTTGGAGAGAATCACGAAGAAGATTGCTATCTGAAAAAAAAACAATTATTTGGATCTGCAACAGTTTTAGTTTGTGATTTTACGAAACTAGCATTTAGACTTTTCAAGTTTTTTTTAGGTTTCAGGTATAAAACTACGACAACCGAGCTCAAAAGTTTCAAAACAAACAATTTTTGGTTCCAGAAACCATATGTGTTTTTCTTATTTCACTGTCTTGTGGTATAATTGTTTTAACTCACTCGGTGATAACAACTGTGTAGTTGTTGCATCCGAAAATAGTGCCGACGCATGCAAACTTCCACTATTCTGCATGTACAAAAACAGCGGTGAGTTTTCATCTCTTTTCAGAGCCACGCTGAAACTCGCTCCTCCTGGTGCTCGAAATGTTTCATTGATTTTAACCGTCTTTTGAAGAACTTTCAGATTTTTCTGGAGGAATTTGGCAAAATCCTTATTCGTCTCTTTCAATTTGCTCGTTTTGTTGTCAAATGCGAATCGGAGAATCGATGCGTTTTCTTTCGAAGAATCACAACCAGTTATACTTGCGAGCAATTTGTTTTGACATACAAATATTATTTTGCCATTCTGTAATAAATTCTCAGGTTTGATGATTTTTCAGAAAAGGTGTTGAAATTCTCACGTTATTGAAATAGTCCTGTATTTTTTGCCATGCCCTATCATCCAACTCATTCGTTGACGCCAAAATCACACAAACTGTCGATTTCTCATTCCATGGCTGTTTTCGAATCGCTTCAATGGATACATTGAATACCGTGATCTCATCTTGAGGTAGGAGAGAGTTCAGACGATGTCGGATATCTGTGTATAGGTTGGTGTCGCCGGCAGTGTACACGAGAACCTGAAAAGCTTAATTGTATTTGGAAACTTGTTTTTTAATACTTACTGAGTCCGGTTTAGCCATAGCTTTGAAAGAAGAATTTCGAGCGATCAAAAAACTTCGAATTGGCGTTGTTGAGCCACGGCTCGACGAATTTGACCGATTTGCTGCAAGAATTTTCAAAAATACGTTTTTACTCTAATTTTTGAGGTTCACGTGAAAAAGAAAAAAATTTTCTATCAATTTTTTTTTTTTGAAAACTACAACGTTTTTCAACATTGACCAAGGTCATCTGATAAAAAAAATGCTTGTTTACATTTCACAAACAATAAAATGTTTTAAACTCACTTGCAGCCGACGTAAATCCACGAAGTGAACGATTTTGAAAATGTTCGTATGAAGAAGGGCTTGCCGATCGCCCACGATCAGCTGCGAATAGAAAACATTGCAGATTTTTCGGGGTTTTAGTGAAAATAATCGGAAAAATATGCATATGGCCTAGAATATCGGTGGGAACCTAGTCCATATGCAGAAATATGACCGAGAACTTCAGTAACTCACCTTCTGGAAATGCTGAAAATCGTCGTTGTGTAGATCTTTCGAGTTTCGTAGCGACTACGGATGTCTGAAAGATCAAGTTGGATAGGTAGACGTAAGTTACTTACACTTCGTTTGCTTCTAGAAGCAATAGGTGGCTTGGAAAGGTCAACCTTCATAGATTCATCACTTCGGTTAGTAGGGTCAATTGAAGTTGGATCTTCATGGGGATATGGAGTAGCTGAAAATTTTAAACATAAAAAGGAAAAAGCGGCAAATCGTTAAAGGAGACACTCTTGTTTTCCGGATTTTTTTAGAATCGAAATTGACAAGTATAGCTTCAAAATGAGAGAGCTTGTGAACAATCCAAATAAAAAACAATATTTACTGAAGTTTCTTGTTTCTCAATAATATTTCATATAAGATAATTATTTCCCGAAACGTATTTCCAAATATGTTTTCGAAAAAAACGTTTCTTATCAAAAATTCTATCGCATGATGTATTGTTTATCCGGCGAGGTCAGAAGTCGCTTGAAAATGGGAAGAAAATGAAATTGGTTCGGATCGCGGGTAGATCAAAAATGTCTTGTAGCGACGAGGTGAGTGTGTAGTTCTTTTGGAGCAGAGACAAATCAATATATTTGTTAAACGTTGCTTTTTTTGTTGTTTTTACCACAATGAAATCAGAAGAGAGTTGCTTTTTCGTAGTAAAATGTAAAAAAAAACATTTGTATGAAGGAAAATGCGGTTCATATTCAAATATTTTCAGAAACCAGTTTTCAATAATTTCACATGGTGAAAATTCATAAAAATGTCAAACAATCTAATCGGAACTGATTGAATGAATAACCATTTCAAATAGTTTTTCTGATAGAAAGTTAACAGTGCCTGAAATCGGTGATATCTACACATGTCGTTAACATGGGTGTGCACACTTCCGGCACTTAAATTCAGTTTTTCCTTCAAAAACGCGAAGCTTTGCTAAATTTATTATGTTGAAAACAAAAAAAGCAACGTATGATGAATATATTGATTTGTCTCTGCTCCAAAAGAACTACACACTCACCTCGTCGCTACAAGACATTTTTGATCTACCCGCGATCCGAACCAATTTCATTTTCTTCCCATTTTCAAGCGACTTCTGACCTCGCCAGATAAACAATAGGTCAACTTGGAAAAACCAAGAACCACTTCATTAAAATTTAATTTTTTTTACATCCAAAAAAACTCACAATTTCGATTATTATTCGTAGCCTTCTCCATATCTCCATCATTCTCTAAATTAATACTAATCCCTCCCGAATTTTCCCGTTTCGCCAAAAGTGCATACGAAATCTTTGGAGTTTCTTCAATAAATCGACTTGAATCAATAGTTTCGGAATCAGTCTCATCAATCATTCGCAGTTCTTCAGTCATTCTAGATGTTTTATCCGAAATTTCACTCGAAAATGATTCTGAAGTAGTCGCCGAGACAGGTACAACTGATCGATTCAGTATATCTTCGCTGAAAAAATCAATCTCGTGGAGGAGAAAATAATTAGGTACTTACTGCGACAAATTCTGATTCAATTGCTTGATATATCTTGGAAATTCTTCACAATTTGACTCAAACAAACTGTTTCTTGGACTATTACTATATCCTCGTATATATCTGGGAAGACTTCGGAATTCTTCGTTGGTGGTGAAGAACTTCGGCGTGCAAGTGATCTCAGGAGATTCGGGGTTGTCAGGTGAGTTGCAAGAATGATAACGGCGGCGATTTGTAAGCGAATTTGATTGAGAAGATGATAATGGACGACTGGAAAGTTTGTTTCTTTCTCAAATCAATAAACTTTCAAAAAAGAGGAAAAAACGCAGACACCTATCATAGGACAATTGAGGCTAATAGTGCAATTCTCGCCCAAACATCCAGAATAAGTGAGCTCAAGAGTTTCTATGGAAATCTAATCCTCAAGAGGATTAAATACTTTTTTTAAAAGCAAGCTAACCTTTTCCTTGGTGATCTTATCAATTCGGATGTGTCAAGATGTTCATGACTGGCGAATTTTTCAGAATTGGAGCATCCTACGAGATATTGAGATGAGACATCGCCCCAGAAAAGATGTTGGAGGATGGGGAGAGGTCGCTGGAATTATAGCCTAACTTCAGAAGCAATATCCGTAAGAAACATTACCTCCTGACTAGTCGAAGCTAGCGACAACATGGAAGAAGTGACCTGTGTTGCTCGCATTGTTTTCTGTTTTCCATTCATTTCTTGTGGTGGAACGAACATGCTACAAATCTGAACCACAGTGAAGTGTTCATCAGTTAAGAGACGTTCCGAGAACGAATCGACTACTTCAATAAACATTTGGAAGGAGCAAGCATAAATGGATCGGGTCTGTGTTTTGTGAATCGCGAGGCGATCGCATTTTTCATGAAGCTGAAACAATTTGAAAATAATTATGTCGAAATTGGAAAATAATTTTTAAATGTACCTTAAAATAGTTGGGAGTTAGTATTTCCTGCTGTTCTTCCTGGTCACTCACAAACTCTCTTCTTGAAATATTCAAAGGAACATCTAATTCATCACAAACTACAAAATAAATTGAATCTTCATTGCAAGGCCAAAGAGAAGGGCAGAATCGCCATTCATTAACTCGAAGTGTCTGAAAAAAATGAATAATCAATTCATTTATAGTATTTCTAAGGGTTAATTTTTAAGTTTAAATCAGATGAACTTGCTAATTTTCAATATAAAACCAGCCTGTTTCACAACTGCCTGAGATCAGTGAATGATAAATTCTGACATTGGAAACTGGGTTAAACTTCATCCCGAACTTATTTTAATAAAGTGTGATAATGTCCAAATATGAAATATTTTCCGATTTGGACTATATTATTGGGAACTCACTGACTTAATGAGTTCTTCGACTCGTAGAAGCTGATCCTGATAATAGAATACAGCAAAAAATCTTTCTAGACTGAGCAAAATTCGACTAACCGATTTTACTTTCCCCCAAAAAAATATTTATGCATGAAATCGATGAAACTTTGGACAATAGTGGGTCACACAAAACTGTCATCAGGGTTACTGTAGCTTAACTTTTACTAAGGCATATAATAACAATATTTTATAAATGCAAACTGTCAGATTTTTACCCCAAGGTTTTTCATACGGTTCAATTTCATCCTCTTACCTCAAATCTCTCGGAAAAAACTTGAATAAGATCATTGTGAAAAACCAAGTTCGAATCCAGCTTTGGCTCACTACTTGGTCTATATAATCGACTATTACTACTTCGTTTTAAAATTCTGAAACAGAAAACTATAATTTGAAGTCTATTTTGAGATACTCACTTATTAGTTTTCCAAATAAGCATCTCATAATTTCTTGTTACCCGTTGTTGCGCTAAAAGAACCCGTAAAAAATTGGCAATTTGTCGTTTTCTGGCGGCCTGAACAGGATTTTGAATGTGAATCTCAAATAGTTTTAAAATTCACCTCAATCGCCGACGAAACCAACGACCAAACAAAAAATATCATGCTGAAAGGATGATTTCTAGCTTTGAAAAGCTTTCAAATCAAAGATCAGCTCCGGGCGTCATTTTTTTGCGAAAAAGGATAGAAATAGCACTAATTGAAATGTCACAAACCAGAAAAAACTGAAAATCCTCTATGCGCAGAGAAAAAAAGCACAAAAAGGACTGAATCGATAAAAAAATGCGAAAAAAAATGTAGAAGAAAATGGGGAGGGGAAAAGACATGTTTGGATTAGGCTAGAAATGAGCAAAATTTTATTTTATTTTTGGAAGACAACAAGAAACAAAACAACAAAAAAGTCAACAAAAACTATAACAATCCAGGGTTTTAAAATAGAATCTGGGTGTGAAATTTGCAAGAAAAAAATGACAAAAAATAAACAAAAGATTCGTGGGAAATTATTAAAACTATATTGAAGACAGGAGAGAGGAGAATGAAGAAGTTTATGCTGAAAAAAAGATGTTTGATTGTGCAAAAAATCGTTTTCGGAAGATATCCGATTTCTAAAGTAAACAAATAATTACATCTAGTTAAATTTTCAATGCATATTGTAATGTATTTTTTTTAAAATAGAAATAAGAAATGCAAAAATTGGGAAATTACCGCTTGAAAGCGGTTGATTTTTTTTTTGAAATACTAATTTAATTTTCGAATCATAGCTTGACAAACTAGATTGGAATTAATAAAAGGAAGTCTTATCTATTTTAGGGAAGAAACTGTCGCATTCCGAAAAAGTTCGGACAGAAGTCTTAAACATCACTTGGTTATAAATTATTTTGCCAAGAAATTCTACGTAAAAAAATTACTAGAAATAGAAAAAACCTACCCAATGTCTTGATAACAGCCTTTCTTCCTTTCTTACTCTTCAACTTCTTCTCATCTCCAATCTCGATTTGTGCAAACATCTTGATTTGTTCTCGATCTTCAATTTCTGTTGCTAATAATCTCAACGCGGCCATGTTGAGAGCAGTGACAGACTGAAAACGAACATTTACAAAACTTTTGTTTTATAAAAAGTAAGAAGAGACAACTCACTCTCAATTCGTCGATTCCCTCTCGCATTTCTTTCTTCAGTTTTTCATAAACTGGAACATTTTCGGATGATGAAATGATGTGACTCAAGTGTATCCTGGAAAACACTAGTGTTTGTTTCAAACATTTGGCAATGGTTTGTGAAATACTTATGACTTTTGGGTTGATGAAAAGATATTTCACTGTTTCGCAGTTCTTTCTTGAATAATTATTTAAAAAAAGAAACGTTTTGTCCAAACGCGAGTTCAAATATTCAAACGTACACTGAATCAAATTGAAACTATCACGTATTTGGCGAAATTTCTTTTTTTTTTTTAAGAAACACTTCTTTGGTTTTGTTTTTCCTTACCTTGTCAAATAAATCGCGACATGCGTACAAAACTCGACTTTATAATATTGTTTCGTACAAGAAGAAATTGCAGATAGGATTTCGTTAACATAACTGAGCGGAACCAGAAGAAGTGTGCGATCGAGATCACTGAAAAAAGTCTCATTGAAAAAGATATTGACAATCATTCCAAAACCAACCTTGCTCTACATTTGGCAATGACATCAACAATGAAATGCTCCAGCGATTTGCTTTTAAATGCTCCAATCATTGGATGTGGCTCATGCTTCGGATCATCTGCTCTTTGAACTCGTTCATCTCTAACAATATCAATAGCCTGAATGATATTCTCAGCCGACACCACACTCGAACTCGTTTTACTACTCGCCACTCCAGCTTCCGCATCTCCATTCTCTCCGGCTACAACATCATCCTCTTCCGTCAACTTCTTCTCATATTCTCGTTCTCTCTCCATTTCCTCTTGCTCTTCAACAATCAACATTTCGTCGGTTTTCTCCCAACATCGAATAGATTTGTCGTGAGAAGCGGAGAACATCACAGCGCCGTTGGTGAATTGCGCAAGTGCGCGGACATCGGCGTTGTGGCGATCGAGAGTTTGAACAAGGATGAATTTGGTGGCATCCCATTGCTTGATCTTTCCGTCTTTACCAGCCGACCAGAAGAGTTGTTCTTCTCCAGGGCAGAACAAAACTGAAGTGACACTGAAAAACATGAATTGGTTAAATTTTGATATTTAGCATTTTTTAAAGATATTTTTTGCTTTGCAAATTGTCAAATCGACGATAGGAAAAATCTGAATTACTTTTTTTTTAACTGTTACAACCTTTCTTGAAATTGACACATTAGTTTATGCCAAAGTTGAATCAAATGCTGAGTGAGAAAATGTCAAGATATTAGAAAAAATGTATCAATAATTTCGAAAAAATACTTTGGAGCATTTTTTTTTTTTGAAATTTTTCGTCTCCCATTAACCTGAAGCTTTAAATCTTACGAATCAAATACATTATTCTATTTGAACTTTTCGAAGTACAGGAGGAAAGTGAAACATTTTCCCAGAATCTAACCAAAAACAAATGAAACACTTGAAACGGTAAAATTTTGAATAATTTAATAGCCATACTAAATGAGTAATGAATTTCTCTACTCACTACAAAAAAAAACATATTTTCAGATATTCAGATTATAATTTTTCGAACTGAAAGAAACTACTTTTTTCCTGGATCAGTTGCACGAATCGTTAACGAAAAATAGGTTTACAATAAATGAAACGCCTGAAACAGTAATAATTGAAAGAACTAATTATAATTATAATGGGCACTCATAACAAATTCCAATTCACTTTAGAGAATTCATTGTATTTTTTTGGCTGTTCCAAAGATTAGAATAAAATTCTTCGAGTTTTATAGTTACAATAATCATGCTAACTTACGTATCATCATGAGCGTGGAACGATTTGTGACAATCTCCAAAGTCAAGTCCCCAAATTTTCACTGATTTATCAACAGAGCCAGTAACACACAACTTACTAGTCTATAAAGAATAAAATAACTTTTGGTTGAAAAAAATGATTTTAGAACTCACCGGTGCAACATCGACACATGTAACTGGCAAAGAGTGTCCATACAAAGAAACGAAAAACTTCAGCGAGTCAACAAAATACACAGAGCATGTGTTGTTCAACAATGCGACTACGAGGAATTTTCCATCTGGTGAGAATCGAGCACCTAATGCTTCGTCGGGTAACTCGAGACATCGATTTTCGCGAATCGAAATTCGTTTGCGAGAACCTTCCGTGATCAGTGTATATTGCCAGAATCTCGCAGTTTTGTCAGCGGATACACTCATAAAACCTTCACCATCGACAGTGTTTTGGATAGTCCAAATGGCGCCGGTGTGAGATTTCCGGCATTCGACCAATTCAGCGCTGCTAATTTCAAAAAGGCCAATCTCACCATTCTGAAACCATTATTCATTTCATTGTCAAAATAAAAAGTGAAAACAAAAAAAAACAAACAAACCTTTCCTCCTGTGAGCACATAATTATCTCCTGGCACAAAAGCGCACGATACAATCTCCTTCACGTCATTATCTTTTAATGACAAAGAGCTTCTCAACGAATGTGTGCTCCACAGAACAACTTCATCTCCTCCAGCTGATGCCAACAAACTAGACGAAGAAGAAACGCTGAGAGCACGAATATCTTCGCGATGTCCTAATTTGTCCAAATTTGAGATAGTATCACATTCTACCGCGTTCGAAGTCTCGTTGATACTCATTTTGACAGCATGTACAGTGTTGTTGGTAAGAAGAGCGTAGACTTTGTAATCTAGAATGTCTTCTGTCTTTTTGAATGTGTCTACGATGTCAATCCATTTGATCTTATGAGGAAGAGCCATTTCACCAACTCGTGTGACAATTATCGTGACATCCTTAGCAACTTCATTCTCGCTTACTGTAGTTTCATCATTCCTGAAAATATAACTTTTCGTAGGTTTTCGAATAATTTGAGCAGTGCACGTGGTTAATTTTTATATGAATGAAAAATTACTATCACGGTCGTTCGCATTGATAAAATTTGATGCAATAACATAATGTTTTTAAAGGCATAGTTAAACCTTTTTAAAATTTTAAAACTACGTTAATTTTGAAAATCTGAATAAAAAATAAGTTAGAAAATGATTATTTCTCTGTTAACTTCATCTGATCTGATTTACAATTTTGATTTTTCAACTTCTTGATACTTGTATATTTATTCCAATACTAATTTTGCTTTTATCAGAAACAGTTTTGACCGAGTTAGTTTATTATGGTTCCTCATTTATCTCTATATTATTCCGATTTTTCTCGATATTTTCAACAATCACTTACGCTGCCTTTCGTTTCGCTGTTCTCAATTTCTTTGTCAATCTCTTGGACGATTCTCCTTCCGTGAAAACACGATAAACATCTGCCACTTTATCCGAACCAACACATACTAAATATCGATCATCTGAAGTGGGAACAAGTTGGAGAGCACGACCTTTGGATTGACGAATCACTCGGCCACGAAGCTTTGACGAGATGTAGCGCTGAAAATTTTCTAGATTTAAATAATTTTCCTTTTAAAAAGACTTACATTAGCCATATTCATCAAACTGTTCTCATCTTCTTCTTCTTTTGTAGGTTTTTTCGACTTCGGTCCATCTTCTTCTTCATTTGCTTCGAAAATTGCGCCATTCTTCCAATTCAACTCGAAAACAAGTAATTCTAATTCAGAAGTGGCTGCTACAAGAATCGTCTCATCTCGATGTAAACTCATCGAATAAATCTCATTTCGACTATCCATAATTGTGTAGAAACATGTTTGACTAGCAATACTCCAGAATTTCACAAGACTGTCCTTGGACCTGAAACATTACGTTTTTTCGGATTTAGGAAAAAAAACAATTACGTCGAAATAATGAATCGGTCACCGCGAACGAATTTCATTTGTGTAACAGACTCCTTGTGACCATGGAGACGGAACAGACCGCGTTCAGCGACAATGTCCCAAAGAACAATGACACCATCTTTTCCACCAGTGGCGAAGATCAAACCGTCACTACTGAATTCAATGCAGTTTACTGATTTTTTGTGACCGGAAAACATAACAGGTTCAGCATCTGGAAACATGAACTTTGAGGAATTTTTCTGTTTTATCGATGCATACCTTCATTGTCTCGGTCAATCAGTTTCACAGATCCATCGGTGTATCCGATAGCGATAAGCGGCTTGTTTTCGCATTTTCGAATGCATGAAATCGCTTTCTCTGATTCGATAATTTCGTTTACCTGAAAAGAAATATGATGTATTAACTTGATATATTTTTGCGCAATTTTTTCTAATATTTAATTAGACATGAACTTTTTTGTTAAATAAAGTATCCACCTCTCGTGCTTGGTTTTTCGTTCAGAAGAAACAAATTTTTTAATTATTCGGTATTCTTGAAATTTCAGGGGAAATATGTACTTAAAAGGTTTATATAGTGGCTAGACGTATATTACTTTCCTTTCAATTCATTTTTATAGTTCTTTGTGCGATTTTTTAGAAACCTGAAATTTTTCAGAACAACTGCGCAAATTTAATATTTAATTTTGAAAATACAACTCACTTTTTCACTCATCCGCATGTTATAAAAATTCAGATACTCATTCGAAGTAACCGCCACAATATTCGAATCAATCGCCACTAACTGCCCATTTGTTGATCCGACACACCCGCAAGATCCAGCATGCTCATATTTCAGGTAATCCTTAGTGATTCCCATGCTGAAAATGATTTCTAAGTAATTTGATATTTCTCAGTTCAATGAAAGTGACTATTCATTAAGGATTTAACGTTTTCGAACGAAAAGTAGGCAAAGAAGTTTTTTGAGTAAAAATAAAAATATTTTGGTTTGTTCGAACATGGCCTAACAAAAAACTAGGCCATATGGTGTAAATAGTAGCATTATTTTGAAAAAGAAAGTTGTAAAAAAATCTTGCGAAGTAGCTTAAAATAAGACATGAAAAACACCAAAAAATATTAGAATTGAGATTTTTAAAATTTTGAACAGATAAAAACATCAAATATCAAACGTGGTCCAGTAATACCGTACTTGTTCTCATTTTTCCATAATAATTTCATTTTGAAATGCCATATAATCTCTGTCAAGGTGATCAAAATATTGTCTGTACCTGAAAATATACAAACAATCTCAATAAAACAATATATATTTAGTTAATCTTCGAAGATGAGCGAAAAAATCAATCAATCCAGCTCGAAATTACAAACACCTTCAATTCTCGAATGAAATTCGGCTGGCAAACCGGTCTGGCACCGATTTTGGCCATTTTTCCCGCAACTGGAGTGATGGAACCAAACGAGACTGTTAGTTGATGCCTATTTTTAAATGAAATTGTGATATTTAGAGGGTCTTCGAGATCCATTTCAATGGCGAGCAATTGCCATCAACGTCCATTCTTGATACGGATTTGGCTTTGAAGATGTGGTGGCTCCCGTTGGATAGTCGAAAACGACAAGCTCGGGTGCTCTTCAATCAAAAACATTCCAAAAAACTGAAAATTTGCAGGAATCTCAACAAAAAGTTCCAATAATCTTCGCAGTTCATGTGAATCCAACAACAACATAATTATAAAATATTTATTTCAATAATGAAAGTGTTAAAGTTAATAAACCGGTTTTGGACGTTTATCCCTGCGATAATCGAATTGGCTCACTGAATCGGACATAGCTTCTGCGAATCGAGAAGTATCAGTTCTCTTGGAATATGCTCTCGATCCTTGTTCATAGTCTTCTCTCCTTTTCGCACGCGATTCTGGTCGCCTTGAAGACCTCTCCACTGGAACATCAACTATCCTCAATTGATCTAGTTCAATATATCTATGAGCATTTCCAATATGTGCATAATTTGAGGCGTGTATTCCAAAGAAGAGTAAAAGTCCTATGATGACTAGAACACAACCGACCCATCCGATGACATACCAAGTGAAAGCAGTTGAGGAAAGAGCGCAGAATTGTTGAACATCACCGCCGCAGAGACGAAGATTCTGGAAAGATGGGAAAATGGGGGAGGAACGAGATATTGTGAATCGTGTCAATTTTTTAATTTTTTAAGTTCGCAAAATCGGGTTTTTTAAGGAAATTAAAACTAGGTAAAGTCAGGTTACTGTAGTTTCATTTTTGAAATATGAAAAAGTATAGAAAAAATAAGTGAATCTTAAAAGAAAGAGCACCCTCGGAATAGTAAAAGCTCCAAGGGAATTTTCACCGAAAAGCCTAGTATTCGAGAAATTTGGATTTCAAAAATTTTTTTGAACGTATATACGTGGGAGCTATACGTGGGAAAAGCTATACGTGGGAAAAATGAAATCGTATGTGAAAACTTCTCGAATACTAGGCTTTCCGATGAAAATTCCTTTGGTGGTTATACTATATCGATGGTGCTCTTTCTTTTGCACACAACAAAATTGGTGGAGGCTGCACCAGAACAAAAATAGAGAGCTGCACCAAAAAATAACTTCAAGGGGGGAGGTGCATCAAAAATTTAATTGTGTTCAAAAGAAAGAGCACCATCGATATAGTATAACCCCCAAAGGAATTTTCACCGGAAAGCCTAGTATTCGAGAAATTTTCACATACGATTTCAATTTACCTACGTACGTTCAAAAAAAAATTGAAATCCAAATTTCTCGAATACTAGGCTTTTCGGTGAAAATTCCCTCGGAGCTTTTACTATTCCGAGGGTGCTCTTTCTTTTAAAAAAATAAAAAGTATACCTATTTTTCCCCCTACCCCCTCCCCCTTTAAAAATCAGGTCTCAATTTTTTGTTCAATAAAATACCATCGGAAAACTCGCCTTGAGTTAGAGTCAAGTTTTCTTGGTTCTGGTCGTGCTCAGAGACAAGCTGAATAAATAAAGTTTTTTTTCCCTATAAAACTTTTCAAATCGAGTCCAAATTTTTTAATAGTAAAATCTCAAAGAGACTTCTCAAATCGAGTCTAACAAGGAAGTCGAAAAATTCTGGAGTTTTTCAACTATGTCACTCGCTATATTTTCAGACGCTGATCATTCCCGTGTCCAGTTTTTGCGAATTGCAATCTCTAGTTCAAAATTTTCAGCCTTAAATTTTACACTGAAAATCAAAGAAATGTTTGAAAAACCATTTAAACATCTAACAGATTTTGCAAAAAAATGAACAATTACAGATCTTTCAGAAAAATTTCATTTTAATAGCTTCGTTTTGAGATTTTTTTGAATAAAAATTCTCGTTTTCTCACTACAAACTTTGGAACTGAGATTTCTGCAATAGGGATCTCGTTTTGCAAAAACTTATCACGGGAAATTGATCAGAAAATCTATCGAATAACATAACTCTTGTCAAAAAATCCATTTTTTCCTTGTTAAGTCAGTAAAAACAGGATTATCAATAGAGCGCATGTTCCCGATTAAGTTTTGTCTCGTATTTTCGAGAGAATTCTGTGCCTGTCAGCTTATTTTTTGATGAAAACTAATATAACTTCCCAATAAATTTTCAAACCCTTACCGAATTAGAATACGACGCAACAAGCGGCCATAGAACATGCAAATCAATACAATCCGCTTCAGTATAAGCTGGTAACAGTATACAAAGTCGATCGAAGAAAAAATAGAAGACCGCAAGCATCGAAACAATCGCAATTATAAAAAGCCAGGCAACAAGGAGTATAGTATCGAACAACATTGCAATGACACAAGCAAACTTGCCGCCACACTGCGAATCATTGTCTGAAAAGAAAAAAAGAAGAGGTAAATTCGCTCTATTGATAAGATAACTTACTACTGTATACTGTATGTCTTGTAGGTCCGGTTGCTGTAAAGCCTATACAGAGGAAAAATAAGGAAAAGATCCCCATAAGGCCGGCTATGACAATGAAGAAGACTTGAACCTTATCCAGCCAGGGCCAATTATCATTTCTTAATGTCCTTCGAACTTGTTCGGCGGTGGCATTAAAAGCCCATGAGAGCATAATAGCAAATAAAACAACTCCCAAAATACATAAAAGGGAACCGATAAGAGATCCAAAAGGCAATCGATGAAAACATTCGTCACAACTCTCGTCGTTTTCGTTTTCGATCATTTTCCTTCGACGACTACGACGACGACGATCATCCTCTTCATTTGGTTGGATCGCCGTCGTCGTCGTTTCGCGAACTCGAATTTTTTGTACTATTTTTAGAAAATATTAGTATTATGTAAAAATGAAGAAGAAAAATAATAATATTATAATACAAGGAGGCGAAAAGGGAAAAAGTGTATTTGTTTTGGAAGTGAAGCGAAACTGTGGAAATAGTGTGCGATTTGGGGAGAGTGGAGAGAGAGATGGTCAAACGGGAATGAGTCATGTTTGCATGGAGCATGTTTCAAATTACCTGGGGGAAAAGGGGGAAAAGGGGGAAGAGGCAAATAGCTATATACGAGAAAAGCTGAGATGAGAAGATCATACACTAGGTTACTGTAGTTTGTATTTTTCTGAAACTTCACAAGACAGCTTAAAAATATTTGATTATCAGTAGAGCGCATTTAGATTTTGAAGTACTGTAGTTTTAATTTTCTTGCCGTAGAATCTGATGTCAAAACGGGCTGGAAATATTTTTTAGACTGTAAAAATTAGAGATTATCAATGGACTGTATGAATTTCTAAAGCTTTTCGGGAATAATTTTTCTGTGATGATCCAAAATGGCAAATTTATCAATAGAGCGCGTATGATTGATTCAATTTTGGCTGCTCTTTCGGAACTGCATTTTTTTTCTGAATCTACCTGAAAAAATGAACAACTTTGTTTTTAAATTTTCAGCCAGCTATAACTTAAATCCTGAAAATTCGTGAACTTTTTGAAAAAACCAATATTACATAGGTCGAGGTTAATTTCTTATTTCAGAGTCAAACATTTTCAGACCCAGATTTTTCGTGATAAAGGCAGATGCCGAACAACAATTAGAACTTTTCAAATGTTATTTTCCATTCCGTTTTTCTATTCCTTTCGCTTCGAGATATTTAGATCTACAAGTGTATGATTCTCTTGTTTTTATGCACTATTTCGTCTAATATATCAAAAAACGTCTTCTGGTGAAGGGAATAGAAAATCAGAATAGACAATAGTCCATGTGCTCGAGAGCTTTTTTTCTGGAACCGGGCTGACTTTTTCATCCTCCGGCTTATTTTGACCTGACGTTTCAGTTTTTTAAAATTTATCTTCTGAATAAAAAATGTTCGAATATTATGTTTTGTTTCATTTTTGAAAAATTCACGGACGACTGCAAATAAACGGGTTTTTTTGTTGTTAGCTTTTCTAACTGAGCTTTCAACCGGTCCAAAATGGCCCAGATCGTACTCTACATTGGTTTCATCTAACCCCTCATCTTCTTTCCATTTCACCAGATGAGCCATATATCTAACTACTCCTGTTCACCAGACATCCTTGTTATTTTGAGCCCGTCAATACTGTACTATTTTTTATTATTGAGCATTGTATATAGTTTTATGACTCTTCTAGGATGTTATCTATACAAGTACTATCCATTACTCAATAGTTAACAAAGTGTACTTAGGAACATATTATTGAATTCCATAAAAGACAAGGCCTGATTGATTTTTATGACTTCACAAGAGCTCTTCAGTATATGGCAGTAATCTGAAAGAGTACCTGAAAACTATGGAAAATTGTTGAGAAATTTCAGATCAATAAACTTGATTCATCTAATAACCCGTTTATTCATTCATGAGTCAACAAAATGTATCAAATTCTTCTTTTACGCATCAGTTCAAAAATTGTCAATTGCATAACTCTCATCATCATCGAATAATTCACCTGAAAAAAGGAAAAAATCTGGATACAGTAATCCTCTCAATCCTGAACGTACAATTTTCGAACTCTCCTTGGCAATCTCCGATTCACATTTCAAAAACACTGAATACATTTTCAATCTCCTACTTTTCTCCGAAATCTCGCCAATTTTCAACAAAATGCGATGCGCTTTTTCGAATCTATCGAACTTGCTGATTGTCGTCGGTGAAATTGTCAACAAGTGTGGACGGGTGAATGGTGTATATCTGAAAAATCGATAAAAATCTAAAAACTCGAAAAAAGGAGTGATTCACCTGTAGACGAAATCCACAGGGTGTTCAGAATGTGTCTCAAAATCCATGATCATTTCGAAATGTTTTTTGAACTCGGGGATTTTGTCGGGTATTTCGGAAATATCGAATCCCGCGGGGACTTTTAGATAATCATCCTTCACGTTGTATATCTTATTCATATTTTTCTGAAATTCGTTGTTTTATTGTCGAAAAAAAAGAGAAAAATTTTGCTCTAAAGGAGGACTGCCACACATTTTCACATCAAACAAGAAAACAAAACATTCTGCTCATTGTGCTCAATGGGTTATGTTCGCTCTATCGAAACTATTTTTTTCTATTTCTCTCTGTTTTCAACGCACACTCAGAAAACTTTGATGTGTGCAGATTCAAAATAGTTAACTATTGTTGCTGTAAAAAAACTTTTCACCCCGCGAAAGAAAAAATTTAAATTCAATTTGAGAGACGCAGACAAAACCGCGGGCGAGCCGCGACTTGGCAAACAGCCAATCAACGGTTTCATAAGGGAACTGCGACGCAAGCGCGAGCGAGCCGCGATCGCATACCCCAACGAGAGATTTTTCAAATTTTTTTCGCGAGGTGAAAAGTTTTTTACAGCAACAATACGCTTTCCATATGTGTGTGCATTTTTGCGTCATGTTTGATGTGTGTACACAACTTTTAAATTTTTTTTTTTTCAACAACAAAAGCAACATTCAGCTCAGCTTTCACAATACCCATAATGTATTGCATACACTGTTTTAGATGGGAAAGACGAGAAAGTTGGACGCTGAGAAGCCTATCAAACGTTCTCCATTGGTTTATGTTTTAAAATTTTGAATTCCCGGGCCCCTTTCGCTGCGAGACCATTTTAATTCTCTCAAAAAATAACACTATTTCGCTTTCTCTAACTTTCTAGGGCACTTTCTTTTGTTTTTCCTAGTTGTAAAGGACCTGAAGCACGGAAACATTATTTTTTCATGAAATTGTTATATTTTTATACAACTTCATATCATTTCAAATGAAATCAGATCGAAAAACTACTCCAAACAAAAAAAAACAAAAGTAATTTTTTTTGAAAAAACGGCTGTGTGCGATAGAGCACGTTTACTGCTTTCATCTGTTTTCCAACTTCGAAAAAAATATATATAAATAATTGGGTTCAAGAAACCGCAAAAAAGTTTTTGAAAAAAAGTGGAAAATAATTTATTTACATTTCA
The DNA here is from genome assembly GCA_900536415.3 of Caenorhabditis sp. 38 MB-2015. Lineage (NCBI taxonomy): Eukaryota > Metazoa > Nematoda > Chromadorea > Rhabditida > Rhabditidae > Caenorhabditis > Caenorhabditis quiockensis. Next base: position 90,347 of record LR550701.1, on the reverse strand, counting down.
TCATGTACAAAATCAGCAACCTTATGCAAAGATTTCTCAACCTTCTCCATCCATCCTGGATTCTTCTTGTTGAAAACTCGAAGATCCTGGAACACCGACTCGATCTTTGTCTGCGCTTCATCAACACTGCTATCCTGTAAAAAGTACTGTTACTGTAGGTTAGAGCACTGTGAAATACCTGACTCAAATCTTCGATAAGTGCCAAAATCATATCATCTCTTGACGCGTCGAATTCCTCACTAACCATCAACACATTACGAAGCTAAGAAAAAAATTCACATTTTTTTCACTTAGAAAAAAAAAATGGCCTACTCACTCTCTTAATTTGATCCTCGTTCAAATGAAGACTGAGAAGTTTGTTGATTTTATTGGTGACATAGTGCAATTTACTGAAAACAATCTAATCGATGAAAATAAGTAGTAATTATAGTTACAAAGAGAGGTAGATATTAATCTGGCCTCTTTTTGATGAACCGCCCGTTTAGCACTCACTTTTCGGCCGACGGTTTTTATGATTGATGGGAAAATGAATCAATTATTGGAGAGAGGAGAGAAAAGGAGCTAGTCAATCGTTCGATTTTCACCTCTGGAGCAGACATATAAAATGAATAGTGCTCGGAATACCCATAAGATTTGGGCTTTCTTTAAAATCAGGCCTAATATAGATTCAGGTCTAGTAATAGTCGTACACAAATCGCTGCCATCGGACTACGGTATTTTCATTTTTCCTACTCGAAAATAAACTTCCCCCGGAATAATGAAACCATGGGATAAAAAGTTCTCTAGAGTAGTTTTACACGTAGAATTCGAATTCGAGATTGAAAATTAACTTAAATTTCATTTGAAGAGCAAAAAATTATATATTATCGATACAGTGCGTGTTACCGATCTGTGAAAGGCTTATATAAATTTAGATTTACTGTATATTCAGGCCTAATATAGATTCAGGACTAAAAAATATCCAGTTCTACTCAACATTCAGACCTAATATATATTCAAATCTAACATTGATTTAGGTCTAAAAGAGATTCAGGAATAATATAGATTCAGGCTCAACATATATTTTTGGCCTACACTAGATTTAAACCTAATATAGGTTCAAAACTAACATAGATTTAGGCCTACTATAAATTCAGGCCTAATGTACTATTATACCAAAAACTACACACTAAAAACTGGAAATTGTACAATCTTTATGGCTGAAATTATTGATTTTCAAGGGACCTGAGAATTATCTTGAACCTCACATTGTGCACAGTAAGAAAGCATGTTTATCTGAAGAGATCCATGTATTTTTTTTAACTATTTTGAACGTTCCCTAGTACCTATTTTCCAAAATCTTATCTTCATTTTTTCAAATTCTATCCTCTACCATCAATCCTGACATCATTCACTTCCCAAAACGACACATTACTCTCCCTTTCTCTCACCAAAAAATAGTTCCCAACGCGCTCATTCTATCACCTCCTAAATCTTGCACTACTCTCGGCCCATTGTAAACCATGTCGGGGCCGACGAAATAGTATGGGCGTGCAAGAGACGACCAGACAAACAAAGAAGAGCGTCCTCGAAGGGGGCGTGGCCAACGGGTTCCCGGCCAAAAAATGGGGGTATATAAATAGAGCGGGGTCATCGACAAATATTATCATTCATTTGTTTCGTGGTGTGCTATGCGCAATATTCTTATTCTTCTACTTGGTCGTGTCTTACTGTAGGTATGTCCTAGTGGGTTCCAAGGCCCTTCCAACCCTAGGAGCTATTCCTGTTTTTTCCCAATTATAATTCTGTATTCTCGACCCTCCATATTTCCAATTATATTTCTTTCGAGCACACCACTTTATTCACCAACTGCGCATTTGTTGGTTGACCTCGCTCTTTTTTCTCATTTTCTCTCCCACCAAGTGGACCATGGTAGATTTTCTACCACGGTGACATGTAGAATTATCGATCGATTGTCACCGGGTGAAAATTTACGATGGTCCCAGGGACCTATTATTATTCCTACTTCTACTATTATTCACCCCCGAGATGGGACCTTGGTAGATTTTCCGACCGCGGTGATATCCATACATTTAGAGATTATCACCGGGTGAAAATTTACGAAGGTCCCATTCTGGGATTTTTTTTGACCGATTACGGGACCATGGTAGATTTTCCAACCTCGGTGACATCCAATCATATAGCGATTGTCACCGGGTGAAAATTTACGATGGTCCCTATTTGGGACCACCCTGGCCCGGACCCTGATGGATTTTCTACCGCGGTGACATTCGGATGAAGAATTGTCACCGGGTGAAAATTCACGATGGTCCGAGGCTAGGTATTTTTTACTGGGACAAGGGGGTCAGGATATGTAATCCTATTTGGGACCACCCTGGCCCGGACCCTGATGGATTTTTTATCTTCGGTGACATCGAGATGGTATTGTGATAGTCACCGGGAGAAAATTTACGATAACCTGATACTCCGGATGTTTGGTGGGTTAACGCATTTCAGGATTATCTTTGTTTTTTTTTTTTACTTTCGATGCAAAAACTGGTCCAAATCAAGTATAGTGCTTGTCATCCAGAGAGTTTACGTTTTTTGATTCAGTTATCAATTGGTTGGAAGTTCGATGTTGTGACTTTTTAATCATTCGGTGAAAATGGACAATGGTTCTTGACCGGAACCTCATCATCATGTTTTTCATATTCCTACTACTACTGCTACTATTATTCACCCAGAACGGGACCTTGGTAGATTTTCCGACCGCGGTGATATCCACACAGAAAGAGATTATCACCGGGTGAAAATTTACGAAGGTCCCATTTTGGGACTTTCTTTGACCGAATACGGAACCATGGTGGATTTTCCAACCTCGGTGACATCCAATCATATAGCGATTGTCACCGGGTGAAAATTTACGATGGTCCCTGTTTGGGACATCCCTGGCCCGAACCCTGATGGATTTTCTACCGCGGTGACATTCTGAATGATTGATGAATTGTCACCGGGTGAAAATTCACGATGGTTCGTGGCTAGGTATTTTTTTTTGGGATATGGGGTCGGGATATGGTAGATTTTCTATCCGCGGTGACATCAAGTTGATATAATGATAGTCACCGGGAGAAAATTTACGATAACCTGATACTCTGAACTTTGGGTGGATATACGAATTTCAGGTAAAAAAAATTAATGCAAAATTGGCTAATCTTATAGTCTTCAAAAATTACAGCTTACAATGACTGAGAAAACTGAAACTACACTTCTAGACGGCTAATATACAAAAATGAAATTTTACGAGCCATTAGTCACAATTCAATCGATAACACGTGCTCTATTTATCCACATATTATTTAGAATTTTTGGACGAAAATACAGTATACAATCCAGTAAAAAATTTTCACGATGAAACTATAAAAACTTGCAGATATACTTTTTATCGAGCCAGCTTCTAGAAAAATGAAATTCAAATTTTTATAAATTACTGTTTCAAATTACATTCATTTTAAATTTGAAGAGAGTCTGCATTGTTAACATTCACTTAGTTCTTTACAGTAAAAACCCCAATTTCGTAAATTTTGGTTAGATATCTTCTCAATAATCTAGATCCCGATGACTTACACCTCATCATAATACAAACTGGCGAACTCTTTCTGCTGTCCCTCGGTCAACCCTTCCATAAACTCATCCAACACTCGATGTGTCTCTTCTTCATCGCTTTGCACAGCCACCAAATCCTTGCACAACTGGAAAAGTTTCAATTTCATGTCCATTCCCAAAGAAATAACCCTCTCCTACCTGATGAATACTTCCCTCTTCCACCGAGGTTCCTCTAAACATTGCCACCATATGAAGAGACATTTCAATATACTTGATTTCAGCCACATTTGCCTGAGTCGCTGTGAAAAAGAAGAGGGAGCATAAAAACATAGAACGCATTCTGAAAGACTGGATGAAATTGTAACAAAATAACTGGTATATATAGGGGAGCCACGTGTGTTTGTACATATTTATTCAGCAGGGAAATACACTACATCATTTTGTACAGATTTAGAATCCGATGCAGATCGAAGACTTGTTTCAATCAAATGACATGTGTATCACAGTTCATTGTGATCTGATAAACAGGTCTGAAAGATCTGTAACAAGGCCTTAAACCATCTGATACATTCCTTAAAAGTTTTCAATAAAGGGTTGTTCATTCCTGATACAGGTCCTGAAAAAGACTGGTGCATTTTAATTACTAGATACATGACTCTTATTCAATATATGGCCTGATAATGTCGGATACAAAGCTGAAAACTATCAACCACAGGTCCTCCTAATAGTGGTCCTGAAAAACCGTAGGATTTTCTTTCGAATTCTGTGTTTTTCTCAATTTCTCCTTTTTTTCAAAGAAATAATTAACTTCTGTGCCACAGAAAGATACACATAAAACAATTGGAGAAAAGCGCCCCCAAACGTTGCGCAATTTTTGAGCGCACAGCGTCGATCCGAAATGTTGCGCAATTATCGACGAACATCTAGTGCTCCTTCTTGCAAATATTTCTTGTTTGTCATGTGTTTGGGGAAATTACCTGATCATGTTCTTCAGCAAATATTCTCATATTGTAATGTTGAAAATATCTCATCAGTTTAAAGGACGAACAAAAGATTATTCGAACATATCAGCGAATATCGACTCTATTACAGGTTCGTTTGTAAAAAAGAATTAATTTTCACATGGAAGTAGACATATTTATCTAATAAAACTAAATAATTTTCCAGTAAGATTGATATACCATTTTTGGACATATTCATTGGAGAAGATGGACAACGCAAAGTAAGAGCACAATTTGAAGTTTCGGGAGGTAAAAACAAGAGCGTCTTCTTGTCTGGACTGATGGACTATAGATTGAAATCGTTGAATCCGGAATGGGTATTCAGTCCGGATTACGATGAACTTTATAATATGAGTCCGATGTGGTGGAAAGAGAGGAGAAGGGTGAGTATGCGAAATTGAATTGAGTAGAGAAGCTAGGTCAAAATTGTGTATTTGATAGGTATTCTTGGACGATATTATTGATTATCGAAGATATTTGCGATATTTGGACAGATGGGGAGCTATTACACTAGTTTGTAATTCACCATAAAACCTCAAGGAGATCTTGCAGTCGATGAAGACAAAACATTTGCGTTATTTCAGGCATGTTTTTTGGGTGGGGTGCAAATGATAATTGTCGAAAGTTTTTTTAAATAGCAAAAATAATACTTTTCCCAATCAAATCAGAACGAATTTCAGTTTGTTTGGCAAAGGAGAATTGGAATGCACTGACGACGATTTGAAAACAATTGTGAAACTATCTTACAATATGGGAGGGTTGGATTTGGAAAACGTGAGCCAATCATCGAAAATCACCAACGATGGTGTTCTGGATTTGATTGAGGTGAAGCCTAAATCTCTTGATTTTAATTAGTTTGTTGTTTTTATTTTTGCAGATGGGTTGTTTTTGTTCTTATGTAGAAATACATATTTCACGAATCGAGAACTTTGAGAACATTGGAGCATGTGCAATTCAAAGAAAATGGATAGCGGAATTCCGAAAAATCGACTCAAATACATTCGAGTTTCGAAGACCGATAAATGTATGCCTTTTGTTATTAAGACAAAAAATAATATTGATTGACATAATTTTCTTATTTTGTTTCTTTTTTGTTATAAAAATATAAAAGAGTTGTGAACCCACGCATGTTTGTATGTACATATTTATTGATCCTATTACAACATTTTGTACGGATTAAGAATCCCATTTGGATCGAATACTTGTTTCAAGCTCTTGACCAATTTTCGCTCTTCTGGTAGTTTACCGAAATTCGAGTACGGCAGTTTCACTTGTCCAATGCCGTGCTCGGCAGATATTGAACCACCATGCGCGACTACCCATTCATACAAAAATGGGTAAAGTCTGCAAACAACATACTACATATGTTAACTATAATTTTTATTTCAAAATAGTACCTGTTATACAAATCCTCATCATATTTGTCGCTTGTAATGTTCAAATGACTATTTCCATCTCCCAAATGTCCCCACGTCACTATACTTTTTGCTTGGTTTCCACATCTTTCTTTTATAACTTCAGTTAGTTCATAGAAATGTTCGAGTGGAAGTGAGACATCGTGTTTATACACATATCCATCACGGGATACTGCCATTGGAGCACTTTCGCGAAGTTGCCACATTTTGGCGGCATCTGCAGCAGATTCGGCCTGGAGTATAGAACATTCAAAGTTGTGACAGAATCACTGTAGTTCAATTTCTTTTTTTTGAACTATTGTCTTCAGAAGACCAAGAGAAAAACTAGGAAAAAGGCAGAATAATGTTTAGTATAGGGTCTGAAAATACCTAATATAAAAATCTATAACATCTGATACAAGGTCTGAAAATATCTGATACAGGAACTATGTATGAGTATTTGATAGTGGGCTAAAAAAATCTGATACAGAGCCGAAAGTCATCCGATACGAGGCCTAAAACTATTTGATACAGATCCACAAGACGTCTGATACAAAGCCAAGATCTACATTGATAAAATATTCTACAGTCTAAAACTAGGTAGGTCATTATCTGGTACAAGGTTGGAAAGTGCTTATTCAGACTAGAGAAATCGCTCTATTTTTCATTGAAAATTAATAAACTTTCGAAACTTGAAAAAAAACTAACCAAAATACCATCGGTCACCAATCCAGTCTCCATACATTCCTCCAAAAACTTGCCAACCTTCTCTTGATCATGTTGCGAATTCGACCCCGATGTCTCAACAAGAATAGTGAACGGCGTTTCAGTCGACAGAACCCGCTTCAATTGCAAATTTCTCTCGAGACACTCAACAACCGCCGCGTCCAAAAATTCGAAAGACGAGAGGATTTCCGAGAGCCGCGATTTGGCCAGTTTCAGCACTTTGCGACAATTTTCAAACGTTTCAACGCCTGAAAACAACTTAATTTGGGTTTCAGAACAAGGAAAAGGTTACTAACCTAACATTGCACTTTGTACACTGGCTGGTTTCGGAACCGCTGTCATCGTAACATTGGTAATAATTCCTAATTGACCCTCACTTCCCAGGAAAAGATGAGGCGTGTGAAGGGATGTATTGTCTTTTCGAATTGCTGATCCAAGATTTAACACAGTTCCTTTCTCATCCGGCAGGACTACAGTTAGACCGAGTAAGTGAGCATGAAGACTTCCATATCGAACCAATCTCAAACCTCCTGCACAAGTCGCAATATTTCCACCCAATCGACAAGATCCTTTAGCACCAAGATCGAACGGCATCATATATCCAAGTCCATTCAATTTTTCGTCTAGCTCTTGAAGAATGAAACCAGCATCACATTGAAGAATTCCCATTGTGTCATCGAAATTGAATTGTTTGTTTATCCGATTGATAGAAATTATTATCTGAAAATATGAAATAGATTTTTCGCAGTTCAAAAATGAGAAAAAATCAAACCTCATCATGAACTGGTGTCGATCCACCGACAAGACCAGTATTGCCCGCTTGTGGTACTACTGCCAAATTTCGTTTTGCACAATGTGCAAGAATCGATGACACTTCTTCTGTGGTTTGTGGTAGAAGAACTGCACTTCCTCGACCTGAAAAAAATAAAAAAATATATATTTGAAATTCATCAAATCTCTCGAATAATTTTGTTGTTTCTTCATAATTCTAAAATTTATTAGAATATGTTTCGGTGTTTTTAGATGTTTCATTTTTACTTTAGCGAACCGGTCTGCTAAAAACTAGTCTGTTAATATTTTCAACTTCGGATCATTATGAGAATTTTTGGCCCGGACTTCATTAATAATGGTAGACACCAAATGTAGAAGGTCAAACTATATCATTGAGGAAGTTTTATGAAAAAGTTGGATCTGGGACACTTTTGTAAAGTCCAATAAAATTTGAGAGCAGATAATTGAATGTGAATTTTCCTCACTGTTTACATAAGGACGTTTTTTTATTCGTATCGATATAGAAAGTTTTTCAGTTGCCAACTAGAATTTAAAAAATCTAGAACTCATTTCCAATATTGTACTTAACATACGTCGAAAAAGTTGTTTCCCAAAAATCGATTTCAAATTTTTACTATTTTTTTTACGATAGCGAAAAATTCTGGAAATCCCTTTGAAAGAAATCAGCTTCCAATGATTTATTTCACAAGTTTTAACAGAGCTTTGGATTCAGTTTGTTCTTAGCAGGAAATGGATTCAATCACTTTCTAAATTTCATTTTGATTTTCCAGCCGAGTATTATTTATCACAACAATTATTTTCATGCGATACAATTTTTTTGAATAAAAAAAACCTTACCTTTGAATTGTTTTGTCCAATCCGATGTATATTGCTCAATTTCATCAGTGAGAACTGCATTCTTTCCAACAATCGCTTCAAAAGTCTAACAAAACGAACTCATATTAGATCAAAATTCGATTCAAATACTCACTTTTAAATCAGCATCGCTTATTGTGGCAAATCTTGAATCTCTAACAACATTTGATAATTTTCTGATGCTTCGGAGCATATCTCAAAGTTGACGAGGACTATTAGCAGTGATTTCTAGCGGCGTCTCAAATACAAAATGAAGATTTTCAACAATTTATGAAGATAAAATGATCACAGTTCACAAAGTGTTTTCTTTTCATTTGGGAGAAAAAAAGAGATAGAGGAAACAACGTGTTATCAGCGAAGAGTATTCTGGTCAATTTGAACAGTGAGAAAAATAAGGGGAATCTATTCATAATCTTCTAATACACCATCCAAATGCTCGTTGTGAACTTTGACATTGAGGCGACGCTTGGCGGCTTTTCGTTTGATTTGAACTGGTCCACGTGTTTTTGGCGTCAAGTCTTTCATTGCATCGAGACCTCTCTTTTGAAGATATTCTTCGATCTTTTTCTCGTCGAGGTGGTCTACAGAAACGTTTCGCCACAATTTTTTGAAATCTGAAATTCAATGTGTTAGGGGTAAAAATTATAACCGAATCTGATAATCATCTAGTTTTGTATTCGTACTCATTGAAAGAACAAAGCACATACAATCAAAGAAATATTCTTGGCTACTCAGAACCAGTTCATCGAAAATTGTACGGTAGTCCGCTGTTCATTCTCATCAAAGAAATAAGTAATTTTACCCAATTTTTTTACCCCCTTTTGAAAAAAAAAACTCACCATCTTCAAGCTCGAAAGAAAAATCCGGATCATTGTAAAAGAAGACGCGATCCTTCTTTTTATTGATTTGAGTAGGAACAACGATTATCTGATCTCCAACTGCCTGAAGTAAAACATCGCCATCTGCCACACATTCCGCCAACTCCGACATTAAAATTCCACCTTTGGCGTCTTGATGATGCTTTTTCGCCACTGCCACCAACGACGATTTGCCTTTTATTTTGTATGGTGGACGGAATGAGAATTTTCCCTCGTTGTCCATTATTAATCTCGGATTGTTGGGTAGTGCTTCACGAAGAAATGCTTCACTTCTTTTAGGCAGGTCGTAGATTTGCAGTTCGTCTAGAATTTCTTGCAGTTTTAATGCCCATTGTTGTTGATTGAGATGACGTTTCTGAAAATGAAAAAAAATTTATGATACTTTTCAGGAACGGTTCAAAGATTCCGGAATGAACCAACCTGTTTAGTGGAGAATTTTTCTTAAAGTTCATCCCGTCTGATAGATTTATTTTCAGCATCGTGAACAACTGATAATGAATTTTTTGTTAAAAAAAATCATTTGCAGAATTACATGCAATTGTTGGAAAACTTTTTGAAGTTCGTAAACTCTTGTGTTCACATTTAATTGAAAATGATAACTGCGAAATGATTGAGTACTGATATTTATGCCAATTGACCATCTCAAATTTGCCTTCGAGTTTCTAATATATTTATGAAATTGTTAGTTTAAAAATTATCTTTTCGGATTTTTTTTTAACAATGTGGAACATAAATCTCACCTTCATGTAATCTACAATTTTCGCCATTGTGCTGAAATTGGTAGCATTTGAAATCGTCGATGCCCCGGGATAATTATCAAATTCCGGAACTGAAAATAACAACAGTTATGCTAATTTCAGTGTCTCTACTCACTAGCATTCAAATTCTGATGTCCCGATCCTCCTGCTCTTTTCTTTTTTGCCTTTGCAACTTCTGAACTATACGTTGTGTGCGAAGAACTCGTCGATGCCTGAATTTGTTCACAATAGTATCAGAGAATTTCAGCAAATTTTCACCTGCGGTCTCTGTTGGACTGATACTGTACGAGAAGCATGCTTTTGAAAAGCTGCTTTTTGTCGAAGAAGTTCTGGATCCATTTCTGTTATATTTGCGAAAATATGTTTGTGAACGACAAACAAGGAGAAGTAATCGATTGCGGACTAAAAGACCAAAAGGAAACTAGTCCTTGAAACATAGACACTTTCACAACAACAAAAACTTCAGAAAAAAATAAAACAACATTTACAGCGGAAAGTTAAAAAATTGGGCAAAAAAATACAGATTATTAGAATCTAGAAAATTATTATTCATTTTCCAGTTGTTCGTCTTGATCGAAAATAGCTTCACGTAACATTTCATGGATCTGAAAAAAACAAGCACATTTTAATTGAAGAAAAAAACTTCTGGCTCACCGCAAGGTCGTTCTCAACGGGTCCATCCGTGTGCACATGGGCTACAATATCTCCAAAGTCACAAACAAGTCGAAGAATTGCCATTTGACCGTTAAGTTCCATTCCCAACATTTTATCTGCCTCCGGATCAGATTCGCTAGCAATGGTCAATTCATTGACTCGTTCGGTTTGGGCCTGCCAAATCGATTTCAAAAACTTGGCATAATACACGCCGCCTGAAAATTTCGAAATTGAATGAATAAATGTGAGCTATTACCTTCTTTACCGTCGATAACTGAAAGATGTTTGAAAACTCGATGAAGTGGCTCAGACAAATATAATGACGGATTTCCGGTCCACGTGTACATGTGCTAAATTCAATTACACCATCAAGAAACTCTGAATAACTTACGGCTCGAACACGACAGACCATATGAGCAACTTCCAAGTACTGTTCCATCACATCTTTTTGTTGTGGATCACACGATATTATCAAATAATCACAGAGAACTCCACTTGGATCAATTGCCAACGCCATCGAAACGGTCGATTTTGACCAGTTCTCATAAACCGAGCTCGCATCTACAATACGTAGGAACAACCGATAGATCTTACGACTTGTCCACGACATGTCCTTTCGTCTTGCCACGCTCATGATACGGAGCGCCTGAAATTATTATCATGAAAAGGCTAGAAAACAAATCAGGAAATTATCTGAATTCCATTCATAAGTGCGTTCATTCTTGTTCGAACAACATGGAAACTTCGATTTGTGCTGAATGACAAGTCCTCCTCGAAATCATCGTAGAAATAGTTCCATGCGATTTTTTCACCAGTTTTGCAAAGAATAGTTGGTCCAAAAAGGAGATAGTACAAGCGACCTTGGTATTGTTCCGTGAAATTTTGGAGGAGAACCGAGAGCCATGCTCCGAATTCGATTATTTCTTCAGGAGTAGAATCTTCGATGTCTTGATTTCTATTGAGAAATAGTTCCAGAAGGTTCGATCGTACCTGAAAATGAACATTTAAACCATTTTAAAATATTCGCAATGAGAGGAAATAGGTACTTGACCTTTTTTGAAATAGTTACATTGAACTACTTCAAGAGTATGAAGTATGTTTTCGAGACCGTGAAGAAAATGGGATAAATTTTTTGTAGGAAATTTCAATGAGGAAAACACACCAAAAATCGATTACCATTTCTTATGTAATTTACCTTCAACTCAAGTCCAACAAGGCTTCCGGGTTGACTCGTCAAAACACGAACTATATTGTCATGCAATGTTGGGTCGATCAAAATCGCCGCCTTGATCATAACCCGTCTTTCCGAGAACTTCCACAAATTTGTGACACCATCCAGAATCCTTCCAAACCCGGTCAAAGTTCCTCGTGAAACTGAATGGAGATTCCGACAGATGTTCAAAAAAGCTTGAGCGCGAGTTTCAGTTGACAAAGTGATTGTGATTGACTTGATCAAAATTCCACAATTGTAAAATGGATCTTTTTCGAGAAAATCGTCGTCGTCCACACGGGTGGAACTATTCATGAAAGTGAGACAATCCAATTGGAACTTTCGGTAGAAGGCGTATTCAACGATGTAGGTCCGAACATGCTTCATACATTCAGTAGACACCAATGATAGAGCAGAAAGAGATTTCACTGAAAATTGAAGATTGATAAGAGGTTATTCAAAGAGCATCTTACAATCAAGGTGGTTGAACAATTTCGAAAAGAAAACTTTAGGAAGTTTTTCAAAATCCGACAAATCTTGTTGTTTTCTAGAATTTCGTCGGTTTCGCAATCCTAACAGCTTTGACAATTCATCGGCAGAGTAATCCAATGGCACACTGTCTTCATCACTTTGTTCTTTTTCCGCGCTAGCCAGATTTGGGCAGTCTGAAAACGTAACACGGTGAAAAACTAATGAAATTTTGGGTTTACCATCTAACTCCTGGCTCACATTCTGACATTGTGTTTCAGATTTTGAACGTTGCTTCTTTATAGGCAGGAAAAAATTGGTTATACGGGGAGTTGACGTTGATTCCTGATTTTTTCGCAGTTATAAAATTAATCTTTTTATTAAACACTACCGATATTTGCCTTTTTCTTGCGAGTAGACCTGGCGGTGTTGTTGGAACCATTTTGTTCTGACGAACGGGATTAAGTTTGATCGAAATTAGTTTTCTTTGACGAACTCGAAAGAAATTAAAAAACATGTTCTCTACAGTAGTTGTTTAAAGGTGCATTATTTGTTGTGTCTGGGTCTTGAGAAACGGCCAGGTCTTCAGGCGATGTTTTCTTTTTTTTTCAAATAGCTTTCATTGCAAATTTTTCCCAACAAAAACCACAATGATGTATGTTCAAATAAAGTGATTAATCATGAATCACTTCCACTTTGAAGTTCCTGACGAAATAATGAATCTCTCCCCTCGGCCAGGTCATTGAAAACTGACCCCGCCTTTTTTTCTATTTCAAAACCTTATGTTTGAAGCAGGAAGATCGAACATACACACTACTTTGTGAGTAAATAGAACATTCTCGATCCTTCTCCATTTCTCTGCGCTTCCCCTTTTTCTATTTTCTCTCTCATTTCATTTTTCCGCGACCCAATTTTCGCATTTTTTCTCGATTTATCCAAATCTTTGTGAATTTTGTGAACTTCACAGAAATACCACATTATGGGAAAGGATTATTATAAAACTCTTGGAATCTCCAAAGGAGCTACAGACGATGAAATCAAGAAGGCTTATCGTAAGATGGCCCTGAAGTATCATCCAGACAAGAATAAGGAACCTGGAGCGGAGAACAAGTTCAAGGTAAGATTTTTCTCTTAAAATAGTAATTTTCATAAAATATTTTCAGGAAATTGCTGAAGCCTATGATGTTCTGTCCGATGAAAGCAAGAAAACTATTTACGACAAGTTCGGAGAAGATGGTTTGAAGGAAGGAGGACCAAGCGGACCAGGTGGAAGTGGTCATGGAGCGCATTACGAATTCCGTGGTGATCCAATGAATATCTTCTCTTCGTTCTTTGGTGGAGCCGATCCGTTTGGTGGTGGTGGTGGTGGTATGTTCGATATGGGAGGTGCTGGTGGTAACCACATGTTCTTCAATATGAATGGTGGTGGTATGGGTGGAGAAGATATGTTCGGAATGCACGGTGGTGCGCGACAAAGACAACATCGACAGGATCCAGCGGTTCATCATGATTTATTCGTCAGTTTGGAAGATGTCTTGAAAGGAACCACGAAGAAAATGAAAATTACTCGAAAAGTTATGACTGATGGTATGCAACGAATGGAGGACAAGGTTCTGACCGTTAGTATAAAGCAAGGATGGAAATCGGGAACAAAGATCACATTCCCGAAGGAAGGAGATCAAAATCCAAACAGAACTCCAGCCGATATTGTCTTCGTCATCAAGGTATGTCTTTTTTGCTTTAAAATTTTGCAATCTTTCAAATTTCACAATAGTACATTCAGACATGTCACCGTATCCTCAAAACACTATTGAGTTATCTTTTTACTTTATCTATTTAGTATCTAATTTTGCGAACGATTTGAAAATTTTCATGAATTGCAATTTCCGAAAATAAAAACATTATAGGAAAAAAGTTATGCTTGTAAAAAAATTCAATTTTCACATGTGTAAAAGTTCACTATCCGAAATAAAGATTGGGGTGGACTTGCCTAAATCATCCATAGGAGGCTGAAATATAATATTTCTAATACCTTTTCTCGGAGACGTTCTAATCTTAACTATTTTACTTTAATTAAATATTATTATTATTGAAATTATATTTGTTACATATGAATCCCCCAATTTATTTTTTTTTTCAATATCAATTATTTGTTTTTAGGACAAGCCACATCCAAAGTTCAAGCGTGAGGGATCTGACATTCGGTACCCTGTGAGAATTACATTGAAACAAGCTCTCTGTGGATTCACATTGAACATTCCAACATTAGATGGTCCAGATCACCAATTAAGAAATACTGATGTTATCAAGCCACAAACTGTCCGAAGGTAAGTCTCAGGCCGTATTTTAACATAAAAAATTAACTGATCGTTTTTCAGATTGACTGGAAAAGGTTTACCCAACCCAAAGAATCCATCACAACGTGGTGATTTAATAGTCGAATACCAAATCGACTTCCCAACCCATCTTTCACCAGAGGCACAACGCCAATTAGACGCCATTCTACCATAAAACGTGTTGATTTTATTTGGTCAGCAGAGAACGGGTGTTTAGTCATTTATTTGAAATACATATTTATTTTTCTCAAATTTCTATTAGGCTTATTTCTTTTTTTGAGTACTCGATTGCCTTTTTTGTCAAATGTCTCATTTTTGTTGTGTATTTTAGAAATAAATGAATAAACCTTAAAAATTCTTGATCACAAAAACACAGAAAAGTTGCGTTTCTTTCCGACTATATATCGTGTCCTCGAAATGAGAGATCAAAACAACATTACACTATCTGATGTCACGTGTATCTGTCTTTCTCTCATTTTTGTCGTTTTTACCCAAAATTCGATAACTTGTGTCTATTTAGAACCATGATTTCTCGACAATGTATTGCAATTTCGGCTAAATCTACTAGGAATATTGTTAGAGGTGAATTGATATTTTGAAATAATAATTTTAGTTAAAAATCCGGAGCAAAGCTCTGAAAAAAAACTTTTTTCGCAAAAATTGTCGATGCCCTGTAATAACAAACTATTTTACCTTAGGCCTTTCCACCAACTTCTACCAAGACGCTTTCAATATTTCTGATCAACTTACCGATGATGAGCGTTCTCTCATGTTATCAGCTCGCGAATATTGTCAGAAATCCCTTCTTCCACGCGTTACCGAAGCATATCGGTCCGAAAAGTTCGACCCTTCTTTGATTCCCGAAATGGGAAGCATGGGTCTTTTGGGAGCTCCGTATCAAGGATATGGTTGTGCGGGTACTTCGACAGTTGGATACGGTTTGATTGCTCGGGAAGTTGAACGAGTCGACTCGGGATATCGATCGACGATGAGTGTTCAAACAAGTCTCGTTATTGGACCAATTTATAATTATGGAAGTGAAGAACAAAAGCAGAAATATATTCCGGATTTGGCATCTGGTAAGAAGATAGGATGTTTTGGATTGACCGAACCAAATCATGGATCGAACCCAGGTGGAATGGAAACCAAAGCCTCGTGAGTTTCCTTATTATTATAAATTGTTATTGGATCCGTTCGATAAAAAAATTCTTATACTTAGCTGCTGAAACAAGCCTAACATCAGTTCGGTTCGATTCTTTAAAATCTCCCTGAATTTGGCTCCCTAACACTATCCTTTTAAAATTTATTAAACTGAGCATCCGGCTCGGGAGATTTAAAAGAAAGTAAGGCCTCATTCAAATTTCAAAATTTAATTTCAACTCAGAGAAGAAAAACGAATATATTTTCTCTAATATAAGGGCATGTCCTTCTATTTTTCAACCCATTTTTCTAATACTCTTATTATAGACAAACTCTATTCCTAGAGGTTTCTTTTCCGTTTTTGATGATATACTGAATGGATAACACTTTACTCGGGTTTAGTAACAAAATCAACACACTAACAATGATTGATCATTTTTTCAAATGCTCAAATCAGAACTGTCCCGAGTGCCCTTATGTCAGAGGCTCCCTTCAACTGAAGGTGCCCTTATATTAGAATAAATACGGAATACTCAAAGCTAATTGCTTCAGTTCATTTTCGTCTTTTCATTTCTTTTGTAGTTGTTGGGATCGTTGACCCATAAAGTTACTAATTGTTTAGATCAAATATCTATATTTGATCTACCTCATTTTCCCCGCTATATTTACTATTTTTTTGTTGTTCACACTGCCTATATAAACCCGCTCCCTGCTCATTGTAATCAGTTTTTCTATTACCCCATTTGGGCTAATAAAGTTGTGCTCCATCTACCTCGTTGAACCGACACAACTACAACAACTGGCAATCAGGACCACAACAGTAGTTATATCAGAAAATTCTGAAGCACATTGTTTTTGAAAACTCATCACCATTTTCCGGTTTTCCATTTCTTTTCTTTCTGGATTCTGGAAGAAATAAACTCATGAACACCTTGGCCAATTCTGACAGTGTATTTTGAAAACCAAAAAAGCTAAATATTTCCCTTTTGAGGATATATTTTTATAAACGTTCCCAGAATCCATTGAATCACAAATTCACCAGATTACGTCATGACTATGGTTCATGCTAGACAAGTTTTGAACGCGAAAGCGAGAAAAATTTGGACAAATCCCGTGAATGTGCATCTTACTAGACTTATTTCAGATATGACGAGACAACCAAGATGTACAAGCTTAACGGTTCAAAGACATGGATTTCAAACAGTCCAGTCGCCGACGTAATGATTGTCTGGGCTCGAAGCGCACGACACAACAACAAAATCAAGGGATTCATCCTTGAACGTGGAATGAAAGGATTGACCACACCGAAAATCGAGGGAAAACTATCGTTGAGAGCATCGGTTACCGGCCAAATCGCCATGGATGATGTTCTGGTACCAGAAGAGAATGTTCTTCCAAATGTGAGTGTTTTAATTTATTTAAAAAAAAATTGTCATGATATTATTTATATTTATTACAGGCCGAAGGATTGGGTGGACCTTTTGGATGTCTGAATAATGCTAGACTTGGAATTGCCTGGGGAGCCTTGGGAGCTGCTGAAGAGTGCTTCCATCTTGCCAGAAAATACACATTGGAACGGTAAGTAAATTCTATAATTAAGAAAATCATAGCCACGAACTAGATATATTTTCTCACTTCGATTTTTCAATAAAAAAGAGGCTAAAATCCGTCATTACATCTCAACATGTTTTTAAGAAATCAATTCGGTCGCCCACTGGCTCAAAATCAATTAATGCAATTGAAAATGGCCGACATGTTGACTGAAATCACCCTCGGACTACAAGGATGTCTTCGAGTTAGCCGACTAAAAGTTAGTTTTTTTTACTGTTTCAAAGTTTCTATAAATTGTCGAACAAAACAAACAAAACTGGTGACCTACGCCCTTTCAGAAATATAAAGTTTTCTGAAAGACACAGGGCACCCAACAAATACGGAACATTTTTAGGATGAAGGTAAAGTCGAGGCCGAGCAAATTTCGATTATCAAGCGGAATTCGTGTGGAAAATCACTGGAAATTGCGCGAAAAGCACGTGATATGCTTGGTGGAAATGGAATCGTTGATGAATATCATATTATGCGACACATGGTTAATTTAGAAACGGTTAACACTTATGAAGGTAATATTGTGAACTTATCGACTAAATTAATTCTGAACATTTTCAGGTACTCATGATGTTCATGCGTTGATTCTAGGAAGAGCGATCACCGGTCTCAATGGATTCTTCTAAAAAGAAAACAAACAGGAAGGTTGATTTTTAAACTGTGATATTTTATTATTTAAATAATTAATCAATGAATTTAACTAGTGAGCATATGAAGAACCATAGTTATTATGATGTGAATAAGTAGAATTGGAGGATAGATCTAGATTTGAATGGAATTGATCCTGGAAATTTTGAAATGAGATCTGACAGTGAAGACACTCACTTACCTGCTTCTTATTGATGAACCTCTGCCCGATGTTTGGACGACTAGAATGTGCACTCACTTGCGGTTGGATTTTTCGCTGATAGCGACCGTTTTTCATACCAGGGCTGAACATCTGAAAAAGTATACAATTAATCTTCGAAAAAATATATTAATTTATTTTAGCTTCGTTTATCATTCCTATTACTAATAATCCCTAATTATAAAAATAGGAAAACGATCTCGTTCA
Organism: Caenorhabditis sp. 38 MB-2015; assembly: GCA_900536415.3. NCBI lineage: Eukaryota > Metazoa > Nematoda > Chromadorea > Rhabditida > Rhabditidae > Caenorhabditis > Caenorhabditis quiockensis. The sequence continues at coordinate 71,897 of LR550701.1, read as the reverse complement.
TTCCTTTTTTGACCATTCAAAGCGAGCCGACAATATCCCGCTGATTATTACCCAAACGGCAGCTGTGAGTATACTTAAAGACCAAACTGTGAAACACTTTGTATATTTGGTGTCACTTTTATATTAAAGTGGGGGCACTAAAAACCAATAATGTTTGATACATGTTGTGGGAAGTTTGATGGAAGCGAAAGTAACCTGATTAGAACGCACCCGATGTGGTTCTTCATCGCAAATTCGTAATTCGACCGGCAACATTTGTAAATCCTCCATCTCTGCCATCAATTCAGCAGGGATACGGATTCCAAGTCCTTGTGCAATATCCAAATTTTGCTTCAAATACAACATGAGCAAAACCTCTTGTTGCTCAATTGGATCGATAGTTTGTGGAGATGACATATCCGGTTGATAGGTGGATTGGCGAAGTTGAATGGCTTCTGATTTTGGTGGCAAAGGTGGGGCGACACTCAATGAGCTTAGGCGACTTCGGCTCGCTGACCAATCGCGATTCGATGCATTTTCGAAGAAGTCGCGAGATGTTGCGATGTTAGCGATTGATTCGCGCGACACTGCCGCTTTGATTTGCTCCGCGTCATACCATGGTTTTGCACTAGCCGCGTTCTCCATAATATATAAAGAGTCCAAGCTCTTTCCCTTTGATAACGGGCGTCGCCGTCCAACATCTGCTTCCTCCTGAATTTCTCTTTGCACCTCGATCGCTTCTCTTTCAGTCTCCTCCATTTTTCGAAGACGTTCTTGGGGAATTCGCGAATCCTTTGGAATCTGAATACTATTCGATGCGACTAGACTGGCAGATAATGCGTCAGTAGATCTCCATTTCGGAAATCCGTATGATTTTGGTCGATTACGTTTCTCTTCTTCCGCCCGAATTTGTCGCTCATGTTGAATGTTGTTTTCCCAATAACCGCGCATGTTATTGGTAGTACTACGGTGATGAGGATGATGACCGTTGGTTTGAATACGTCCCTCCATTACTCGACCAGACCAAGATTCAAAATCTGAAATTTCATGGGGTTGTCAGTTGTGAATTTAAAGTTCATGGAATATATGTGAAATGTGAAGATTCTCGGCAAAAAATGTAAATTTATAGGTTTTTGGACGCCGATGAACATCCTGTGTTCAGTTTTTCCGAAATCTGAATCTGCGAATTTCAGCTCTAAAATATATTTTCACGAAAAATACAGGTTTGTAATTTGCAATAGTTGTAAGTTTTTGTTCATTTTCTAATCTAAACTTCATATTTTCATTTTTTGGTCAGAATTTTGAGAAAAATTGGAATCATAATTGTTGATTAGAAACAAAAGCGAAAAATAAATTAATTTCGGACAGAAAAAAATAAAATTTCAAAATTGATCTATATCCGGAAGAAAATCTTCAAAATGGAAAACTTCAATGATGAAACGATAAACAAACAATAAGAAATTAGTGATAAACATGAGAAATAAAAGAAATCTTTGATCGTGCGTGAGTTATGCATAAATGAAAAGAGAGTTCATTATGATGTGAATATTTACATAATGCGCGGAGGCAAGAACTGTCAAAGTGTAATGCTCACCGAAAAAACCTTGACAATTATCTGGAACAGGCGCTAAAAATCTCATTGAAAGAAAAAACTTGAAACATTAGAAAAAAGTGCTTTTAGTCAACCTGCTTACAACCCGAAATGTTTGTTTTTCAAAGTTGAGTAAATATGATCAGAAAAAAGAAAATTATTTCGAATGCGGGTGGGTGAGAGAGAGAAAGAGACGCAGAGAAGGGAGATACCTTTTTTGACTACTGTAGTTCCTGATGGTTTTGATGATAAATTATTGATTGAACCGAAGACTGTGTTATTGTTAGTACTGCGCATCTAAAGAAAATTATTGATTGATTTTAGTACAAGCTTGAAAAGTTACCTTAGGTATGAGCTCGCCTAATGGTTGGTCAGTGGATTTTGAGGCGACTCGTATCACAGTTCCATTTAAAGTTGGTTCACGACGAAGTTCATGAGGACTACTGTAACGAACATTATTAGTCATTCACAAATTTCTGTCATCGGGTTACTGTAGTTTCAGTCTTCTCACTTGAAAATAAACTTCCCGGATTAGGTAGTTTTACACGAAGGGTTTGAATTTAACATTGAAAATCAACTTCAATTTCATTTTCAGAACAAAAACTTATAGATTGTCAGTAGAGCGCATGTTACCGATTTGTGCAAGGCATGTACTGGAAGTAGTTTAGACATTTCAAAGATCTAGAAAAAACTAGAACAATTTAAAAAAAAAATTAGAATCAAATTGGGAAAACAAAAAATTAACTGATTTTTTGAAAGTTCTTTTTGAATATTTGAGGTGTTATGTCAATCGAGAATACTGAAATTACAGTTTACTGATTCAGAATTCGAATCGTCGCTATAGTGTCAGTTTTCTAGCTCGAATTATTGTAAGTTTTTAATAATTGGAAGGTAATTGGAATTGTAGGAACCCATTCTGATATCGATAATGTGATAAAACTTATTCTCAAGTTATTGACTTTCGGGTTAAAACTAACTTCCAACGGGCTACTTTAGTTTCAAAACGGATAGCAAAAATAAATACTGAAACATCTAAGAACAAACCATTTTTTTTCCAATTCCAATTTTCACCGAGAACATTTGACAGTGTATCTAGGAAAAATTTTAAGACTGTTTAATAAGAATTAAAAATTAAATCCGTATAGTTTGAAAACACGCTCTACTAATATTATCAATTTCTATATTTAGTCCTGATTGGAATTTTCAACATATTTAGAGGCCAACATTGAGAATTCACAGGTCGAAAAACCCCCCAAAACTTGAACACCAATAAGTTTTTTATTAGAAATATACAATTTTGATTTTTGAAATTATGAAATTCGAATCCGTATTGAGAATTTCTTAATTCTATGGAGTTGTTTTTTTGAAAGCTTGTATCCAGATTTTGAATTCTACATGATTTTAGAACATTGGATAATAAATTTTCAACTCCAATTGGTAATTCTGAGCTTCATACTTGAAAAATTTTGGAATCCGAGATTTCGAAATAAAATTCTGAAACTACAGTAAGCTGAGCACAGCCGTTGTCTAGATTTCAATCATTATGAGCCTAAAAATAATGTTTTCATGAAGTAATATTTCATCAAATTATAGATGTTAACATCGTTTTCCAAAGGTCAGATTACTCTGGAATTTTTTTTTGGAAAATCTTCAGAAGTTTAAGTTGATTTATTTCTGGCTATAAAAGAAACAGAAACTACAGAAATTCAAGACTCAAAAAATGATAAAATGTACCTACCCCAATGGAATCATAGTGATATGTTGTTGTTTCTCCCCTGTTTGCAGCATTTTCGGATCCACCGTGTTGTTTCGCTTCACTTTTTTCAACGACGAATATATTTCTTCTTCTTGATGTTCGTGAATCGTCGGCGGTGTTGCGTAAGAAACGCAGAACATTCCCACAATTTTTCAGCAAAATCAAGGAAAAAATGGAAGCTTGCGCGCAAAAATCAAAAATAATGCACAGCGGAAGATGCGCGTGAAGTGGCTCCGCGCAAAAAGAGCATCACGAGAGAGCGCGAGACGCAGATGCTGAAAAATCCCGGCTGGCGGTACTTGAAAATCTCTGTTCTTTTTCTTTTCCCCAAAGATAAGTCAGGTGAGGAGGAGCTGGTTTTTCTCAACGTCATTAAAGTACTTTGGAACATTTTTTGTTCATTTTCTAGTCACAGTTTGACCAAATGACCACAAAACTGAAAATCAATTCATTAATCACACGAAATACATGAAAAGAAAAAAAAACATAGGAAAATACATAAATTCAAAAAAAAACTTTTTGAATGCTATTCAGATTGACATAATCGAAAAAGAGCGATTATTATGATTCTTGTGGTTCTCAATGGGACGCACTCTGACTCGAGCTTCAGACCGGTTTTCTTTATCGTCCTTTAGTGTGACATTGCTGGAAAAAAACAGAATTAAAAACAAGGAAATTATTTTTATGAAAATGATACTTGATTTTTTCATGCATTTCGGGAGAAACTTAAAGAACACAAAAGTTTGCACTCATGTTTCACCGAAAAAACAGGTGATTTCATTTGTCTAAGAAGATTCACAATTTTAAATTCAGGACAAATTATACTGAACATTTATTTTTCAATAAACTAACAAGTGAATTTGTATAAAAACGTATTACTGTTGATCTAGTGGCACTAAAATATCTTTTGAACTACCTGCGAACCAGACTTGGGATATTTTATGTGTACCGTTTTTACGGGTTTTTCAACATTTTTTCTTTAAAAAAAAATGGGGCGTTAAACTTTTAACGGAAAACTAAAAAAAATCTAAAAACTTTTTAAATGATTTTTTTTTTACTTTCCCAACGCGAGTTTTTGTAAGTCGTAAAATTAGGTTTTTACATTTAACGGTATTTCTCTGAGCTGTCCCAGGTCTGTTGCGAACTCGCTTTTTTCGAGACATTGGTTGAAATTTGATAGTTTGAATCGCTAACATTAAAATCAGGCCCGATTCAAATTTTCTCCACAGTTTGAGGTTAAAAATAATTCTGACTATTGATTAATTTCAACATTTTTATTGATTTAACTTTAAAAAAAAACAAGAATAATCCAAAGACGAAGGCTATCTCACCTGTCAGCAGAGCTTGTCGGCGACATCATTACCAGCTCTCTAGGTTCGCGCCCTTTTCTCGTCGTCTCGATACGTAATTCTACGTCTCCGCGAAAATTCTTCACCTCATCTTCACCATCATCGTTCGTGAATTGACTTGGTAGCCCGTTGTAATTGTGCGGTGAACTTGTGTCACCAAGAAGAGTAGTGTTCATTGTTGGCATTTGTGTGGCCATTGGTGGGAATTGTAAGAGGCTCATGTCGCCGGGATGGACTAGTGATTCACCAGCGCCGCCACAATTTGTGCTGTTCATTGTGGTCGGTGTGTTGCTGGTTGGGTGGGGCATTGGAAGGTATGGGCGATGTTGGTGATTGAATGGGAAGGGAGTGTTGAAATTCGCATGTTGGAATTGTTGTTGACGCATTTCATTGAGTTGCTGGAAAAAATATAATTTTGAATTTGATAAGAGTGGATTATGGACTCATTAGTTCAACATATAGAAAAAAAAAACTTTAAAAAAACCTTAGGTTACAAAACTCACATTTTCCATTTGTCTCAATTTCTGCTTATATTTATCCTTTTCTTTTTTCAACTGATCAGCTTGTCTCATATAACTAAACATAGCATTCTGCATATCATTTCGTTCTCTTTCCAATTCCTTATACTTTTTCTTCTCCTCTCTTCGCTTCTGTTCCGACTCTTTCCATTTTTGCATATAATGTCTATTAGTCCGCTCCATCATCACAATCTGATCCTTATCATCAAAATCATCATTCTCCTCCGACTCATCTAACCGAGTATCGTAATGCGAGTGTCGACTGCTAAAGTTTCCGCCGATTGGCGACGGATCACCGCTTCCGTATTCGGATGTTTCGCCGCGACGGAAATCTGGATAACGTTTGTGATGATGTTTGTTGTTGCGAGACGATTTTCCGCCAGATGAGGAACCTTCATCGATTGTGTAATTTTGACGAGTTGATTGGTTGAGTACTTGACGACCTCGACCACTTTTTGTAGAATATTTGTCAGAATCGAAAGAGCACTCCGATTCATCGCGGTAACTGCAAACATTTTTTATGTGGCGTCCAAACGTCAAAAAATTTAAAGAAATGTCCGCAAAATCCTGTCCAAATCATTTCAAAAAACTACTATTCGATTTAAAGGGACATAATGATTTTTGTTTAAAAATTTTGCCGGTCTGCTCCAATTACACGTTTTGCATTTAATAAAATTCGATAGACTGTTTACTTTTTTTGAAAAACAACAAAAATATCTAGACTGGCACGTATACTCATTTTGAAGCGTGACATTACAGTGGACCAACAAATTTTTTGAATTTCTGTATTTTTATGAAGTGCAAAACGTGACACTTCAGGAGACCGGCAAATTTTTCTCAATGAAAATCAGTATGTCCCTTTAACTCAAATGGTAGTTTTTTTAAGCGATTTGGACAGGATTTTTCGGACATTTTTAAAAATTTTTTTACGTTTGGACGCCCCATTAAAGGTTTGGACTATTTATATCTTTTGCGAATACTCTTCTAAATACTTTGCTAATTCTCGGTTTCCGACTTATAATTGTTGAAGGAAAGCTCATTCATTTAACATAAACATACAGACTTGTGGTGACCTCAAGTCTCTTGTAATCCTACTCCCTTTTCTTTTCCAGTAGACAAATAAACATAATAAGAATTGCGCAACTAACATAGTCCCTTTTCTCGCTAATAATAAAAGTAATAAGATGAGAATCTCCCTGTGGGAAAAGTTTTTAAGAGATTATAATCTAGTCTCAACTAATTACCGATTTATATAGATATTTTCGACACTTTTATAATTCTCAGAAGAATAAGAAAGCCGCTTTTTTTAAAAGAAATGTAGCAGCTGGCAAATATGGATATTCAGGTCAACAAACAATGTTTAATAAATGCGAGGAGGAGCTTCTTTTTTTTTGGAGCAAAAAAACAAATGTCGAACGGCATTGGGCTTCTAATTAGTTTTTGAGAGGGATTTGGGAAATTTGGTTTCATTTGAAAGAGAAGCCGAACTCGTTGCCTAAGAGAGCTTTATAAATAAAGATTTTCAATGTTTTTTGGGCTGAAATAGGTACCATATTAGATATTTATTTTCCTTTTTATTTATTACCCTATATTTATTTTCCTAAGAGGTTTCTTAATTGAGACAAATTAAAAAATAATGAATCCCCTAAGCTTACCCTCCAGGACAACTTTGCGGTCCTTTTCTCAACTTTGGTGCATTGTTTGTGTGATAGGCAGCGGTTGCTGATAACATTCCATCATCGGCGAATCTGGTGGTCATTCTTCTCGCGGATTTTGTAGATGCTGTTCCGGCACGAAAAGATCGTCGGTTATCAATATTTCTGGCCTGAAATGATTTTATTTCATTAGTCATTAGTGGAAGAAAAAACTTACCAAATCTTCATTATTCTCATCATTATTTTTCGACTTTTTGCTTCTGAACAAGTTTCGAAATATTGTGGCCATTATCTGAAAAAATGTGAAAATAGAAAAAAATTCAAATGTTGAACAGCAAAAAACAACAAATGAATAGACATATAATGGAAGACTGGACCGCTCACATCACACCAATTCTCCTCCCCCTCGCCACCGATGATGGCGTTGTTTTCTGCGTCTCCACCGTCTGCCAAACTCTCTCGCGCGACACTATATACGCAAGTGTATGCGGCATCTCTTTTATGTTCAATATTTGAATCGAAGGCAATTGCCGCCGACCGCGACGCGCATACGCCGCGCATTTGTGTAAAGAAAAGAATAATTGGTGCGATGTTGTAATCCGCGGTGTGCTAACAAACCATAAAAAGGGTGACAGATTCGGTTCACTGTGATTTCCTGGGGTGGATGACACAGTGCAGAAATATATATGAAGATGTTGGAAGGTGTAATACAAAGATACTAAGCTAATTACTACAATGATATATAGCTAACAACATAGTTAATTTATGGCATATGGAAATGGAGAAAAATTGTGAACTTAGAGACATGTAATAATAGGAGTTCGCATACCTTTTTCGGACTGCAATCCAGTTTTAGGCGTGAAAATTTGTGGAAAACGAGGAATACAATTGTTTCAAAAATAGTAAACAATGAAAACAAACCGACAAAAAAGTAGTACATATTTTGCTATTTGGTGGAATAGTTTAGTACATACTATCACTAGAATTTTCGAAAAGCGGAAGTTCCATCTAATTAAAAAATATATTTTAAAAAGGGATATAGAGTTGGAGATACGAGATTCATTTAGAAAATATACATGCTATTTGCAAAAAAAATTGGAGTATTTTTCTGAAATTTTTTACTCTTTATAGTTTAATGGAATTGAATTCTTTGAAAAATTGGAAAATTTACTGGAACAGGTTTGGTAGGAAATACAAAACTACTCGAAGGGAAATTGTCTATGTATTTTTTATTCATTTTAAGTATATCACTGAAATCACTGAAAAACATTTAAAAGTTTTTGAACGGAAACAAAAAATAAATAAAAAATAATTTTATCTACCGTACGGTACATTAAAGGAACACAGTGGAAACAGATATGGTCTCGAAGAATTCAACGTATGTTTCGAATTTATTCGAAGTCTCGAGAATTGATTTGATTATTTCTCGGATTTTTCGCTAGATTTGCAATGGCAAAGATAAATCCTTGGACACCTTTAACATCTGCGGATCAAGCATCAAAGATTTATAAGTAAGCATAAGTTTACAAAAAAAAGAAGAAAATCTTTTTCCTTGGTTCCAGAATCGAATATCCGTTTGATTTAATCCGTTTTACTACAAACTTACAAGAAGAAACGCTTCCGACTGAATCGGTAATTGTTCGAAAATAACATCTTCAAGCTCAAAATAATAATTTACAGCAATTCCAAAAGGTTTTGAAACCAGAATATTGTCAATTTATGGATGAGAAAAACCAGTCGCCGCATCTCAAATTGAAAACACCATTTTCTGTAGAACCGTGGACAGTTCCTTTTTACGACCAAGCATCGACATCATTCATGTGTACATTAATGGAAAGTCATGAACATTGCATATACAAATGGCCAAAAGCTGACATATACGTGACAGCTGCCACGTTGAAACTCATTGGAGATTCAGTTTTGCACCCAGAAAGGTATTAAATGTGTTCAAATGAAAATAAAACATTAAAATTTTGCAGACAATTCAAACTTCGCGCCTTTGAAGAACAGAATCATTTCATTTTGTGTGCCGAAAATGAAGATCCAGAAAATTTCAAGCAATCTCCCTTGAAAAGGGATGCGCAAACCGAAAGTCTTATGCGTGATTTAGATTCTATTATGCAACAAATTACCGAGGAGAAAATGAATACATCGATTTGCGGAGCACTTTTCGTTTTGTCAACCTTTCGATTGGGAAATGAGAGTATGTCAGCTTGTGTCTTTGGAGATGTTGATATGCTCACTAAGGATAAAGGTAATTTCCCGAACTTCATATTTTTAGAGCGGTATATTTCTATTCATGAGAATGTTCTCAGTTTTACTACTTTGAAAAGTTGTTGCGATCCGGTGATAATTGCGCTGAGAATTCAAGAGAAGTTGACAAGCGGGTGGCTAACTTTCTGGGTTGTTTGAACATTTTGTGAATTTAAAATTTATTATATACTATTCCAATTTTTTTCTATTTCAGCGATCAATATTGCTCAATTGAAAGCATGTGAAAGATCAGGACAACTCTCGTTCACGGACACTGACGCAGTCAACGAATGTTTCGAATATATCTGGCCGAAATCATTCTGGATTGGAATCAATCAAATTTTGTTCATTCCTCGACAAGAAAAATCATACCGCGTCAAAACAGTGAGTTATTTCATTTGTTCCTGAGCAACACAGATTCTTTGTTGTTCAGAGTTACCTTCTCTATATTTTAAAATTTCAGTTCCAAAAAATGCCGTTGGAAAGTATCACCAAAGTGTACAATCGTCGTAACAGTCGACTCGCAGATCAAGCGACTTTGTGCGTGGCAAAAGTTTTGTTCGAGATTCGATCAATGCTCAATTCGAACAAGAATGAGAAAGACAAGAATATTCTGGTAAGTTTTTATATCTGTTGAAAAAATATTTGAAGTTCTGAATAATAAATTCTCATTTTAAGTGATTGCTAAAAGTTGTTCAAATAATATTAAATATAATTTTGTCAGAAACTGAAGAAATTTTTCAAAAAATTTCTGACTATGAAACAAGAAACGAATTCATGTCGGTAAAAGGGCACAGGCAAAAAAAAAGTATCTTTTTTTTTACCGCGGTTTTTTAAGGCGGTGTTTGCACACAATTGCGCGAAATTCAAAAATGGCATAACATAAACTGGCACATTTTACGACCTTACAGAAAGAATATTCCATGTTTCACAAAATTTGGCAAAAAAATGGAAAAATAACGTTTTATGTGTAATCTGAACAGTTTCAGAGAAAGATATCAGTGTATTGGTTATAAATCGGAATATATTCTTCATTTTCCACATCAAATCAACGAGTTTGCGGATATTTAGCCAATAATATCACGAAATATTTTAAAATTTTTGAAAATATTCTCCCGTAAACTGTGCGGCAAAAGCGCACATTTAGTGTGCGGACCATTGCCATTTTCAGACGCGACATTCTCCTCCCATTTTTGCAGAAACATGTTTTTTATTTTGGAAAAGTCCGTAACTAATTTTTTCTGAAGAAAAAATACTTTTTTTTTCACTGTGAAGGGTAAGACATAGTTCTCTAGCTAAAGAAAATACTTTCAGAAAATTAAATTTTTTTGAAGAAAAACAAAAAATGTGAATGTTATTTGTGAAAAGAGTCTAAAAATTGTCTGTGAAAAATTAACCCAGCATTTTTTTAACGTATAAATAATTACCGTTATTTGTTCTAACTCCTTGATTATAAATTTTCACATCGGTCTATAAAATATGATAAATATCACCAGGTTCAACGTTTTTGGTCTATTTCATCACCTTAATCAAGTTCTGCCACTCAAAACAATAAATTATCAATTATTAAAAATTCTTATCAAAAAGTTTGATGATGTAAATATTTCCCACTGAAAGTTGCAAAGTTGTATTTCATATTGTATCTTTTCAGGTGACGTATGAGGGTGCGAAAAATCAAGAAGACGACTGTCCCATCGTGCTCAAGTTCTGTGATGACAAATACAGTTTTTGGTTGTTGCGGGAAAATTGTTACTTGAAAAAGATTCATGACAAAAAGGTACGCTTCTATTATAATGAACCACATATATTTTCATTATGAATTTCAGGAAGAAGCAGCGAGAAAATACAGACAAAGACACTTCAAATTATATTCAATTTAATGCACTGCTTGGTAATAATTTAATGTTTTATCATTATAAAATAATGCTTGTTAATGAGAATTTTTTTTGCTATTGGAACGAATACGAAGTCATACCCGATATGATGGGTACAAAGGATGGTGAAATCGGCTCTCCATGATGCTTGCGCAGAACCGCTCATATCCGAAGGTTTTGGAAATTTCCCTCCACTGACAAGTCATGAGCGCATACAGTGGAAACTCTAAGTGACTCAAGGTTCAGGTTCTTTGTACCCTTTCCAGGCTACTCTAACCATGAAAAGGTTACAACAAAAGTTCTTTTTTTTTCTACTTTTTTTTTGTCTTTGCTCTTTCGTTTTGCACTTTGTCATCTATATAAGAGCATAATATCACAGTTTCTTATCATTCGTATGTTTTACAACAAGATTTTGATGCTTCTTATTTTCCAGGGTCATCAATAATGATAGGTTTCGTATTGTCAGCATTATTGCTGGCAACAGGAGTCGTTTGTCAGCAAGAAAATGATTTGGTTAAAAATTTGCCAGGATTGTTGTTTGATGTGAATTTCAAGACATATTCAGGATTTGTGGATGCTAATGCGAATGGAACATGGAAAATGCACTATACGTAAGTTGTATCTGATATTTTGATAAATATAATTAAAGGAATTGTCGAAGGCGATGACTATGTGAATAACAGAACAAGAAAAATATACACCTCACCTGACATAACATAGAACACAGCAAAAACCGCCGAATGTCGGTCGCTTGCCCGAGATCGAATTATTCCCTAGGGTTTTTATAGGTTTAGTTTTATACAAATTTAAATTTTGTTATTCCAAATATGCTAACATAATGTTTTGAAGGTTCTCTGTGGTGTGTTTTCGGATTAGTCCGACCTGTAGAAATCGATTATGACAATGTTAATTAAAAGAGCAAGTTCATGTTGGAAAATATCTTATTATCAATGTAGCGCATACGACTGACTGAATTTTTTGACTTCAGTTTCTAAGTTTGAGCACTCTTTCCTTGATATAACATGATTTTTCAATGCACTATCGAAGTTTTATGGCTCTGTTAAGTGATTTTTTATGCTCCTAAAGACTTTTATCAGTACCTTAAATTTTATTACTTAGTTACAAAATTCTATGTCTTTAAAAACCTCTAAAAATCGTAACGCAACCGAAGAACATACGCATATGCAATAGTTACTGATAAGCTGAAGATTACACATAAACTTGGGAGTGATTGATTGATAAAATGTTTATAGATTGACAGAATCAAAGTCGAATCCTGACACAGATCCACTTCTTGTCTGGTTTAATGGTGGTCCAGGGTGTTCGTCTCTTGGTGGACTTTTCGAAGAGCTCGGTCCTTTTTATGTGAATTATGATGGTGCGACTTTGTATGAGAATCCTTATGCATGGAATGCTAAGGCTAATGTGTTGTATTTGGAATCACCAATTGGTGTGGGATATTCATACGACACCACAACACCAAACTACTTCCAAGCAAACGATGATCAAACTGCTGGGCAGAACTTGCTCGCTCTCACCAATTTCTTCAATGTCGCTCAACCAAAGTACGTGAATCGCACTTTCTATTTGTCAGGAGAATCGTATGCTGGAATCTATATCCCGATGCTTTCTGATTTGTTGACAACGGCGATTAATAATGGAACCTTTCCTAATAAGAACTTCGCTGGAGCTGCAATTGGTAATGGATTCATGAATGTTGCCGGTCTTCTCAATGCTCTTGTTTTATGGAGTGCATATCACGGAAGAGTTTCTATTCAGTGAGTTTATCGATATCGATTTGTTGGAAAATGGAAAAAGATTTCAGAAATTGGGAGAAGATCAAGACAAACTGTGTAAAAGGAGCTGATGTGGACTACTTCGATTTCTCAGTAAGTTTTGACAAAATTAACGAGCACAATTGACAGAGGAATTAATTTGAATGAAATTTATATCGTTTTATAGATCTTGAGAGACTAAGAAATTTTATGTTATCAATTTTCGCCAACTTTTAAGCACTTCTGATAAGTTTGGTTCAAAAAGTACAATTTTCCTAAGTCAAACGATAAGTTGTTGGGCGCAGACTTGCGTAGTACATGTATGACAGGTCAACTGCGAGAAGAATAGTCTGGCATGTAATGCGCAGACATGCGGCAGGACTACGAGAAATTATCTGTTTGCGAAATTTCTGATTCCATCGAATGATATGAATTTTATTCAGAATCTACAAGTTTTCTTTAAAATATTTTTTGGTGCAAACTACGATATTGAAATCCGGTTACACTGATTCCACTTTGTGTCGGCTCACAGTATAATAACGAACACATAAGTGCACAATAGTGGATATAGTTTTTGACTGTTCATCATGTCTAGGATCTCCTGAACGTTCTAGCAGTTACGTGATATATAACATGAGTGTTCAGAAGCCAAACTGTCTGAAAACCTGTTTCAGCAATTCACTAATGCCTCAAACAAAATCGATTTCTCTGGAGATGGATCAGTATGTGGTAACCTAATCGACCCGCTCATTTCGCAAAATGCTTTCGGAGACGGAGGGTAATTTTTCCACCTAACCACCTAATCACAAAATATTTATAGATTTGATCAATACAATTTCTACCAAGAGTGTTATGACACTTCGGCTTTCCAAGCTCCAGCTCCACCACAAACACCAGGAAAAAGAGCAAAACGAGCAACCCATTTCAACGGACAATCATCGATCAAGAAGAATTTGAGAAGGCCAAATGTTCGCGCCTTCACTGGAACATCTAACATTGGCGCGAATACGGCGGCATTGATCAATCGATACTCGAACGATAATCAATGGGGATATTTCTGCTGGAATGAGAATGCTGTTAGCCAATATTTGAATAATAGAGCTGTTCAAGATGCATTGAATATTCCACAAGCTTGGAGAGATCAAAAAAACACATGGGAGGATTGTCGCGATGCTATTTATAATAACTATGTGTTGACGTATAATACAACTAATCAGTTTTTCAATAGAATTATTCAAAATACCAAGGTGATGACAACAATACGGTGAATTTAATTTTTTTTTCAAATTTTTAGAGTGACTTCCGTTTCTTGATCTACAATGGTGACGTCGACACTGTTTGCAATTACCTTGGAGATGCTTATCATATCAAACAAGTCGCCCAAGACAATAACCTTGTGGTAAACAGAATCCTTCTAAAACTCCCCGAGCATCTTAAATCTTCCAGACCAACGACAGAACTCCATGGTTCTATAGTGACAATCAACAACTAGCCGGATACGTTCAAACATACACTGGACAAAATGCGAACAATGCCACAATTACCATCGATGTTTTGACTGTTAAAGGAGCTGGTCATATGGTTCCTTATGACCGTGCTGGACCATCTGTTCAAATGATTAGTAACTTTGTATTCTCCGCATCGAAGGGAAATATTAACTACACTGACAATTCGAACTTTGATACTAATATCAAATTATCTGCCTTCCTCGGAAGTTCAAGGTCAAACAGTTTTTCAATGATCGTCTTCGCTATTGTTGCTTTCTTCGTTTTTTAATTTAAAATCATAGTTTGTATATATATTTAATTATGTAGATCACTAAATAAACAATATCTAACAAAACAATGGTATAGGAAAATCAAAGAAATATATATCATCTAATAGATCTTGACACAATTTTTTCTGTAGTTGTTCAGCATACTAAACAAACCAATTTTAAAGTTTTTCATATCCTGGGAGAGTCCGATATCCTAGTTCTTCTTCACGTTTCTTACAAGGAATATTGTGAAAAAACGATTTTTGTTTGTCAATAGATAGGTTTTTTGACACTGCGCATCATCCGGTAATCAATTTTTGTCAAATGTACTCCTCACTACAAAATTTTCAGCCTCGAAGTTCGAAAAAAAAGAAGATAAACGTTAAAAATTTATATAGTGACATATTTTTTGCCAAATTATGTACTTGTATAAAGAAGTTGAATCCCCTAATAAAGTTGATCAACCAGGAAATAAATATTTAACAATTTTCACTTTCAAACTACTATGAAAATTTCGAAGTGTGATAAGTTTTGGGGAAAAAATGGTTCATTCTGAAAATTGAAAATTTCATTGTGAAATGTTTTTCAGAAATTTGTTAAGCATACCTTGTTGAGATTACCCTTTTATCTTGTATCTTATATCTTGTAACCCAAAAAATTCAGAATTTCAACAAAAATGAGGGTTTTAAATATTTTTTGATACCTGCTTATTTATTTTTGAGCCACTACCTCGAAAATTTGCTCATTGAGAATTGTTTTTTGCTAAAATTGGATACGAGATGTTGAACAGCGTGCAAAAATCTATCAAATTGCATAATTGTTGTCAGAAAATCTCAATTTTCTCCTTTCAATTACGAATTTACATCACATTGAAGGTAAGGGTTTTTTTTTTGATATAAAGAGAAATCCTAGGCCATCAGTTTTGAACGGAAACTTTTAGAAATTATGAAAAAAAAACAGGTTAAAAAATTACCAAGTTTTTTTATAGTTATGTCAAAACATTTAGGACTTTTCTCACCGTCAAAAACAAATACTCCCATGTAAGTCCGAAACTGAAAATTTAAAATTTTTTTATTTCATTCTCATAGTTTATATACATCTAAGCTGACAACAATTTTCTATTCTCTGGTTTATGCTGATGTTCCTCTTCAATATCTGGCAAATGCATGCCCAATGTAAAATGATAGAACCATCCACCAAGCAGGGTGCCAACGAATGGTGCAACAGCTGGCGCAACCCAATATTGAGGATATGGTGAGCTGAACACGCCAGAACCATAAATGAAATAGGAGAAGATGCGTGGTCCGAGATCTCTTGCTGGGTTGATTGGATATCCGATGTTCATACCGAATCCGGTTCCGATCATCATTACCAAGAATCCGAAGAACATTGCGTGCCATTCTTTGGCGATTCGGTTACGTTCATCGATAATAACTGCGACGAAGAATGCCAACACTGCTGGACCAACAGTTTGATCGATATAAGGTCCCCAATATCCAAGATGTTGATGAGGATAACTAGCGAAACATCCAGCAGTACCTTGTGCACCCAAGATAGTTCTGTTGCCCCCATCGAAAGCATCGAATCTCTCTGTAATCGAAAATCTTTATTCCTTTTTTTTGCATAAAATATACCATAATAATAGGCATACATTCCAGCGGCTCCCAAGAATGCTCCAATTGTCTGAGCGATCGAATAAATAAAGAACCAGGAAAGCTTTAAGTGTCCCATAGACCAGAGAAGAAGTGAAACTGCTGGGTTGAGGTGTCCACCTGGAATCGAACTAAATACAAAAGTGAAAATCTCGACTTGCCTGATGTTTGGGCAGTGGCGATGACAGAGAACATGATGGCGAAACCCCATCCAAGATTGACACCGATCCATTGAGTTGTGTCACCTTTTCCAATGTGGAATTGAGCGACGATTGCGAGACCGACGAACTGGAAATTAAATATTTTGAGGGTTTTTCTTTCAGTTGACTTGAGGGAACCTATTCTAATGGTATTAGCCGTTTACACTGCCATCTCGCTATTGTAGTTTGAAAATTGAGAATAAGCTTTCCGGAATGATGAGACCATGCAATAAAAAGTTTGAACGGATAGTTTTACGCGTAGAATTTAAATTTGAATTCCATTTTCAGAGCAAAATCTTATAGATTATCAATAGAGCGAGTGTTACCGATTCGTGAGAGGTTCATAACCCTCAGGAAAAGTGATATCATATAAGACTTTTCAAAGAATTTCAACATTTGTGTTATCAGATTTGTTCAAGAGGTCCCTTAAGGTGTGGTTAGTTGTTCGCAAATTAAAGGGAACATTTTTTTTAGTGAAGGGATTTTTTACCAAAAAGTTTGGTATTCAAAAAGAAATGATCAAAGTTAGAAATTTTCTCGAAAACCAGACTTTTCTGAAAAATCTCATTTACAAAAAAAAGTGATCTTAGCAACTTGTGAGCTTCCTTTAAGGGAGAACAACCAGACAAATTTCTGCTCAACCTGCTTGGTGGGTTATGTGCGCTCTACTAAAACAGTATGTTTCTTTTCTTTCTATCTGTTTTCAACACACTCTAACAATTTTTCGTAAAGTTTGGTGTGTGCAGATTAAAAAAATTTTATGACGCAATTTTGCAGAGCGTAGTTTTTGATTATTTTTTAGTCCATCTTTGACTTTGTGATAAATTTGAAAAAATAAACATTCAAATAGAAAACTAAATAGATTCAGAATTTGATGCAGTGTTAATCAAATACTGAAAAAAACTTACAAAGACATTGATCTTCATTATAAGTAACACAAAGCGAAATAATCCAAAAGTATTGTCTGCAAAAGTGCGTGAAATCTGCACACACCAAATATTACGACAATTTGTGAAAGTGTGTTGAAACTAATGAGAGGGAAAAGAAACAAAGATTTCGATAGAGCACACACAACTCATTCAACATTCAACGCAGATACATTTTTTTTTCCAAATAAAACATGATATTATCTCGCAGTCCTTTTTTAAGTTTGGAAAATCCGATTATCGGTAGAGCGCGTTTTGCTAACCCCATCGAAAGATTTTTTCAATTTAGCAAAGATCAAGTTGAAAATGATATCACATCACTCTATGTTCTTCTTTTTTCTCGAAAACGTTTCTCAGTTCTCTGATTGCACAAACAAACAATAAAAAGCACAAAGAACTACACAAATGATCATAATTTTATAGCAGAAATGATAGGAGAGGAGACACGTGGAGAACCAAGAAAAGATCTTTTGATTTCTTCTGTTCCATTTATAAAAAGAACATTCTAAAATCAGGAAAAAACCTCACACATAATGCAAAGGTTCCAAAAAGCTCAGCCAGAACATTTCGCCACAAAATATTGTCCTGAAGACCATGATTATGCAACTTTTCAGGTAATTGATCTTCTTTTCGTGTCATTCTGAAATAATATCCAAGTTTTTGAGCAAAATGGGCAAACTACAAAGTTCACATAGCAAAAACCACGTGTTGAAATAGAAAAGTCGGTTCGTAAATAATGATAGAACTATAAAATAAATGTATTTAACAAAATGATAAAATAAGGCGGGCAAGCTGATAAGAGGCTTAAATGTGAAAATGAATATATATATATTTAAAGAGAGGGAGGGAGGAGAGTTCATCGTGCACCCGACGGTCGGGTAAATAAATATTTATGTTGAAATGGGAGGAGGAGCTGATGGTAAAATAGTCTGGCACTTCGAGAGATTCACTGGAAAATAGTTAAAAGGACATAGGAGGTTGGACGAGTTCCACTCAGGACCCATGTTAATCCACTTGAGATCCTAATTTGATTTCTGAGATCCTGATGTTCTAGATCTGAAAATCCTTTTTCATTTTCTTGAAAATAAAAAAAGTAGGAGCCAATCCTATAATGTCACGTGATAAATTTGTTAATGTCAATATTGACTTTAACTCATTCTCACTCACAATAACTACCAAAGTGTAGGGAGAGATATTTATCACCTGTAATTGAGATGACGAATAGATCATCATCAAAATTGTCAGATCAGAGAACGATTTTCTCGGTCTTGGTCAGTTTATTAGAAAGGCAAGGAGCTTTTAGAAGTCATAAATATCTTTCAGGAATGATTTATACTTTTTGGAGGCCCTCAAAAGCCTTAAAAATCATTCAGAAGTCACATACAACCTTTAGAAGCCTCCAGAAGCGAATATACTCTTCAGAAGGCTCCAGAAGTCAAATATACTCTTCAGAAGGCTCCAGAAGTCAAATATACTATTTAGAAGGCTCCAGAAGTCATGTATACCCTCCGAGAGCCTTCAGAAGTTTTTAGAAGTCGAATATTCTCTTCCGAAGCTTTCAGAAGTCAAATATACTATTTAGAATGCTCCAGAAGTCATGTATACCCATCCGAAAGCCTTCAGAAGTAAAATATACTCTTCAAAAGCCTTAAGAAGTCATATATACTCTTTAGAAGCTTTCAGAAGTCAAGCACACTGTTCAGAAGCTTCCAAATTTCTTCATAAGTCTGAATAACAAACATGTTGTCAAGTCTTGATACTATCGAGTAACTCGCATTTTTAGAAAATTAGAGTTTGTATAAGTTTCAGCAATTTTCAGAATTTTCTGATATAAAAAAAACAAACTGAAAAGATTTTTGTTATTTCAAAAATTTCTTCTCATTTTTTTCTAGAGCTCACAACTGTTGAAGTTTACAACTTCACTGTGAGGTTTTTGATGAAAATAGATATTTTGGGGTTCCCTTTACATGGTGTACAAGGTTTCTTGTTTCTGTTTCCAAACTTTGAGGCTGAAACTCGCTCATTGAGAATCGTATCTAGGACAAACCAACTTTTGAACTCAGCAGTCTCATTTTGAAAAAAATATTGGTAAAAAATATTGGAGGGTTCTTTTTCATACTCGATGACCCTTTAGTGAGGGAAGAGTCTTCAAAGCATAGACTACAATTTTTAGAACTCGAAATTGCGCAATAGGGACTTTGATTTGTCCAAATGAACAACGGGATGCTGATTAGGGTCCAAACATCTATCGAATGAGATATAACTGACTTCAGAAGCGGTTAACAACAAGTGGGAAAACCTAATTTGGCCATCTACCTTTCATTTTTAACAAATATCATTAGAGAGCAAGGTTACATCTTTGTGCACACAAGTGTAGCCAGCCAAAGTTCGATGTAGCTTACTTTAAACCGTGAAAAAGTCTTGTCAATAAACGAGCACAATTGTTCACAAACAAAAGATCTAAAGCACAAATGTATCAATAAAAACTCCCAAAAATTTTATCAACGCAAATTTTTAAACGTTTTCAAAAAGCTAAAAAAATGTGCTTATTTATATGTTTTCTCAAAAACCGCGTGATTTTTATCCAAACGCAGCAGTTTCTTTATTTAGTTGATAAACAAATATGTTGACGCTTCTTTGAACTGTTTTTTGATAATGTTTGGAGTAGAGTTTTGTGTTTTATCAGAGAATTGTTCTTTGATGATAGAATAAAAATGTGTACATTAAAAACTGAAAAAATAGCCACATTTTTATTCTAATTGTACCTAAATCTTTAAGGAAAATGATAAGGAATGTGTTAGAAGGCAACATGACAGGTTTGGAGCATATTATAGGAATCTGTAAGGCGATTAAAGGGGCGGTAGAGGAATAGAAACAAAATGACAAGACGTTGAACAAAAATATTTGAATATTTTTTCCTCTGAAAATTTTAGAGTGTTTGAAGTGTTGTTGGAATTTATGATATATTTCTGTCAGAACAAAAAAAACAAATAACTCATGATGATATCAAGGTCCCACAATCAATAAGTGAGTTTAAAGGAATTACAAAAATCTCTGGTTTAAAAGAAATACAGGATTTTGATCGGAATATCGAGTTCTATAAGTGCACAAACCTATAAAAATATCTGAATCGGCGACTAGTTGAACCTGCCTTTTTAGCGCCCATTCTGAACTATTTCTTCGCATGTTTTTCAAAATTTCGTCATGTTGTAGTTGCTGTCAAAAAAGTTCTCATTGATTTGTCGAGCTCGACTGAGATCAACCCAAAATTAAATGGAGACCCAAAAATCATTTATATACAAATACATACATTCATTAATCATATCTATCTATACTCTTGAGAACAACACTGGTGAATACATTTGACTGGCAATATGAGGAACTTGAGCCCATCCGAGACTAGTTGGACCTCCAAAGAATCGATCATTCACCAAATTGTGAATCACTTGACGACGGCTTCTGATGACTGCGCAATTGATGATTAGAACACTGGCAAGAAGAAGGAAGACGATTGAGCGGATCATGTTGATTGTTTGCTTAGATGGTTGGTTGCAGAGTTCCGACATCGATCCTCGATGTATCGTACACGGGTGATACATGTCTCAAAAGTGAGTATCGAACCTCATTTTAAATGCATATCTTGTTGAGATTCTTACACAACACTGTTTTTGAATCGTTCAGCTCGGTACTAATACACGTATCGTTCAGACATTGTTTGATACGTGAATCGTATGAGACATGTATCGATGCATGTCTCATGAGACAGTGTATCAATGAGACATGTATCGATTCACGTCTCATATGAGGAATGTCTCATATGAGACAGTACGGTACACGATGCGTTTTATTCATACTTTTATTTAATACATGTATTGGATTCACGTGTACTAAAAACAGTCTCACATTTTCTAAAAACATTACTGAACAAGACCATTCCTGTTCTTACACTCGAGACGCAGAATTAGAGTACCAAGACGACGTCACTAGGCATTGAATAATGATTTGATCATGGATCGCTGCTCCAGTAGTTGTTTGAACGAAAAATAGTATTTCCGTTAGGCTTTGCCTAGTACATTTCTAGGGTTATTCTCAGGTTTTAATCATCCATAATCAAGCTTTTCCGACTTATCTTCGTAGTTTTTGATTCTGATGAAAGTCGAAAGATTTTCAGATTCACATTACGTCAAAATCATTGATTCTATCCTAGTATAGGAGTCCCAGATTAACATGAGCTTCTAAAATTTGAAAAAAGGCCCACAAAAATGATGTTCTGCATTTTGGTTACAGTACTAGGTTATATACAAAAAGTAGATTTTACACAAAACTAATTCATTCCATAATTGGTTATTTGATTTTGACCTCTGTTTTTTTATGAAAAAAAATTAAGAAAAAATTTTCGCAAAAGATTTTTACAAACTTTTCTGGCTCATTCTGTGGATTTGTTCAATTATTTGAAAAAAAAATTAATGTTAATAATATTGTTACAAGGAGTAAATTTGAAAACGTACGATGAAATTTTGACTTCTGTTTCGAAAATACGCTGATTGAGGTTTGCATTTATTATTGCGTCAACATATCCCTCGGGTTAGAATTTTTTTTTTTTTTTTTTTTTCATTTTTTAATTAGAACACGTGAATCCAATACATGTATTAAATAAAAGTATTAATAAAACGCATCGTGTACCGTACTGTCTCATATGAGACATTCCTCATATGAGACGTGAATTGATATATGTCTCATTGATACATTGTCTCGTGAGACATGCATCGATACATGTCTCATACGATTCACGTATCAAACAATGTCTGAACGATACGTGTATTAGTACCGAGCTGAACGATATGAATACTCTTTCAAACAGTCACCAATAAGTACCCATGTTTCGTAATATGTATCACTTCGTGATCTTAGTGGTACTGTACTAAAGGATTGGTCAATTCGGAACACTGGTTGGTTGGATACTTTATTTCAAATTGGACGGTAAACCTTTTTATACTACTGGAAATGGGCGGGATATTTGAAACGTTTTTGGAACTGTGAAAAAATGTGTACGTGACAATAGCCACATTTTATTCCGTCGGGGACTACCCATGCCTACGTGACAATTGATAGCTATATTTTTATCGCGCTGATGAAATTGCAAGTTCTCAAACTTGTCAATGATCTCCGACATATCTATTTTATCATTCTCTCTTCTTCAATTTTGAGAAGTCTCCGCCTATCCATTTCGAGTAGTATAAAACCGAAAACATTTTTATTAGATATGCAACCAACCATCTATCTAAGCAATCAACCAACATGATCCGCTCAATCGTTTTCCTTCTTCTTGTCAGTGTTCTAATCATCAATTGCGCAGTCATCAGAAGCCGTCGTCAAGTGATTCACAATTTGTTGAATGATCGATTCTTTGGAGGTCCAACTAGTCTCGGATGGGCTCAAGTTCCTCATATTGCCAGTCCAATGTATTCACCAGTATTCATTGCGAGAATATAGATTTGTTAATGAATGTATGTATTTGTATATAAATGATTTTTGTCATGATTAATAAAACTGTGATTTTTTCATATATGTAGCTGTGAAGGCATGAACAACGGAGATTATGCATACTCAGAGAGTTCGCGACAAATCTCGTGAGCTCGACAGAAAACTAGAAATGATATAATTTGGACCTCCATTTGACTTTGTTTTGATCTCCTGTCCAGCTCGACAATTTCAAGATAATTTCGTTTATTCAACAAGGAAAATTGAAGAACGAGAATTCATGAAATGGGGCCAAATTGACCTATGGGGTTATTCGACCTGTAGAATTCGATTCTGATATCAAAATTAGCCAAAAATTCCATTCAAATCGAGAATTCATGTGGCCGAGTTGGTTTTACCATGTGAAGTATCATTTTGTAATATGCATATGACAATTACTAGATTATTTTATAATATCATCACATTCTGCAAGTTAAATTACTCACATGCTGATCATGCTGATCCCCGAGTCATTTTTTGCACCAATTAAAAAAAATATTTATTGTGACTTTGACATATATACAAATTATATACAAAACATTAGATGAACGGATTATTGTCTGGCAATGAATACTGGTGAATACATTGGACTGGCAATATGAGGAACTTGAGCCCATCCGAGACTAGTTGGACCTCCAAAGAATCGATCATTCACCAAGTTGTGAATCACTTGACGACGGCTTCTGATGACTGCGCAATTGATGATTAGAACACTGGCAAGGAGAAGGAAGAGGATTGAGCGGATCATGTTGGTTGATTGCTTAGATAGATTGTTGGCTGGATACCTTATTTCAAACTGGGTGGAAATCGTTTTTATACTACTGGAAATGGGCGGGATTTGGAACAGTTATTGGAAAACACGAGGGGGTAGGAGGTGATGACATTGATAAGATATGAAATTCTGTAGATTGTTGACTTGCTAACTATAGTATACAGTGAATTTGTTTAAAACCGGAGATATTGGACAACAGCTTATCGGGGAGAATCGAACTTGCAAAAAATAGTTGTTAGTTGAATGAAGAGAGGATGTCATCGAAAAATCAATTGATGTTAAAAAAAACAGACAGAAAACTTCTAGGAGAAATACATCATCTTTGTTTTTTTTTAAATTAAGGAATGAATAAAAGTCTGGCATGTGTCAATGAAATGTGCTCCGAATGATATCCCTTGGTGGTTTTACTATGTCGGTAGTACTCTTCAATTTGAATACAACCTATTTTTTGGTGTTTACATTTACATAGTCTCACTGACAGTTTGAAATCATCAAGAATCTTTTTCTAGTGAGCCATACGATGAATTGAATACAGGCCCAGTAATCTCGGGGAAAAACAGCAGGTCTGCTACAATTTTGAGCAGACCTGCGCTTTTTGAAGTCGCAGCAGCTGCGACATCTATGCGGATTTTCCTCCGAGATTTTCATAGGAATAATGAGTGAAATTGGTGAAAAAACTTGAGTTCTGTTATAAAATCTTGATTCATGTTAAAATATAGTTACTGAATTTAAAGGTATGCGAAAAACAGTGGAAAAATCTATTTGAATTGACAGACGAACTTTGTCGTCGACTAGGCCACGAAACGTTTTTTCTCGGCCACGCGGTCTGCAATAACATGCAATTTTAAACATTTCTTCATCTCCTGGTGTAACCCTCTAACGTATTCCATTCAATTCTAAACCACATCTTCTCCGTCCGAACACCCAGATTTTTTGCCGGCAATAATTTTCATCATAACCATTCTCTAAATATCTCAGAGATCACCCCAAATGACGAATTGTTATCAAAAACTTGCAAGAAAATTAAACGATTATTGTTTCCTAATAGCAAAGAAAAAACATGATGAAATCGGGTATCAAATCATGTGATCAATAAATCAAACCATAATGAGAACTGATCTCCGATATACACGCACACTTCGGTATTAATTTGAGAGAACTAAATAGCAAGTTTTCAAAATGAAAAAAAAAACCTATTAGTCAGAATTCAAACGCTGCCATTGGGTTACTGTAGTTTTGTTTTTCAATAGGAAACTTTTCAAGAACCAGAATATTTAAAATGGGGATAAGTTGATCTATAAGGTTATCAAACCCGTAGATTTCGATTCTGATATCAAATTCAGTCAAAAATTCCATTCAGATCGAAATATCTCATCATCAATAGAGCGCGTGTTACCGATTCAATTTTGACTAATACGTAGTTGTCACTTGTTTGAGGCAAGCAATTAAAGGTCGACTGCGCTTTCTCTTCTGAACGAGCTGTGCATTTTTGCGTGTGTTTTATTGTTCTGGTTGTGTGTACGACAAGGCTTTTTTCTTGTTTTTTTTCGAAAGCAATGTGTGCGGTAGAGCACGCTTGCTCGCGATGATATCTCCGCTGATTTTTTTGTTTTCCCTTTTTCACTGACGCGTACATTCAAAACTGATTTTTTTTTCTTATACGGATTGGTAATCACAAAACTGAAACAAAGAGAATGAGCAAAACCAAAAAAAATTTATTTTTTATGGTATGTAGTTTATAAAGTAGTTTTTAAAGTACCAAAAATAAGGTTCTCCCTAAAAAAAATACGCTGATTCTGATGGGTTATTTTGATTTCCACTAAATTTCCTAAATTTCTCAAAAATGGCGCACATTTTTTGAAAAAAACTAGAAAGTTTTGTGAAAATCAAAACACACCACTAGAATCAGAGTACTTTTTTTCTAGGGAACCCTTATTTTCCGTTCTCCATGAATAACCGGTAACGAAGTTATGCTGGTTTATTTTGCTAGACCAGAAAAAATGAATTTGTGTGTATTTTTGCGTAGTAGTGTTTGCACATTTGATTACCGTACTTTGTTTTTTTTATGTATCGGGAAAAAAATCACAATATTTTTGAGCGGGTGAGCTATCAAAAAACTATAAAATTATTCTCATTAGAGCACTCTTGTTCATGGCCTAGATTTTTCAAAATTTATTGACGAGCTATTTTTAGAAATTCCAATTAGTTAATGATGTCAAAAAGTACAAAAATGATGTTATATTTTTTCACCTAATTAAATTAAACTCGCACTTACTATATATATATATATACGATACAAATCTACTAGGTATTTATTTACAAAAACATCAGCAAAAATGAATTATATTTTACTTCTACTTCTTTTTTGTCTCAACTTCATAACATGTTCAGTAATCAGCCATCGAGAAAAGCGACAAACTGCAACATATCTCACGAATGTGGCTACCGATCCAATTTTCGGAGGTCCAACAAGTCTTGGTTGGGCTCAGGTACCTCATATAATGAGTCCAATGTATTATCCTGTTTTTGGTAGATAATTATCCCTTTTTGTATATACATGTATTTATAATAAATATTTTTGTTATATCAAAAAACACTCGAATTTCTATAAATATCATCATCTTTTTTTGTCATCTCATATCATTGGTTTCTAAAGATTGTCGATGAAAATCATTTGATCAATCAAAACTTTTGCTGATAGTCACGTAAACATCTATCGATGTGGGGGGATTCCCCGAGGTTGTTAGTTTTCGTGATTTTCACGTAGTCATTTATGATTTCATAATTTGAAGCGAGAAAAAACATAGATCAGAGAAGTAAGGGATGGGCATTGGGAAAAAAAATTCAAGCGACATTTTTCCTAGCTTACAGTATGCTTGCTTTTCGCTTCAAAACATATCTGCAAAATGTTGTGCGTCGGACAGAAAATCGTTTGAAATCAATTATTTATTTCGATCCCAATATTTTTTTCCTATAAAATATTTTTTATTGAAGTCTGCTCGGGGAAAAATCGGCAAGCTTGCGACATTCGGTTGTCGCAAGGCTTGCGGTGTTCTTGCGAAAATAGTCGCAAGCTTTACGACATCTAGCAGCAAAACTACTGCACAGCTTGCGACACCCTTGCGCCAGAAAAAATGTTTCGCAAGTTTGCGACAAACTGCCGCAAGCTTGCGACAAGGGAAAAGCCTTGCGACACGCTTGCCGTTTTTTCCCCGAGTGGTTGATTAAAGGAGGACTGCGAGATGATTGCATGTTTTAATAGTTCCGTTTGCCACAAAAAACAAAAATATCTGGAGCAACAAACAAACCTGCGCATGCGTTGAATGATAGGTTATGTGTGCTCTATCGAAATCTTTTTTTTTTCAACATACAATCTCAAATTGTCGTGATGTTTGGTGTCTGCAGATTTGAAAGTATAACGACGCACTTTTGCAGACAATATTTGTGAATTATTTCGCAGTCAATCTTTAACTTGGAAGGGAGCCCATCCTTGTTGCGCAGTCCGAACAGAAAAAAATATAGTAACGTTTTAAAGGGACATGCTGATTTTTTGCAAAAACATTTCTTTTGCACTAAATCGCCTAAACTTTCAGGAATGAACTTCTGAAGTTTCTTAACTGGGGTAATCGAACACATAAAAACTGATTCTGACATCGATTTCTAGAAAAACAAGGGGAATTTGCGTCTGAAAACTATTGATTATCTTGGATTTTGGCCTGTATACATATCTAACTACTGTACTTTTTCTAGTTTTTTGTAAAAAATACCGATATGTCCCTTTAAATCTTTACTGTTCTTTTTGTTTTTTTTAGTTTCGACGCCACTGAGAAAACTTCGGGACGTAGTTGAGATAAAAGTTGTATCTCATCCACCTACCCGATTGTCAAATATATTTGATAATTTTTAGTCGCCTGTTAAAAAATTATTGAAGTATTGTATATTCCGTCATAGTCCCTTTCTGTTGTTCATCCAATACCCGCGCCTTTGCTGCTTGAAACCAATAAACATTGTGTACGTGACAATAATCAAAACTGATCATGTCTGGGAATCCTTTAGTCTACGTGACTATTTGCAATATTTTCGTGACTTTGCTGATGATGAAATGATTATACTACACAATTTATTGCAAGAAAAAAACTATGATGTGATAGTGATACGATAGGTGACAACAAAGAATGATACCAAAGTTTCTGATGTTTTTGATGTTAAAAAAATTATATCATTAAATATTTAGGTTTTGTGAGGCTGATCATGTATTTATTTTCTGCTAGACTCGATGTAAAAATTGCAAAGTTAAGTTCCAAAGGTTGTAGTAAGAAAATAAAAAAAAACCTTGTTCATAAACGGTTGGTTTACAATCCTCAATGAACATTCTCATGTTTTTCAATTTAAAATCGAATTGGTCGTTCACTATCACTGACAAGGGAACTTTTTCAAGTGTTCGTGGAGTTTTCAGACGAGTCATATGTCATTAGATAAATTTTTTGACGCTGGTCAACGTCCTGTATTCTGGTTCTGCGTTTCTCAACTCCTAGTGCGCGAAAATCGGTCCCAATTATTCATTAATAAAATCAATAAAATATTAAATATCACGTGAAACGTTTCATTCGTTTTTTTTTTCAATTTTTTTGTTGCATAGTATTAACTTTTTTTCAACTTGATCTTGGAATTTAAATCAAAAATAAATGTGTTCATGTATTTTCTCGTACTTGATTACCATATAGAGAGATCAGTTCACTAATAATTGCGATTTTTATCAGTTTTGAAAGTTTCACTCAAAACTTTGGGACCAATTTTCGGGCCCTAGAAATCGAAAAACGCAAAAACAAATTACAAGACGTTGATCAGCGTCAAAAAATCTATTGAATGATATAGATCTTGTTTGGAAACTCCACGGACAACTGAGAAGATTCCCTTGTGAACATTTTTCAATTAAATTGAACACTTCAGAACTGACTTTGAGGCTCAAAATCAGGCATTCAGGAATGAGTTGGACGAAAAATGAATATCGGATATGAATACCAGTGTCAGAAAAGCATCAAAAATGATTAAATTTTCAATGTGCGCGTGAAGTGTATGCACAACTTTTTTTCAAAGAATTTTTTAAACATTGAAAAATACACCATCGTGATAGAGCACAATTTCTCGTTCAACGAACACAGTTGAAAAAGTTGGTAGAACTTTTTTTAAAACCCCTTCAATATATACTACTAGATCAAAGATGTGATAAAATAGTTTTATGTCAAAAAAAAATATATATATACATCAATATACACCACCAACAAAGTTATCCTCCAAAAACCGGCGAAAACATTGGACTCATAAAATGTGGCACCTGCGCCCAGCCAAGGCTTGTTGGACCGCCCATCATTCGATCATACACCACGTTATGCACCACATATGGTTGTTGCTGTGGATATTGGTGAATTGCTCGACGATAAATTGCCGCGTTGATTGTGGATAACAATGTAGCAAAAAAGAAGAATAAGAGGAAGAACGTGTTCATAATTTGATATCACTGTACATTGACTTGTCAGAATTTGGTTATATACCAAGTTGTGTTGTGGATAAGAAGAAGGGGTGGGGTTTTGGTTTCGAAATAGATATTTTTATTATACAAGGTATGTATGACAAACTACGAAAATAAATTAAACTGATGGTGTTCACTGTCTCATCAACTTCATCCTCAGTACATTTCCAAAGGCGAATACACTATTCGGCTTGGTATATCTTTGTGGAAGTAATGGAGTAACCAATATCGAGGTGGACAATGTCACAAGAATAAGTAGAACCAAAATAACAAATTGGAATTTCATGATTGTTTAATTCCTTGCCCAACCCTAACCTCCTTTTATAAATAAGATCTAATTCGAAAAGTGCATTTAATTTGTTAAAATCACATAAACATGTCTATGTTTTTCGGTATACCATGATATGATCTATGACAGTTTAAGGAGTACACAAAATGACGAATTTTATTTATTTTGTACAGTATGTTTTCAAATGAGGTATGTTATTTATTGATTGATTGACAATGCACACCGTACTCTTCTTTGTGATAAATCGTAGATCACACTTGTTTATCAAGGGTAATGATTTTTTGGATGTTTGGTCGATTTTTTGGTCTTCTTCTTCTTTGAGATTATTGTTGATAAATCGAAAATCAAAAAAAGAGGTGTGGTAGCTACAAAATTTCGAAATAATTTAAGGAATGTGGATTAGAATTTCAGATGAATAATTTCAGATTAATTCGCAAGTTTTTCGCAGGAACATTGGAAGCCTTGCGACAGCCATATGTCGCAAGCTTCGGGGTATTTATTCGAGCATCTAATTTCTTTTTATGTCGTAAAATGTCGCAAAAAATCCTCTATTTTTAGACAATAGAAACACACACAAACCGTAGTAAAAGTTACATCCTTGGTAACCCTATGGGTCACGTCGAATTTACCCGAGTAAGGTTAATAATTTCTGGAATAAGCCAAGTTGGAAAATCTGTCGAGTGTTCTTGTATTTAATGAAAAATGCAAGCTGAATTCCAGATTACAATATCTAAGATTGATCTTCGGAGAGGTTGAGTTTTTTTGAAGGGAGCTCACGACCATTTGTGAAATTGCGCTCTGATGAATACTTCTCAACAACATCATCTACATGTAAGAAGAAATTGTATATTCTTGTGTCTCCAATCCGGGGTAGGCATTCTTCACCTCAACCTGGTCTCAGGGTGGCTCACGGCCGATCGAGCCAATCATGGTCACATGGTTATTCGAATTAATCAACCTGACCAGCTCACAGCCATAACCCAGCGTGGCTTAATACATTGGACTGGCAATATGAGGAAGTTGAGCCCATCCGAGACTAGTTGGACCTCCAAAGAATCGATCATTCACCAAATTGTGAATCACTTGACGACGGTTTCTGATGACTGCGCAATTGATGATCAGAATTTCTATTAAGTCGCTATTCCTCCATCAACCACCAAAAACTAAGTACATACTTCCAGTAAAGTAATTTCCTTAGTTGAAGGTTTGCAATCCTATTCAACAATACAACCAACAACCAAGTATTTTCTCTCTATTCCGTAGATCAATTCTTCTGCGCGACATTTGTCAATTTCCGATCACATAAACTGTAGTCGTCATTGAACTTCCAAATTCCATATCTTATCAATATCATCACCTTTTCGCAGAAACTATTTCTTGCAAATCCCGCCCATTTCCAGTAGTATAAAAAAGATTTCCACCCGAATTGAAATAAGGTATCCATCCAACAATCTATCTAAGCAATCAACATGATCCGCTCAATTGTTTTCCTTCTTCTTGCCAGTGTTCTAATCATCAATTGCGCAGTCATCAGAAACCGTCGTCAAGTGATTCACAATTTGGTGAATGATCGATTCTTTGGAGGTCCAACTAGTCTCGGATGGGCTCAAGTTCCTCATATTGCCAGTCCAATGTATTCACCAGTATTCATCGCCAGACAATAATCTGTTCATTTAATATCTTGTATATAATCTGTAAATATGTCAAAGTCACAATAAACATCTTTGAACAAAAACTAGTTATGGGTGCAAAAATAATTTGGAGATCAGCATGCGAGGAATTTAACTTGCAGAATGTGATGATATGATAAAATATAATCTAGTCATTGTCATATGCAGAACTGTGATAATACACATGATAAAACCAGCTGGAGACTACTTGAGTGCGTATCGGGTTCGTTTTAACGACGTAATGTTTGTTGTCTGGGCGAATCAGATCACTTGGTCTCTGACCAACGACACATTTTGTACTGAAAACAAAAACAATGCGACTTAGAATTCAAAAACTGTGAAAAAAGTTGGCTCTTTTTTTCAACCATCTTTTCGTGAAAGAAATATTTTAATAGTGACTAGGACGTCCAGCACTGTCAAAAGCCAAAAGCCGATGTACGAAAACTGTAAATTTCTCTGGAATATATTACGGATGAATTTAATTATTGATTGGAACCGGTGTTACGACTTTTCTCAATCAGTTGTATTTTGTGGAGCATATTAATTTGAAACCTAATTGAAACTGTGAAATAAATTTACGCGGCAATAGCTACATTGTTTGTTTATTAGGGGATATTAGACCAAATGTGGGACTAGACAAAAGACGAAAAAGTGATCCTCTTAATCTCGAGATCTTGAGAAGCCATTTTGATCTAAAAGTCTCTGGTTCTTTCACTTCAACGTAAATATTATTTCGTGTGGTAGATCAAAAACAAATTCACTTCAATATAATTATGAGCAATTCGATTTTTAGTGACCATTGGACCAGAAATCTGGTGGCCGAGTTGGTTTTACCATGTGAAATATCATTGTGTATTATGTACATGATTAGGGTTGTAAATCGGGCTGCCCGGCGCCCGTTTTTTCTTACGCCCGAAACGCCCGACGCACGGCGGCGCCCGGTTGTTTGTTTGTTTGGCGCCCGATGACGCCCGGCAGAATTTTTGTGTGCTTTTTGAACACGCAAACTCAGCCCTAGTTTATAATCGTTTTTTTCAAACATGAAAAGTGACTTTTAGAAAAGAAAGCTGTATTGACCTTGTAGAGAAAAACGAGCTTTTTCGATTGGTACATAACTCGAGCACTCATTTTTTCAAGTAAAATTTTAAACGAATGAAAACAAAATCTCTATTGTTCGCCTCTTTAGCACTATAGTTTACAACCGGTTACGTTTTTAGTTCTTGTCTATAGAAAAAACTAAATATCACATCTTGTAGCTCGTAAAAAGATCTACAAAATGTATATAATTACTTATTTTTCGTGTGCTGACAGATTTCTGTCACGTGGTCAAAGAGCGGACAGTGGAAAGTGTCAGTTTTCACACCTTTTTACAAATAAGAATGAGGACACATTCGTGGTTTTTCTATTTCATAAAACCTGTTATATACCATTTTGTAGGCACAAAAAAACTGAATAAATTTCATTTAGCACATTTTTTATTTTGGCCCTAGTAATTTTTAAAATGAAGCATTTTCAAAAACAGCCGATTTTCGCAATTTCACCAGCTGGATAGTTTTTACTCTTTTAAAATTTTGTTTGGATAAATGAGTACTCGAGTTATGTACCAATCGGAAGAGCTCGTTTTTCTCTACAAGGTCAATACAGCTTTCTTTTCTAAAAGTCACTTTTCATGTTTGAAAAACGATTATAAACTAGGGCTGAGTTTGCGTGTTTAAAAAGCACACAAAAATTCTGCCGGGCGTCATCGGGCGTCAAGCAAACAAAACAACCGGGCGTTTTGAGCGCCCGTCGCCCGTTTTGCAACCCTATACATGATAATGACGGAATTAAATTCTATCATATCATCCCATTCTGCAAGTTCAATTCCTCGCATGCTGATCCCTAAATCATTTTTCGCACTAATGTGACTTTGAAATATATCAAGTACGAATATTATCCGGTAAAATTAAAACATCATAATTTACCTATGATTTTATTAAACAAGAGTTCGGGCACCATTTTTTCGAAACATTTCTCTGCGACTACCAATTGATCTCTGAACTATTGATACCGATTTCGCACCCATAGCTAGTTTTTGATCAGAACAAATATATTTATTGTGACTTTGACATATATACAAATTATATACAAGATATTAAATGAACAGATTATTGTCTGGCGATGAATACTGGAGAATACATTGGACTGGCAATATGAGGAACTTGAGCCCATCCGAGACTAGTTGGACCTCCAAAGAATCGATCATTCACCAAGTTGTGAATCACTTGACGACGGCTTCTGATGACTGCGCAATTGATGATTAGAACACTGGCAAGGAGAAGGAAAACAATTGAGCGGATCATGTTGATTGCTTAGATAGATGGTTGGCTGGATACCTTATTTCAAACCGGGTGGAAATCCTTTTTATACTACTGAAAATGGGCGGGATATTTGAAACGTTCTTGAAACTGTGAAAAAATGTGTACGTGACAATATCCACATTTTATTCCGTCAGGGAATACCCATGCCTACGTGACAATTGATAGATATATTTTTATCGCGCTGATGAAATTAGAAGTATCAAAAATCGAAAAGGTGGTATCATGACGAAATTATTATTCTTATACGATTTTGTCATCATTAAACACTACATCTGAGATTATCAAAACAAAACACTTTTTGTCAAGGAAAAAACTAAACCCATGTGACCTAATGAAAATAAATCACCATAAGCAGTGATCTATGAACAAACCTCTCACTCGGTTTAACTGTGTTCTGAGTTATCATCATTGTATTTTGACAACGGTTTAAAATTCTTATCGGTGTGAAAATGGAAAAGTGCGAAAATTGATTTTGTTGGTTTTCAAAAAGGGACCAAGAAGTTTTGATTGTTTAAAAACCCTTCTTCTTTAAGTCTATTTTGCTTTTGACCTACAGAAGGTTAAAGTTTATTCTATAGTAAGTTTAATAATTTTTGTCTCCTTTTTTATCGCCTTTTGTTTTCATTTTCTTGCAACATTATCACATCATCTCAAACTTGTCAATGATCTCCCACATAGCTATCTTATCATTCTCTCTTCTTCAATTTCGAGAAGTCTCCGCCTATCCATTTCGAGTAGTATAAAACCGAAAACATTTTTATCAGATATCCAACCATCTAAGCAAACAATCAACATGATCCGCTCAATTCTCTTCCTTCTCCTTGTCAGTGTTCTAATCATCAATTGCGCAGTCATCAGAAACCGTCGTCAAGTGATTCACAATTTGGTGAATGATCGATTCTTTGGAGGTCCAACTAGTCTCGGATGGGCTCAAGTTCCTCATATTGCCAGTCCAATGTATTCACCAGTATTCGTCTCAAGAGTATAGATAGAGATGATTAATAAATGTATGTATTTGTATATAGATGATTTTTGTCATGATTAATAAATAAACTGTTACTTTTTGATATATGTAGTTGTGAAATCATGAACAACGGAAATCATGCATACTCTGAGAGTCGAAGAAAAACCTCGTGAGTTCGACAGAAAACTAGAAATTACGTCATTTGGACCTCCATTTGACTTTGTTTTGATCTCTGGAGGTATAAAATTTTCATTTTTTTGAAACGAACTTCTGAGATTCTCGACAAACGTTTCGGACCAAAATAATTAAATTAGTGATTAATGTTAACGAGCCAGACAACTCAAAATGTTTACCAGATCAGGTCCTG
Organism: Caenorhabditis sp. 38 MB-2015; assembly: GCA_900536415.3. Taxonomy (NCBI): domain Eukaryota; kingdom Metazoa; phylum Nematoda; class Chromadorea; order Rhabditida; family Rhabditidae; genus Caenorhabditis; species Caenorhabditis quiockensis. The sequence goes on along the minus strand of LR550701.1, from coordinate 37,141 downwards.
TTGATGAACCGCTTTCTTTCATTTCATACCATCGAAACAAGTTGAGAAACTTTGAGATCAGCGTGAACGTGTTTACACATTCGCCCGACCAAAATAAGGGAGGATGTTTGATCTTTTGAAAGTGGCAAAAAGCAATGAGTTTTGTAACTGTTCTTTTCATTCCGAAATCCATGGAAACATGCTTTCTGTCACTTTCTGTTTGTTTTCTACATAATTTCGTGTGATTTAAGTCATGAAACCATATACTTTAGTTTAGTTTGATCGCTAAAGTGATTATTGAGAAAATCGTGAGAAGTCAACAGACTACAAAAAATAAATCCCAGAGTCATTCGAGTACAAAAAACATACATACATATATTAATGTTTTTCGGCATTCGTTTTTTGACGTCATAAAGCAATGTAACAAACTTTTATGAGAAAACATAAAGAACATGTGTCTTTCCTTTCCAATTATCAATGTGTGCTATTTTTTTGTTGTAAATTCAAAAGACTTCTAGAAACCTCGTGCTGTGAAAAATTTTAATTTCGTTTAGACCTATCTATAATCCATTCACAGATCGGTAACACGCGCTCCACTGATAATCTAGAAGTTTTTGCTCTGAAAATGAAGCTCAAGTTGATTTTCATTATCATATTCGAATTCTACGTGTAAAACTACCCCACAAAACTTTTCATTTCATGGTTTCATTATTCCGGGAAGCTTATTTTGTAGTTTAATGAAAAAACAAAGTACGGTGAATAAATGTGCAAACACTGCGACGCAAACATACAGACAAGTTCCTTTTCTGGTATAACAATGAGAAACCAGCATAACTTCGTTACCGGTAATTCTTGGAGAACGGAAATTGGTAACTCCCTTGAAAGAAGTACCCTGATTCGAAGGGTACATTTTAATTTTCACAAAACTTCCCAGTTTTCTCATAAATGCGCGCATGGTTTAACTCTTGTGTGCCTATTTGTGAGAAAACTAAGATATTTTGTGAAAATCAAAATACATCGTTAGAATCAGCGTATTTTTATAGGAAAGTCTCTATTTTTGAATCTTTATAAACTCCTGAGAACAAAGTTATGCTCGTTTTTTGTTGATATCCCATAAAGAACTAATTTGTGTGCATTCTAAACAGTGCGATGTTTGCAGATTTCGGTTTACCGTACTTCCCATACTCATTGCTTACATCAACCAATTTTCTCCTTGTAAAAGGAAACCAATTTAAAAAATTCCTGCAAGAGAACTACACAAAACATCGTGTTGACAATGGAGCGAACAAGCTTGTCTGACTATTTTGAATTTTTTGTTCGTGCAAAAAGAAAAATGAAATTTCCAAACAGATATGTGTCCTCAAATCGTAGGTGTTTGGCAGTTTTTCCCATATATTTTCACACACAAACACACGCAACTATTTGTTTTGTGATTGCTTACGCAACGTGTTGGTTGCTGATTATTATTGACAGAAGCTTGGGAGGAGAAAAAAGAAGCACAAAAAATGGTTGTGTTTGTTTTGGTCATTACGGATTTTGTACAGATTTATCGAAGCTTATACATGTATTTTTATTTGATATTATTTGTTCAGTTTGTCAATTTTTGCTTTCCGGATGAATTGCTTTTTGATTTACCCGACTGCCTTGTAGACTTCCTGTTTTTTAAAGATTTTTTCGTCTGCTTGATTTTCCAGGAATTTTCGGTTTCATTTTCTCGATATTTTTTTTCGAACAAAAAGCATAAACCAAAAGAGACCTATAAACTTTTGAATGAACAATAGGAGAACAATGAATCAGCATAAAGTTTTGAATAGGTTTAGCAACACAGGAGAACATTATTTTGCCCACCGACATATTTCCGTGTTATACATTTTTGTGGTATAATTTTTAATGCATTATTAAGGTCTTTAAGGGGTGGTTTTTCTTAGTTGAAAAAGAAGTGTGCAAGTTGTCGTCACCGTATGCGCGTAAAGTGTTTGCACAACTTTTCTTCCATCAAAACAAGAAAAAAAAACAAACAGGTTCGTATTTTGTAAATTTTAGTGTGAATCAAGGCAAAAAACTTCCAAAATTGATCTATCGAAATAGTAAAATCAAACATTGTTGCTTGGCATTTATTTTTTGGTATTTTGTGAGAAAAATCAAAGATGAAATAATTAATACGTGAGTTTTTTCGACTTCTCTATTGCTTTTGAAGTTAACCTCTTAATCTCAAGTTTATTTTTGCCAAATTTGATACTTTAGAGGTTTTTCCATATTTGATTACCCCATAGTAATTTTATTTTTTAGTCCAACCTGTCATCAATACTTCAGGTAGGCCATCCAACAAAAAAATATTTTGCAAAATATTTCGAATTCTCCCCCACTTTGTTCATTTTTCATTCAAACTACACACATTTATTTCGCAGTTTGTTGCCTTGGTTGAATCATAAAAAGTTTAAAAAAAAACGGAACACAAAGTCTTTAAATATTTTGTGAGGTGTACTTTGCTGCTGCCCACCATTTTGATTAAGAGCAATATTGTCGGCTCTGAATTTAACACAAAAAATAACCAAACTTCACGACCAATATATTTGTCTCTTTAACAAATAAAAGCTTGGCCCATAAAATTTCCTTTTTGTATTTTTGAAAAAAAGTGTTGATCTAATAGATGCATGAAGTTATTGATTTTTTTTCTGCCCAAAAATATACAAAAGTGTTTCTGAAAATCAGGAAATCACCTGGTATTCATGAGAAAAATGTTCCGTCTATTTATTAGTGGCTATTCAAATGTTGTTTATTGCAAAATGTCATAGTTAAATTATTCTTTTCAACGATCAAATGAACAATTAGTTTTCAATTTTTTGCGATTTCAAGAATATGGTCATCCTATAAAACCTCCCCTTATGTTGGAGTACCCCCTATTGTTAATGGGGCGCATATTCTCTATCAAATTTTGGTTCATACTGTAATAGTGAGTGGTTTACAAACGCTGGGATGTTCTCATTTCTGGTAGATCAGAACGTGTTGTTTTTGAAGAAAAAAGTCTGCTGAAACTTCTTTGAAAGCAGATAGACAGGTGATATGACTAACAGAGATCGCCCAAAATATCATGACTTCATTCTAGATTTTTTTTCGTGATATTATAGCCATTTTGAAAATTCACAACAGAGCGAACTTGAGCCACTGAATCTTGTAGATTTTTCAAATATCGAAGTAGCCGACGGCTACCGGGTTGTGTCTTTCTGCTATGTTTTGTGTGTCTCTGTATGTCTGGCGTCTCTTTTTGTTGTGTCTACTGGCTTTTTCAAAGTTTTCATTTTGTAGCAGTAAAAATGAACTACGAAATATTCGAAATTTAAGGTCTGCGAATTAGCGTCGTAAATTTTTCAAAAGTCTGCACACACCGAGGTTTTCGTGTTTGTCACACCTACAGTACCTTATACTATCTTTCTGAATTATTAGCCAAAATGCAATTGGACTACTGTAGTTCTGTTTTTCAACAATAAAAATTTCAAGAAAATTGGTCTATGGGGTTATTCGACCCGTAGAATTCGATTCTGATATCGAAATCAGCCGAAAATTCGAAAAAGGATGACATTATCAATAGAGCGTGTGTTCCCAATTGAATTTTGACTAATATACTAAGATTAATGTCAACTCTAAAATCGATTACCGCTTCCAATGGAAGCATAAACGCCCTACAAAAACTATTGAAAAACTTTGCATTAGAGCACATTTGCTCACGTGGCCTAGAATCTCAATTTTGTATTTATAGACCAGAGATTAGTATGTTAAGAATTCTGATTGGATTCTTTCCCATTAATCAAAAAATGGATTCCATTTTCCTAATTCCATCCAAACTAGTGCAAATATCTCCCAAATTCTCATTCTTGTCTTGTCGTGATTTCTTTTTTTGTGTTGTTTTTTCTCTATGGATGACTGCAAACTAATTCGATTGCCGTTGTGAATATTTCAAGTCGTTCGTTCGTTTTCCTGTTTTTGTTTTTTGTCCGCGTGTGAGAAAATGAAAACCTGTGCGCAGTTTTTGCCTGGCTCCGCCCCATTCTTTTACCCGGAAATAATTACGCGAATGATTTAAATTGTTGCTCTTTTACTCTTTGGAGGTCGAAAGAGGTTTTTTTCGATTTCCTTTTTTTCTTTTTGAAACTTTTTCTGGAAATTGAAACCCCTTTCCCTGGCGAAAGAAATAGAAAAACTAATTTCAATTCGTATCAGATTAAAAATTGCTGTTTTGTTCTCATTTTTTTGGTTGGTTGGCTGGTGAATGACTTTCGAATACTAATCGTTTTAGCCTTCATTTTCAAATTCGAAAAACCCGCCGCGCATTGCACATAAATTAAAACAATTGAACTGGAAGAAGCAGAGGAACAAAAAAAAAACGACGAAGAAGAAGAAGAAGATTTCAAGAGCACTTTGGTCTTCTTTTTTATTCGAGTTTTTTGCTTCTATTTTTCGAAAAATGTCAAAGATGCGCGAATTTTTGATCACCTAAAGATGGGCTCTTAAATTGATGTGAATATTTTTTGAGAAAATTCGAACACTTTTGAAGCCTAGAATTTCCTTGAGAGGTGAGAATTTGGTATCAGAAAATCGAACTTGTACATTATTGCGTGTTCAAACTAATAGCCGACGTTTGCCGGGCTGAGCCGTTTGCTATGCCTGACGTCACAACCCGAAAAGTGTCGGCTGTTCGTTTGCACATTGATATCATTTTTGATTATATTTTTTTCTGGAAAATGTGAAAGATGCACGAATTTTTGATCAAATGAAGACTTTCCTATTGATGTAGATCGATTTTTGAGTAATTTCAAAATATTTTGAAACGTAGACTTTCATTGAGAGGTGAAGTTTTGGTCACATATACAAAGCGAACTTGTACTTCATTTAGCTGTCTGCTATGCTTTGTATGCCACTTCATGCATCTCTCAAAATTGAAATTACTGTGTCACTGCCCGAGTATCAATTGATGTAAATTTTGAGGAACCAGATATAATTTTGAAACGTATACTTTCCCTGAGGAGTGGTATTTTGGTTCAAGACAGATTTTTTTGAATTTTCTAATTTCTCGCCACCATAATTGTCTAATTTCTCGCCACATACTGATTATCCAGCGATTCACTGGCTTTTTTGAAAAAGTTATCTGATTTCTCCTAGCCACAAAAAACATACCAGACCTAATAATTGTCGGCAATTCGTTTTTTTTTTATTCGAATTTTTTGTTGCGAATTGTGTTTTAGAAAAATGGGAAAGTATCGCTAATTTTTGATCACTTATGTAGGCGTATTCAAAGTGCTCTGAATCGTTTCATACAAGATTGTTTGATTTTTGAAACGTATGCCTTTCTCGAGGGGTGGGCTTTTAATCCAGGATAGCCCTTATCAACAGAGCAAACTTGTGTATATTTTGGTGGTATTTAAAACTACTAGCCGACATTTTTCGGGTCGTGTTGTCTGCTATGTCTGTCGTCTCTTACATATTTAGTGAAGTATTGGCTTTCCTATCGTTTATCCAGCGGTTTACTGGCTTTTTCTTTGAAAATATTCTCTGATTTTGTCTTTTCGTACACCTTTCATTTATGTAGCCGATGTCGACAAACTTCATATTGTTTGAAACATTTCATACAAAGTTTGTGGAACTTTTGAAACGTATGAAACCTACCTTGACGAGTGATTTTTTGGTCCGGAGCAGCGGATACATCATCAATATCTTGTTCTATTATCACTGAAGTGGGTTTATCTTCATCCGCACAAAACATACCAGTCGTTACAACCTAATAAGAGTCGGTTTTATCGTTGGCAGTTTAGTATTTTATTTTGAGTTTTTTTAAAGACGTGTGAATAATCACGATTGATTAATCAGAATTTTTTTAAGCGGAATTTGATGTAATTTTGAAACGTATACTCACCTGGAGACCTTCTGCACTTATTTTTTTTTATATTTCGAATAATTTTTTTCAAAACAGAATAAAGTTATGAGCCTTGCTCCCCTTCTATCTTATCTCAACTCTTTAGATCATTAAAAAAACAATGTATTCTGGAAAATACGAAAACAACTTTGTCTAATGTTCTTCCGAACATTTAGCTAGAGACGATTTGAGAACATTTCTGTTTTGTAATTTTTGTTTTTGGTAAAATAGAGAGTTAGATCATTCTTTTTTATTGAGTAAGCTCATAGCAGACAGCACAACTCGTGAATTGTCGGTTACTAGTTTCTCTTTTCAAACGAACAGTTGAATATTTTCAGTAATGATTCTATTTTTCATAATCGCATTATTTTCTGTCCACTGATTTAAACTAGTTATTCTTTTTTTCGTCAGAAATAGAAAAAAATGTATTTCAGTGGTTGGAAAAATAACTAACTTACCAAGCAAAAACATTCTGCTCAATGGGTTATGTGCGCTCTATCGAAACTGTCTTTTTTCTTTTCACTTGCTCGTAAAGTTCAGTGTGTGCAGATTCGAAAAAGTTTACGACGCAATTTTGCAAAATATCCGAAAAACATGTTTCGAAATTCAAAAATCAATGAATATTTTGGTTAAATCTTTGATCTCCTTGGATTTCTCACACATTCTATGTTTTATTTTTTGCTTCTTTTTTTCCCTGTAAACATTTCTCGCATTTCCCCCAGATTTAGTCTATTCGCTCGCCCAAAGTTTCCTGTTTTGTTTTTTTTTCTCTTGCTGAAAGTTTGTGTGTGTTCCAACAAATGCTTAAAATTTGATTCCAAAAAGATGCTTCTTTTCTCCTTCTCTCTATTATTTATTTGTTTTTTTTTGTGTGTGCTATTTTCATATTTTATTTTATGGAAGAAACGGAAGGAAATAAGGGAAACTTGTTTTTCTTGAATTTTTTTTTGGCACCAATTTTCATACATAAATAAATATAGACAGACACATCTTATTTTGGAAGAAGAACAGAGAAATAGAAAGAAAAACACATATCATTTTCCTTATCCTGGGAAACAAATAATGAGCGGCGATTGGTTTTCTCATTGCAAGTTGTATATTTTTGTACATCAACACCAATCTGGGATACTAGATATCGTTGATTTTTTTGGTCTAGGTCTACATGGTATTAGTAGTATCCCTACCCAAAAATTGGATATGTTTTATCAAAAAAGTTAGATAATACTTCAAAAGATTTTGCAGCCAACTTTTTGAGATCCGGTCATGTGACACCATGGACACCATGGGGCATCCGTAATTGAAAACACGGAGAGAGGAGAGAAAAGAAATGTAGAGATAACCATTATTAATAGAGCCAACTTGAACTCTGTAGCCCCGTGTAGGATAACAAGCGGCACAACCCGGAAATTGTCTGTCAATTATTTGCAGTACGAATTTCTTAAAACAAACGATTTTTCATAACTTTTTGAAGTTAAAAGTTTTTTCAAAACCAATATATGCAATTGTGAATACGAAAAAATTAGAGAGTGGTCTAGAAAACACAAGAACCTATTTTTCTTTGATATTTTTCAAAAAGTACAGTATTATTTGGATTTCTAGGCCATATTGGTTGCTCTTCCAATGATCTAATAGTTTCAACCTCACAATACATTGTTCGTAATCGTTGCATGTAAAATCTAGCACAATTTTGAAACGTATATAATCCTTTAGAAGTTCAAATTTGGTTCCTGGTGAGCCTAAAACCGTATATATATATAAAATAAGATGGGAATAATAACTTTGAAACTATCTGCACCTTTAACTTTTTTCCAATATTTCACACGTTCAATGAAACGGTGAACCCAAGCCCTGATCTCTGTCACACTGACCATCACACGTGGCCCAGAACAATTGCTAACATCCTGTTATTAATCTCATAAACCCGGATATAATAGTCTAGGTATGAACATGACCGGAAAACGAGTATTCTATTTCGAAAAGGTTGCCTACGTGCATCATTGTTTTGTTTGTCATCTCCTAATTTTCCCACAACCAGTTGAGTTTTGAATGTTTCTTTTTCTGCTAAACAACTAAAGAAGGCCTCGTCTTTTTTTGAAAATCAGGTTTTTAAACTATGCAGGTTCTGTGCTCCTCACTTTTGGCACAGAAAGATGTGAGAAAAGTTTGTACATGTTTGGGAGAATGGTCATACCCCACTTTTGATGGAAACTTGGGCATATCACAAATCGGTCCTCCTGATCACGATCCTGTAGTCTAAAATTTGAAGGAACTCCTAGGGAAAAAGTTATGTCCCCTCTCAAAAATTCCTTGGTTTCGATTGGTTTCAATCGTTTCGTTTTTATCAAAAATTATGTTCCGAACTTTAATTATGTCCCTTGCCAGCTCAAATTGTTACGTTTGGTCCCATATTTGGCACAATTATGCTCAAAGGGGTAGGCAATATGCTCCATGTTTTAAAGAACAATATCTATAAAAGTCTGGATTATTTCTAAAAATTTTCTTTTCTTTTTTTTTTTTGAAAAATCTTCTTCAGGGACGTTAGAAACACTTCCTATAAAGATTTTTCAAAAAAAAAATTTTTTTTTGAATTCGTATTTTTGCAGATATTGTTCTACAAAAACTTGTGCACAATTGTGCAAAATATCGGGTCGAACGGATCAATTTTAGCCGAGTGATGACATTTTTCCAATTATGTAGAAATTTTTGATTTTTTTTGAAAAAAATTTTGTTTTGAAGTATATCGGTTTCAAACAAAGCGTAGGCCCAAATCTCATCCTTGATAGGATTATTTTCGAAAAAAAAATCATTTTTTTAAAATCTAAGTATCTAAAATTCAACATCAAACTCTTCATTCTCATTTTCAAAAACATCGTTTCAAAACACAAAGTTCGGCTGACCTCTTCTTTCGAAACCCTTCAAAAATTGAACATATATATATATATATATATATATATATATACATAAGATGATGATGATGTCAAGAACATCAAATCCCCAATTTAATCCCATCTTTTTCTCATTTTTGCTCCAACATATAGATTTTTTTGCTATTTTTTCTTGAAGATTCCCCAATTTTTCATTCATTTACCTCTATTTTTAGACAACTATATATGTAACTAATTATTTTCTGCTTCAAGAACATTCGATTTTCGTTTTCGTTCACAAATTGACACCAGCTGTTCTTTATAAAAAATGATTGATCTATTTGTCTTCAAAAAAAAAAAAAAAAAATTCAGAACAAAAAATATTTTTGAGGAAAATTGGAAAGCCAACCTTTTTTTCCTTGTGTCGGTGTCATTTGTCTTTTTCTTGGTTTTCGATTAGTTTTTCGCCTTATTTATATATGCCCTTTTTTCTTGGTCGTGTAGTTCTTTTGGAGAAGACTGATTTATATATACATATCAATTCTAACGTCATTCCGAAACGAAATTGAATTTTTTCACCTGCGATTTTTTTTCCGATCCAATTAATCATGTATTCTTTCTCCTCACCATGTAAACATATTCATTTTTCTAAAAAAGAAAATAATTTTTGGTCTCGTCAAGATGAAATAGATAATTATAAATTTTCTTGGCAGAGTGTTTTTTTATTTTCTTTCTTATCTATGCTATCCGAACAAGTTTAAACGTTGTCCTATGTGGCGCAGTCGGTTAGCGCATGCGCGTGTGTTCAGCGTTATTTTGAGGTCGAGAGTTCGATTCCGCTTGCAGACGATTTCTTTTTTTTCCTCGCTAAATAAGTTTGAATTAGTTTTTTAGTCCCCGACATTGAAAATTGAATTATCCCTCATGTCAGATATAAACTAATTTTGTTTATTTTATTATTTTCTTTCGGCGCAGCAAAAAAGTTCGGGATTAATATTCTTTTTTCTTTTCTCGCCGCATATTTAGTTGTACCTCAAAAAGGCGGAGCATATATAAAACCCATTTTTCGCATTTTTTTTTCAAAAAAATCATTATTCTTTCCGTTTTCTCATTTTTCTTCGTCCAAAAAAATTGGCGAAAAGATTATTTTTGTTGTTGTTGTCGTTGTCGGTGAACGAACATTTTTTCACACACACATACTACTACTGTAGTTGGGGAATTTTCGGGGTAAGACCTTGGATATATGAAACCTACCTAAGAAGTGAAAAAGGATATTTTTGCATACCCTAATTGTCAAAAAACATGATGAGAAATGAAGAAAATATCAGAGATCGGGATGAGATGAGACAACATTTGAGATTTTTAGACTTTTTTCTGAAGCTTGTTTTTTATTTGATTTTTTTTGGTTTCCTTGAACATCAGATATGATTCTTTTCTTGTTTTTTTCTAGAAATTTTTTTGAGAAAAAAAACCTTTTTGATCTTTTTTTCTATGCTATCAGAACAAACCAACACGTTGTCCTCAATGGCTCAGCTGGTTAGCCTCTATCTTCATAATCTCACCTTTGGAGTGGCAAGTTCGATTCCCCATCCCGCGGATCCAATTTTTTTTCCTTTTTTTTTTTTAAATTTAGAGGACTAAAATTTTAAAAAACCCAAATGTTTGTTTTTGCAAACAACTAACTAATTGTTAGTTTTGCAGAAAAGATATTTTCAGCAGAATCTGTAAATCTCTCAACTTTCCGATGCTAATAAGAATATATGTTTCCGTTTTGTAATCGTCAGTTTTATTGGTATCAAAAATAGCACAAGATGTTGCATACAATTAGAATGATTTCCGGTTCAAATTTGTAGATCACATGAGATATCAGAATGTGCTGCAAATGTTTGGAGCAAATCTAAAATAGAGAAAATGCACTGGATTACTTCGATTCCATTTTAGAACCTAGACTGTTATATTTTCTATAGCTACAGTATCTCAATTTACGTGCACATCTTACTCATTTACTATAGATATAATTCAAAATATATTTGTTCATTTTCTTTTTCAAAAATCGAAAAAAACGAGCAACCGACATTTGTGTGGGTTTCGCTATCTGTTATGTTTTGAGTGATGATTTTTTTGATTCGTAAATTCACATATTTTTAACCATGATTTTTTCTTATCCAGAAATCACAAAAATTATCAAATTTCAGTGTCACAGACCACGAAAATACTTTTTTTTTTTGTATGATGTCATTTAGTTTAAGTTTCTGTTCTGTTCTTGAATAACAAGTTAACCAAATCATGCTTCGATGATAATTTGGTTATTTTCTATAATAAAGTTTCAGAGTTGAGTTTTGACCTGGTTTGTTTTTGTGTTTTTTTTTCAATTTTTGAGTGAGTAAAACATTTACTCACTCACAACCAGGTTATAATGGAGTTATTCGATTGGAAAAAAAAACATCAAAAAACAAATTCATCTAATATTTTTCACGTAAAAAGGGGTTTTTCTTGTTTTTTTTCGATGTGGGTCCAATGCCTAAAAAAAGCCCGATAGACCATCTCAAACTACTTTGAAAAAATTCAACCAAAACATTCATTTAAAATTCTTTTTAGTTGTGAGAAATTGAGAAAAAAACAACACTCTTCGTATCTGAACTTGTGTGAAACGGAATGTTTTTTTTTTTAATTTAGGGTCTTTTGAGTGAAATATACGTCATCTGGACAGATGAGAATGAATTTTTGAATTGATATAACATTTCTATTCGTCTTTACATGAGTTTAAATTTTTTTTTTGATTTTCAAAGAAGATAATAGTTTTTCAAAGTCGGTTAGACCACATATTTTTGCCTCAATGTTGCGGTGCTTGCACACAAAACACACAACTTGACGTAAATGTTCACAAACCGTAATGTAAGCGGATTTTTTTAGCAATGAAGCGGACAAGCTTGTTTCTCTGATTTTGAATTTTTTTAGTTCAAATTTTTATTGAAAAATGTTCAGAAATTCAACTAACTTAGACTGACTTCATTTTTCTGGCACATATTTTTTAATTCTATAACAAACAAATAATTGTAAATAATATCAGTACTACATGAACCAAATCTGAGCTTCAGAGGGAAATTCAGCAAAAACTGAACACGGATTCTTGTTCAGCTTCTGGATATTCATAAATTGATAGTCCTTGTCGAGCAAATTCAATTTTTTATAACATCATTCCCTTGTATGAAAGATCAGTTTCGATTTTCAATGAAAAAATTCTATAAAATTTAATGGCAGAATCTGCTTCAATGTGTCAAAATCTACAAAATGATACAAAACATGTCAAGAACTGTTTCATATTAATCTCATACAACTCATACTTTGAAAAAATGTGCACGAAAAACATTAGATACTTCATCCTTATAAAATTCCAGAATTGAGCAGAGAATGAAAAAAAAACTGCTCTATTTTTTTTCATCTTTACAATATCAGTTAACATTTAATCGACCAAATGCGCTCTATTGGTACTACTATGTTATTTCAGTTCAACTATACGTATAAAAACAAACATCAATACCACGAAAATTAAGCTGAGCTCTGATATAATTTGTGTTCTAGTCCAGTCTATGTGATAAGCCAGCTTTCACCCACATATCAACATAAGGCAAGACAGATTTCAACTATTTGTTTTGATCTTTTGTCGAAATTTTGCTACCGTATATAAATCTTTAAAACTATTTTTCTTTTCTAGAATCACAAAAATATTTTTGAGTGCTGAAAAAATAAGCTTCACAACTATTGTTTAAAGGTGGGGTATAGGGACTAGACAAGTTGCTCTTAAGTGAAAAAGCACATTTTTTTGGGTAAAACCCTCGAGGGATTTTTCACCGAAAAGTCTAGTATTCGAGAAAAAAGTTTAAAGTCAAAAATTTGGAAACTTTCAACGTATGGCTAATTTTTTAAATTTCTTTTTCAAATCAAATTTTCTCAAAGCCTAGACTTTTCGATAAAAAATCCTACTAGGGTCTTACCTAAAAAAATGAGCTCTTTGATTTAAGAGCAACTTGCCGAGTCCCTTAATCCCACCTTTAACAAACCATACCTTTGAACTTTCACAGATTTTTCAGGATTTCTAACCAAAATTGAAGGTAGCTTCATATCTCTATTTTTCAGACCTGCAATTTTTTTTACCTACTCAAATTTTCTTGTTGAAGTTCTATACGGTATCAAAACTTAGGTAAAACAAATTCTGGCAAAAAAATCTGAACCTCCCACGTGTAAAAATCAACAAAAAAAACCACACAAATCTTTTTTTTTCGAACTCGTCAATCTCTTCTCCCAAATGACATTTGGTCTTCTTTTTTCCAGTGACGCAAACATCCAAAAAAAATGTTTAAAACTTAATTTCGTGAATTTAATTTTGATTTCATTTCTCTATTTTTTCTTCTTCTTCTTCTCATTCTGTAAGTGGTTTGGTTTGTGGGCGTAGTAGTAGAGAAATTTGTGAAGTGTTTCTTTCTGCACAAGAAATTGGAAATTGGAGATTTTGTCTCTTTTTTTCGCTGCTGCTATTGCAGTAATTTTCAGATTAGGAATAGTTTATGGCTGAATTGTCCAAAAGAAGTACACAGTTTCAAAAATAGATATTTTCTTTTTTTATTTCCCGCAAAATTTTTGTTTTTTGAATAATGTTGAAATATGAGACATTGAAAGTCGAAAATGAAAATGATTCTTTTTCAGACGCAAAATGTGAGAAAAAAATACATAAATATATTTTTCATTTTTATTTTTCCGAAAAAGTTCAACTCTGTTTTGACACCCCGATTTTTGCTCGTCTCCAATAAAATTTAATTATCCAGATGTTAAACGCAACGAAAATTTGTTCGTTCTTCGATTTTTTTGTTACCTTCATAGTTTTTCTTAACTTCAAATTTGCAGTCTGAAAATGACGGCCGTCGCATTGTTGGGTGAAGAGATGAGCAAGAAGATATCACTTTCCGAAGGACCATCGAAGAGTCCGAAAAAGGCCAGTGCTGTTAGCTTGTTGTCGACGTCTTCAAGTGAGTTGCGATATTGAATTACCAGATTTCAGTGGTTGAATGGGATTCTGAAAGGGAACACTATAATATTATCGATTTTAAAGGGATGCTCCGGAGAGTATAGAAACCCCTGTGGTTGATAACAATTTACTTTTTTGAACGTAGCTTAACTATTTTCAACTTTGACCTAAAATCCCTCGGGAGTTTTACTATTTCAAGATCAAATTTTAGGATCTATTTTGTTTTCCTGGAGTAACCCCTTAAATTAGGTCTTTTTGACAAGGAAGGTTCACGAGATCAACGGTTCGATTTTTCGTCAAACTATTACATTTATAGAGTTGGACCTCCTGATCATCATGATATATTTTTTTATCTGCCGGAAATGTTTGTGAATAAAGTTATGAAGCATCAAAGTTATTTCTTGACTATAAAATAAGCAAATTACCTATAGTATTGGTGTTGAAAAAAATTAAGATAATTGAAATTTTTTCTATAGATTTTCAGAAAATACATTTATCAATTATCTAAAAAAAATTTCAGAAATAAATTTATAGATTCACCTGGCGACATTTTCTTGTTAGTATGAAAAATACTGAGAGAAAGGAGGTTCAATTCAGATTTTTCTTGAAATTTGCACATTTCTTGAACTGGAACATCTTATCAATATAGGATGTTTCTTTTTTACCGTAAATTTTCGCGAAAAATTTTGATTTTTGTGAGAAATTTCCATTGTTTCTACAATACCCACTAACTTTTGAAAAGTTACTACAATTTTAACATAAAAATATGTTTATTTTCACGTGTATAAGGTCAGCTAATTTTAATGAAGATTTCCAATGAGTTCCAATTTTCAAAAGTTCTTAACTCGTCTCAAAAAATTATCCCGTCAAAAAGAAATACAGAATGTGAATCAGGAGAGCCAGTTCTATAAGTGGGTACATTTTTTAAAATCTGAATCGGTGACTTTGAAGTTGAACCTCCTTCGTTAGTAAACGTCTAGTTTTCTTTTTTTATATTCATGTAATTTCGATTAAAACAACATAGATTATGTGTACTTGTGCGTCGATTGTGATGTTTATCAACTAAGGTAACTTCATTATTAAACGGGCGAGTTTAGTCTTTTTTGAACTCTGATCTCATGCCAACATTATTTATATCGTTCAAAGTAGATATCCGTTCTCACCGGATACATAATTAATCCTACAAAGAACGATAAATATATATTTTTTAGCATTAGAACACCTTTGCTCATGTGGGCTACGAATTCAAGTTTTATAGGCCAAAAAAGGTGTCCAGACAACTTAGGTTTTTGGATTCTGTGGATAAAGTTTATTCGATAAAACGCGCTCTGTTGATAATTCTATGGTATTACATCAAAATCAAAAATAAAATAAGCCAAGCCTTATATAGATTAGGTTCTAATCCAGTTTAGGTGAAGGCAATTGTTTTGATTGATGTGTCTCTTGACTTTTTCCTTGCCTAAGCTCATCTCCCAAAATGACCAATTTAACGTCTTTTTAAGCACCTATCGATTTGTTTTTCAGCCGAAGATCCACCACGCAAAAAAAGTTCACTCAAAGAGAACATTGCCAACGTTCTACGTTCTCCCAATTTTTTGCTACGAAGAGAGGCAACAAAGTGAGTTTTTTTTTGGTTATTAAAATGTTAATGTTAATCTGGGATTATGTGCAAAAAATATAGATTGTCAATCAAACTACAAGTTGAAATACGGGGTTAAAAGAGGGATTTGAATTTTGCAGAAGAGTATCTGAAAACATTTGACAGATCGAATTCCAGATTTTTTTGTTAAGAATCAAGTGTGATCGAGCCTCACTCGTTGACCAATTTTTATAAAACATGTGAAACAGTAAACTTTTTTGTATCAGAAATATATAATTTCAAAATTTCAGTTTTTCCTTCATTTTCAGATGGTTGAACTAATTTTCAGTCTGTAAAAATTGTTATCTTTAAAGTCTATCTTTAAAAATTTTCCATCTACTTCTGAATAAGTAACTTTATTCATTTCCGTCGTCAATTTTTTGTTATTTCAAATTTTGCGGGGTGTCAAAAGAATGATGATCATCGTATGTATCTTATTTTTCCTGGTTCAATGACAGCTGATCCATTCTCCTCGTGCTTTTGATTTTTTCAACAAAAACGTTGAAGTGTGAAGGTCAATATCTAAAAATATTGGGAAATGTTCGTAAAGTACTAGGGCGGAAGTGACGAGCATAGGGTGTCGGGTAGAGATGGGGGGCTTTTTGGCGAGGTATGTGGTGTAGATCTCGTGATGCTGAATCAGAAGCACACCTGAGAAGCTCAATTTTTTCTCATATGAAATAATCGGCAAAGTTCTGCCAGGTTCTAGAACTAGAAAACCCTTTTCAGTTAGAAAATTGTTGAAAATGAGTGAATAATAAGTTTGAAAATTGAGCCACGAAAATGAGTTGAGAAATTCTTTACTAACCTGACATATTCCCCTGGTAAGCATACCTAAAGATGGAAGTGTAGTTTCGAAATAGGTTCGAACATCTGAAGATTAAAAGCAGGTTCTGCTAGGGTTCACAGTATTTTGAAGAGTAGCTTGTGTGTTATACCTATGCAATATTCATATACAAAAAAATGATTATATCCTATTTAGTATAGGGGTTCCAAAGAAAAAAGATCTTGAAAGTTGTTTGGAAAAAAAATCTGAGCATTCACGAGTCCAGGAAATTTTTGTACAGTAAGAAGAGCACTCGGAAATTAATTTTCAAACCCTCTCGGGGAAAAATCGGCAAGCTTGCGACAGTTTGTCGCAAACTTGCGACATTCGGCTGTCGCAAGGCTTGCGGTGTTCTTGCGCCAATAGTCGCAAGCTCTGCGACATCTAGCAGCAAAACTACTGCACGGCTTGCGACACCCTTGCGCCAGAAAAAATGTGTCGCAAGCTTGCGACAAGGAAAAAGCCTTGCGACACGCTTGCCGTTTTTTCCCCGAGCTATTTTTGTTAGGAATACATTTTCTACCCTTGTATTATTTCAGGATTTCTTGGACCACTACTTCTTTGAAAAAATTGGTGGACCCTATTTTGGGACGAATATATTAGGATAGAACCCAAAAATGCATTAGTTTATCACTTGAGACGTCATCTTTGAAGGCTAAAAATAAAGTAACACATTTATTGTTTTTTTTTCAGAATTCGATGGGATCAAGTTCGTGAACGTCTTCGCCTGAATCGCATCAAAATTTCAATCAAAGATCGGAGCAAAAGTCGAAAGTCATCAAAATCTAGTTAGTTTTTTTTTCTTATTTTATTTTCGCTCAATAATATGCGATCGGATTAGAGGACATTTTTAGATAGTTCTCTTCTTTTTTTCGGAGGGCCAGCCACAAATTAAAAAATCGAATTTATTTGGAGTCAAATGTGTATGTTGTTTTATTTTTGTTGCAAAGCAAATAACAATTACTACTTGGAAGGATCACGTCATTTCGACAACTGATGTTTTTTTGATAGGTTCCAAGATTTTTTTTTGTGTAACGAAAAGAAAAAAAAAGAAAATATATATTACTTTTTTCCCATGGATATACTTTTTTTTTTCGTGTGTGTTTGATTTTTGTTTGTTTAGAAATACCTGGAATTATTTAAGTGATTTAAGTGAAAAAAAAAATCAGTTTACATTAGGAAAAGCCTGACATCTAACAATGGAACCTTCCTGGTCAATTTCGAAGTTTATTGATCTAAAATGTATAATTTTGTTGATCTTGAGATGATCAGTATCCCATTTCGCGATGGGTAATCAAGTGTAAAAAAGAACCCTAGAATATTTACTTTCATCAAAAATTTCAAAATGAATTAGTTTTTGATTTTAGATTAATTATCTAGTAGTTTTGAGGTTCGAAAGTTACCCTATAGTCTAGTATTGTAGGGTTGAGATTATTAGACCATTGGAAGAGCAACCAATATGGCCTAGAAACCCAAATCATACAGTAATCTTCGAAAAATATCAAAGAAAAATAGATTCTTGCGTTTTCTAGGCCATTTTGCATTTTCTGGGCCACTGTTTATTAGTTTTATTGATGATTTTTAGAGAATTTTTTGTATTTTCAGTGTGAACTTTGAGGCTGAAAATCACCCACTAAGGTTCTCATTTTGCAAAAATTAATTACGGGATGATGATTAGCTTCTAAAAGTTTATTTAAAGACATAGGACTTGTCCAAAAACTTTTTTGAAAACATCTTCTTGTAATACCTAAATTCCAATAAACCAATGGTTCAGGATCAAATTATAGTTTGTTGATCAAGTATATGTGATTTCGTATATCTTGAAACGCTGAAAATAAGACCATATTCAATTTAAGCTCTAGATTATTTATTTTTGACAAAAAATGACTTGTAAAACAATAGAATCATTCTTTAAAAACAGTTGACTCACAACAATTATTCTAGAATTCTTGTTCAGCGGTTTCAGATAGACAATTCAACATATGCACCCCGAAAGTTTATATACACATTTTCCAGAACAAACTCTGAAAGTCAAGAATCTGAAACTACAGTAGTCTTACGGTAGAAATTTTCGAATAGTAGAAAATAATCGCTGTCAACAACGACATGATTTGCTAAGAACTTGTGTATTCTATCAAAATTAGTAAGATGTTCAGGCTGTTTTATGTACTGTAACAGATGAATTTTCATTTTTAACTTTCAAAGAAAATGTTCTGAAAATAGGATATCTCTTTGAAATACGTACATTTAAAAATCATATCTGAATACCATATCTTTTTCGAAGTTAATTTAAACCTCATTCTCATGTTGAGTCTACATTCGCCTGAAATCAAACTGGCCAATTTTTTTCAATATATATAAATATATATATGATTTTTGAAGTTTGAACTCTATTTGACTCGAGTTTCAGGTCTTCTCTTATAGATCATATACTTTTTCTCTTCAAAAATAAGTTTCATTTTTATCTTCTAATAGTTCAAACTTGTGGTGAAGTCATAAGATAAGGTCATATTTTTCAAGCATTTTTTGGAAAAAGTGACATCTCTAGGTGACCCAGTGATTTTTTATTAAAACTCCGAACACATTCTTATTATCGAACGAACATCCCCAGAAATGTCTGGATATAATATGTCATTTCCAGGGAAGGGCTGAACGAGACTAAAGAATAGACTGATGTTTGTTTTCTCTTGAAAATATCTATGAAACGTATATCATACTGTAGACATTAAAATGTATAAAAATTATACTCTCTGCTACACTACAACAATTTTCATCCCGAATTCAAATTTATATGTTTTTCTTCAACCTGCTGATTTTTCTATTGGACATTTTCCCACGATAATTTCACATAAATATGTGTTGATTTTTGTCGTTGTAGATTTTGCAGAATTCTATCACCCCACGACATTTGCTCTGGTTTTTCGGAATAGGTTAAAACTACGGTCGGGTTTGATTATCAATAGAGCGTATATCACCAATAACGTTTCTCATACTGTTCAAGTTGACTCTACCGCAATTTTAAATCTGAAAAATTCATTTTCTTTTTTGAAACATATGTTACCATTGTCGACACTCACTCTTTGGTGTTTTGCATTTCAAACGATTCTTTTGTTTTTTTCTTTGGAAAACGAAATGTTCTTGAAACAATGACGTGACCTTTTGAAGCATTTCAATAGGAAGTACACCATTTTATAGATCTTGAAACGCTGAAAAATATTCCGTGATTAAGTTTTTGTGAAATTCCTCTGTGAATCTTATAATCGAGTTTTGAAATTAGGTCCTCTAGAAGAAACTCCGGAACATTCATTTTTGAAAAAAAATGTCTTGTAAAACAGTAAAGCCAATCTTAAAAATAATGGAACTACGAAAATAGAACACTGTTTCATTTTTGGCTACTTTATGACATTTCTCGTTAAAAACTCATATATATATTTTTTTTATTTCTTTCATGTGGTAAAGAGGATTTTTTGAGATAGAAAGAAACCGTAAAACTTCTGTAATTCAAAAATGTCTGAAATTTCGTTGAGAAGACGATTTTCTGAAATTAAAAAAAAAACTAATAGATCGCATTTAAAATCGTTACCTGCACATTTAACATTCTACAAAACTTTTTTTAAATTTTTTTGAAAATAATTTAAAATTCATAATTAAAAAAAATTTAACGCCATCATGAAAAAATAAAGGAGGTCATAATCAATTAATATTTGCATCTTATTACTCTCTCAAAATCTACAATTTTTTTAATCGAAATGAAACTTTGAATTCGCGGCTTTTTCACAGTAAGATGTGCAGGTACCGATTTTGAATGCGAATTTTTTTTTTTGAAGTTTGATTATCATGAGAAGTAATTTAGACCTTCATAACTTTGTACACAAAATTTTCTGACTGATAAAAAATATATCATGATGTTCAGAAGGTCCAATTCTACATATAAGTGTACACATTTTTGAATCCAAGAGCTCGCGAACGTTCTTTATGAGCTCCGGAAGAAATTTGGTTTAAATTGACAACGAATTCTTGTTCAACTTTGCTCAAAACTAGTTAACCTTGTAAACTGAACCTACAGTAATCCGACACCTTTTCATTAGCAACTGGCTTGACTAAAATAGCTCTTTGAACGGAACAGGGTTCCTTGATTTTCAAAATGCTCCTTGTCAAAATCCTACCCCCCCCCCTCTCGTCATGATAATTGTCCTCCCATATTCATATATTTTGTTTTTTTTTCATTCCCCCCAGGGACATGTCATGTTTTGCTCCTTCTTCATCTTCTTCTTCTCCTTTTCTTCGTTCTGTTATCTTTCTTTTTTTTCTGCTTCTTCGTCGTTTTGTCGCTTTTCTCCAGGCACCACCACAAGAATTGAAGAGGCGGAGAATAGCGGCGGGGCCTTGTTCTCCTCCTGGGGGCCGGCTATTCTTTTTCCCCCTTTTTTTATATTTTTTTTCTTAGTTTTCCCATTTTGATGTGCAATATTCAAATTTTTATTAATTTTTAGAGAAAAAATCAATAAGTGTTGTGTAACTTTTTGATTTTTGCCATGAAAATGGGAAATGTGTGTAAGCAGGAATCGAATTTCATTTCCACACGACGAAAAAAAAATTTTTTCTCCCGAAGCAGAGTTTTTTCACACCACAAAAAATAATAAAAAAAGAGATTTTCGCGAAATTTATGATCGTAAAAAAAATTGAATCACGCGATTTTTCCGTTTTAGACAGAATTTTTTATTTTTTCCACTTCTTGGTCTTTTTTTGGAGAATTTTCTTCTTTTTCTTGACTTGAAATTTGTGAAATAATATTGATTCATAGTTATTTTAATCTTACGTTTCGATGTCTTTGATTGCGTCAAGGTAGTTTCATCATCACAAATTTGAATGTTTTTTAGCTGCATACAGTTATTAGTAATCTCACAACTTTTATCCAAGGCGTGCGTGGTGTAGAGGTAGCGCGCCCGCTTTTCATGCAGTAGGTCCCGGGTTCGGTTTCTCTCGCACACGGGAATTTTCTTTTCTTTGCCTAAATTACGAAATTCAAAAATCTACATAAAACTTCCGTAAATTTCGCCGTTTTGCCTACAAAAACTTCCAACTACAGTAGTGACGTGAAATATTTGTTTTTCGGAACATCTTTTTCATTAATTTGGACGGTTCATTATTTAGTCATTGCCGTTCAAAAAATTAAACACGTCAATGGAGTTACAAGGATCCTAATTACTTTTGATCTTTCTTCATCATTAAAATAACTATGAAGATTACTGTAGCGCAGGCAACCGCGACCGCGACGCAATCAAAGACACGGAGTGTTCTCTTAAAGTCCCTCTTTATTTATAACATTATACAGTACTTTATGTAAACGTTAGTGGCGCGACCGCGACTCAATCAAAGATACCTGTAGTTTTCTCTCTACATCTATCTCTCTCTCTCTCTCTCGTTTTCTTTTTCTCTGTGTCTCTCCTTTCCTCTCCATCTCTAACCCATCCGAAAAACTACAGTAATATGCCGATGAAACGTCGTCTACCGCGAAGTATCTCGGCGCCAATCTTCGAAAAATCATCCCGCCGAAATGTCATCGACATCCTAACACTGAAATTGAGAGAATTTCTACCCTTCAGTGAGTTGTTGTGCTGCTTAAAATGATGAGAATATAATCCTCGAAAGTTTTTTTTTTCTGGGAAAATTGTTGGCTGTTTTTGTCGTCGTTAAAATTTATGAGTTTGGGAAGATTTTATGAGAAGTTGGTTTCCTTTTTTTGAAAAGAAAATGAGGGAAAAACTATGGTGAGTACTGTACCTGTCTAGGGTATTCCAGCTCAAATTGTAGCTCGAAACAATTTCGAGAAATTGTTAGTTGCTCATTTTTCGAGTCAAATTGTTAATCTTTTAATTCCTCCTTGCGTTTTTTCGAGTCTCAAAGTGTTTTTTTTTGTTGCCTAACCTCCGTTTCTCTTTCTTTTTTTTTGTGCAATGAATAGGAAATGAGAAAGGGGACGACAAACAGGGCTCGAGAGAGCATCCAATTATTTTTTCGATCATTTGAAAAGAAAAAAAAGTGTCTTTTCTCCGAATGGTGGGAGATGATGGGAAAAAAAGGTGATGGAAGAGGAGATGAAGTTTGAGTTTAAGAAGTTTTCGGGGGATAGGCTTTGGTATCAGGTTTTTTTTCGGAATCTCGTCGGTACCACGGTTCTCATCTAGCCAGCGAAATTAAACCTGTTTGGAGGTATTAATTTTTCTTACAGGGGAACTTATGAGGGTTCTGAAATGAGATCTATACCATTCGATAGAGTTTTTTGTGCTGATCAACATCGCGCTTCTAACTTTCGCAAAACGCCGCGCGGAAAGCTGAAAATCAAGCTCAAAGTTTGATCTCAAAATTTGAAATATAACCTTCAAATTACAGGTTTACAGAAGAGTAGGACTGTCATTGGAAAGAATTTAAAATTTTCCCATTATTCAATATATCTCAATTAACTTAGACCTAGAAATCCTTGATTTTCAGCTTTCCGCGCGGAACTTTTCAAGATTTAGAAGCGGGATGTTGATCAGCATGAAAAACTGTATCAGATAACAAAGGTCTCCTTCCAAAGTCGGATAACGACCTGATGAATCTCCCTTGATAGAAAATTCGGGATTTTCAGCGTTTTGGTTCAAAAAAGTATGAAGTTACTCATTTCATTTAAAATATGAACTTTACGTAAATGAAGCATTTGTTCACCAAAAATTAGTCTTGAAATCCAAATGTTTTTAAACAAACTATTTTTCAAAAAAAAAAAAAAATTCCGGATTTTTGTTTTGATATATATCATCCTACAATACTGGATCATTTTTTTGATACATTTGATACAACCAAATCTTCTCCTAAACTTTTCAAAAATTCAAATTCCAAACACCAACCTCCTTATTTTCGTTGTTGTTTGCTCGCTGTCATATTTCCGGCGGTGCGAAACACAACAAAAAACTTTTAATTAAGTTCGATGAAAATAAAGTTACGAGAAAAAAAAATTCTTCATATTTTCCAGGGGGTTTGAAAATGTACTGTAGATAGATAAAGCTATCGTATCCCAAAGGGTCATAAATCACAGCGAAAAAGCAAAGTTTTGTTTGCCAGTAAACACTCCCTTTGTTTCCCGGGGGACCATTTTTCTCTTGTTTGACCCTTCATCTTTTTCTTTTTGGCAACTTTGATTTTTTTTTCTGGTTCGCCAAAAATGTTTTGAGGGATTTTTTTTGAGGAAATTGGAACATTTGGATATGATATCCGGAATGGATTATTTTTGGAAGGTTGAGAGACAAAATTGGCATTTTCAGAGTGGTTAACCTAACTTTGACAAAAAAAAGCAAGAGAAAAAATTGAGAGTGTAAAATATGTTTGATCTAATCTCTTTTATCTCTAACTCCTTTTAACCCACACTATTTCTCTGATAAAAAACGTGCCAGGGTTGCTATTTAGACCACAATCACTTTTTAGAGGGCATAGCAATGAAAAACTAATAGCCTTTTTTTGACAAAATGTGGTTTTTCTCAGATTGTGGACTAGCAGTTAAAACACAAAATTATTTAGGACTTTGATAACAGAACCTGGCTTAGTGTTCCACAATCTGCAAAATTAAAAAGGTTATGCCAATAAATTTTATATAGAAATTACATATTCACCTTGTCAAAAATTTAAATTAGATCATTTCTATTTATATTCTTACAGTTATAGGATTCGACCCCCTGATCTGCATGATACATTTTTTATCGACTAAAAATTTTTGTGTGAAAAAAGTTATGAAGGATCTATCGAAGTTAATTTTTGGCTATTTTCAAAGCGAAAAATAATAAATTCTTCTATTAAAAAAATATATGAAAACTGAATGTATTTATTTTTCACTTCAAAACAAGTATTCTATATTTTTATACTTTTTTCACAAAAATTACAGTGTTGATAAAAAATAAACCCACACACAAAATCATAGCAGACGAACAACGTACTCATTGTGGAAAAACTAAACACAATTATCAAAAAAATATAGAAAATTATATTTATAAATACAAATCCACATTCAAAAATTGTATTCAAAGTATCTAGGGTTGTTCTCGGATATTGAAAATATCACGTATTTTGCTAAAGTCTTTTGAAGGGTAAATTGAGATACTACAGTACTTGAGAACCTGCACATCAAACTCTAAAAGTATTGTATACTGGTGATTGGTACTATAAAATGGCTATTTGGAAACGTGACCGAAGTTTTGCGAAATTAATTTGACAAACATTGTTGAAAAATTGAACAACAGTAAAACACGTATTTTTTATCCACTGAAATTTTCTCTTCCAATCAATGATCACAAAAAAATCAAATTGACAATATCATGTTATTCTCGTCATTTTTTCAGCTTCCTTGTTCTTTTCACATTTACAAGTAACTATTAACTTGAAAATTGAATATATCTACATAAAAATATGATGATTGATTCGCTAACCATTGTACACAGGAAATTAACCGGCACAATGTATGTGTTTTTCCTTCTTGCATAAACAGTTTGTTTCCCACAAAAACAAACGAGTGTTTTTGCTTCCTTTTTCAAAGTGTTCCGGGTTTTTTTGAATCAATTTGTTAGAAAAATAAGCATCCAATAATTTTTGGGGGAGAGAAGTTTTTAAAAAATAAAGAAAATTACAACACGTGGCCTAATTTTGGCGGTTTCTAGGCCATGGCCGAAATCTCCGTATAGAAATTTAACAAGAAAATTTCAAAAGATCAAAAACTTACTTCAGTTTTGGTCTAAAATCCTCAAAAAATGCGTGGAAGTTCAAAAGTATGGTTGATTTGTCTATTTTTACTGTTGTTCAATTTATTTTATTTTTTTTTCTAAATTCTATACGGTAGCAAATTTTCGGCCACGTTCCCAAGAGTCAAAAAAATTGAAGTGAGCCGAACATTGTCGGCGCCTAGTCCACGGCCACGTGTATTAGTTTCAAAACAGACAGTTTATGACATTGATCACTCTGACAAATCGTTGTTTTTTTTTTTTTGAATCCGAGAAAAACCATGATATTTAGAGTGCATTTAGCTGATCATATTTCTGATTATTTTTCGTTCTTAAAATTCTAGATCAGTTTTAAGAGATTTTTATGAGTCAGTGAGGTGAGGTGACATTGTAGTTTCAGCCCAAGCAATTTCGAAAGGACACTTTTTTGTTTTTAAATGTAACTTAAAAGTAACAAATCCACTTAAATTTAGAAATACGTCATGAGTTCATAATTTTCCCGTTTTTACATGAAAATTGTGATTATCGGTGGAGCGCGTTTCACTGATTGAGGATTGGCTGATATCAAAAGCCTTTTTAGGGCTATAGTAAACTTTGTGTACAAATTGGAAAAATGACACTCTCACGCACAATTGCACACATTTTTGAAAAAATTCACCAAGCCTAAACTTTTTTTGTTATTTGACACCAAAATTAACCAAGTTTCACTTGCGACCTGCATTACTCTCTCATTGAATTACATTATTATGCTACAGTACCCCTTACAGTACTCTAATGGTAAAATATAATCCCTTAATATATCAAACCACAGTACCCTAATAGCTGAATTCAAACTCAATTTTCTCTCATTTTTCTCTCACTGGACATTTTGCGTCATTAGGTAGAACAAAAGAGAAAAAACTGAATTTTCAATTACTCTTAAATTTTTGAGTATATCCACATATATCTCTATCCATATAATGACGAACACTTTTTTCTCTCTTTTTTCAGACCTATCTGTCTTCTGAAAAGACATCCTCTACTCATAAAAGACATAAAGGATCAATTTGAAAAACCCGGAAATCACCCAAAAAATCTCGATTCTCTCGGCTTTTTCGCTTCCTTCCCTTCATCCATCCCAAAAAAAATAGACGCAGACCGCTCTAAATTCAATAAAAAAAAATTCGACGAAGCAAAAAAAAGGAGAGAATTTCCCCCCATATGACTCCGCCCATTTTTGGCTCTGTGAGCAGCAGATTTTTTTTTCTTCATATTTATATTTATTAGAAAATTTTCGCGCTTTCTCTCTCATTTATTTTTTATTGAAATAATGAGATCACCCAGGAAGTTGTTGAAACAGTTATCGATTTCGAGAGGTAATCGGGAAACCTGGGTTGAAATTCAGTGATTCGAGAGTGTCTGGAAATCATAATGTATGTTTTTCAGGAGAACGCCGACGTCGATCTAATGACCAGACGAATGTGCCAACACCGCCAGCTTCGGCGAATTCGATCGGGTCGAATTGTGTACCAGCATCGCCCAGATTAAGGTAGGTTTTTGACCTGTTTTGAGGTCAGAATAGGGTTCCATGGGTCCAATAACTTCTATACATGTTTTGTGATGAATAATGAAATAAAAGGTCCAAGCTTGAAAGATTAAGTTTTTTGGAGTTCTCAATATCAGAATCGGATTCTACGGGCCACAAAACATCATGATATTAAATGCCTATAAGCACGGAGGTCTGCTAAAAAACCCCTATCATATTGAAAAAATAATTATCCCCATTAAAAAATTCAAAATCAAACGAACGAGCTTGCTCGCTCCACTGTTAAAAAAATTTCTTCTGACTACATACGGTTTGTGAACAATTACGTCAAGTTGTGTGTTTTGTGTGCAAACACCATGAAAGTATGGCACATTTACGGCATCTGAGCGACTTTGAAAAATGGATATTTTTTCTGTAAATCACAAAATTTTTGAAAATGTGTTTCACATATTGAAAACTTAAAAATGAGTTACAACTGTTTAGGTGCCTTTAGAATTAAAATTTTTTCGAAACTTGTTTGTGAAACGTTTCGAAAAATCCATTTCAGTTTTGTTAGTGTAAAAAAACTGAAACTACAGTACCACGTGATAGCCATTGAATTTTGAACCATTTTTCCATCTCAAAAATATTTGAATGTACTTTAGAAAATCTTCCGGAAATTGGTTTCCTGGGGTTTTGTGACATGTGGAATCCGATTCTGAACGTGAAAAAATCAGAAGATGAAAAAATGAGGGTTTTTAGAATCCTTTTTAGACACCTTGATAGTTGGAAATTGTTTTTTAAAAGTTATTTTAACATTTTTATTCATCTACCTATGAAAACCCGTTTCACTGTGTGGAAGAGGTTTTCAAAAGAAATAGGGATTTACCGAGATTAGGTGATTGCACACAAAACACACAACTTGACGTAAATCTTCACAAATCGTAGTCAAAACGAATTAATTTTTTCTCAATAGAGCGAACAAGCTTTTTTGATCTTTTAGTGGGGAAAGTTATTTTTCAATTGGATCCGATCCTGATATTTCGTGACCCGTAGAGTCCGATTCTGATATCGATAATTCTGAAAATTTTAATCTGGGATGAGAAAATTGAGGTTTTAGTTACATATCATAAAGTTTAGATCCCCCAACCTAGACATTTTAATAATTTACTAGGCCTCAAAAATATGTAACTTATCTCGGGCCGTTCATTTTTTGAACTTTGTCGAATTTCCGGTTCCATTTTTTTGCGGTTCCACTTTTTTTTTTTTAACTTCCGGTTCCTTTTTTCTTTTCTTTCTTTCTTTGAAACAAAGTAACTCTTTTTCAAGTACAGTAATAAAATATTCCCAGAAATAAAAATCCAATTCACTTTTCTCTACGACAAAGAAAATCTTGTACTTTCCCCATACAAATCCCCTATAATTCCACAAAGTGTAAACGCCGATAAAATATTGAGTGCAACACTTTGTTCTCCACGAGAAGTACACGAGAGATTAGTGTGTATGGATTATGAAACAATTTTTCTTGATGTTTGCTTTTTAAAAGATTTGAGTCAGAGTTTAGAAGTCTTTGGTTTGAAGAGTTCAAATTTCAATTAAAATATTTATGAACTTTGGGATCATTTTCGTTTTTCTTCTCCAGTCAAAGATCTTTAACGAAATCCTATATTTTTATCTGACGAAAATCATGTTTTTTTTTGCGTCTATTCTTTGTTATTATATGACAAATTTTCTTTGAGATATCTCATTTTTTCCAGTCTAAAAGCCAACCAAAAATATATTAGATTAGACAACAAAAAAATTCTTTTGCCTGCGCCCAAATTTTTTTCTATTTCGCACATAATAAAATAAAAAATATCCTTTTTGGGGGAGTTACGGTGGAGAAATATCGAATTTCAATCTGAGATCTATTTTTGGCATCAAAATTGACTTTAATCATGAAAAGAGCAATTATATAATAATTGAAAATGAATAGGAAAAATTAACTTTTTTTGCAGTCCGAATGAATGGCAATTTGCATTTGATCACGTCATTTATGATCCAGAAGGTCGAGCACAATTCACAAAATTTTTACAGTCGGAATATTCGGAGGAGAATATCCTGTTTTGGTGAGTTTTCTCATTGAAAATCCCGAAAAACGACAAAAAGATTCATTTTAGGTGGGCAGTTGAGGAATTGAAAGCAGTGAGCTCTTCAGAAGGCCGAGCAAAATTCGAGCAAACAGTTCAAGAGATGTATGACACATTTATAGCAGCCGAGTCGCCCCTGGCGATTAATATTGATCATGATACGAGGACTGATATTATTGAGAGGTTGGTGAGATTAAGGAAAACTTACAAGGGAACTAGTGGCCAATTCAGATTGTATCATATTAAAGGGGTTGTCCGGGTTCACTGTAAAATATGGTCAAAATTTTCTACTACATCATACTTGTCTGTTTTGCGCAAGAAGCGGATTCACGTCAAGTATTTATTTTTCAACTGTGATTTTTTTTTGAGAGGAGTTATAAATTATTTGAAAATTGGAAGTCATTGAAAATCTTCATTAAAATCAGCTGGGTTTTTCATTATTTAATTACACTAGATACAGTGATAATATGAATTTTTCGAAGAATTATATGGTGAAAAAATACAGAATATTGATCTGGGGGTCTAGGAGTGTGCAAATTTTGAGAAAAATCTGAATCGACTTGTTAAATCCAGCCGATAACACTATATTGTCGACATATTTTGATACCGAAATTGAGTTCTACAAGCCGAAAAAAAACCTAATTGAAGTCCAACATTGAAATATTCAGTTGACTCATGCTGAAATGTATACATTATCTCGATAATATATTGTGTTTAATAATTATATGTCCACATAATGAAATCGAAAAAACTGA
Organism: Caenorhabditis sp. 38 MB-2015; assembly: GCA_900536415.3. NCBI lineage: Eukaryota > Metazoa > Nematoda > Chromadorea > Rhabditida > Rhabditidae > Caenorhabditis > Caenorhabditis quiockensis. The sequence continues at coordinate 7,770 of LR550701.1, read as the reverse complement.
TAAAATATCGACTTTTGAGCGAAATCATGTTGACAATCGAAAAGAGGACACGAAACCATGTATATGTACTTATTTTCATTGAAAGTTACCGGAAAATTAAAAAAAATAAAGCTTATAGAAATTGCGAAATTTCGCCGTTTTTTAATTTCAGTTTTTGTTCAAAATTTTTAACTGGAAACTGGTAAAGATTTGTTGAATCACTCCAAACCGATAATGTATTGTTATAATTTTTATCCGAATTTTGGCACATTTTTTATCATCAAAAAATGTTCAAGGACTCTCGATCGGCAACTTTTTGCTCAATTTCACCAAAAAAACCAGAAGCTTTTCTCTGTCATCATAAGATCAATGAATCATTTCAACGTCATCCTGAAATCTGCAGTTCTTGCAACTTTTCAACGCAAATTCCAAATCTTTGGTGAATATACACATATTGAAAAGATGAGATTAGCAAAGATTATCCGGGGGAAAAATGACTTTGTTGAAATAAAAACAACAAATTTGGCTATTATTCATTAGTCAGCTATGCAACCGCGCTCTATTGATGATTATGTGTGTAAAAGTGAAAGACTGGGGTTCTAGGACTTCTGAGGATTAGATAGTACAGTGTTCTATGAGTGAAACCATTGAAAATTTGATATTCAAGAGTTTCACGCATAAAAACAACAAATTTGGAAATTATCCATTAATCAGCGATGCAAACGCGCTCTATTGATAATAAAGTGTAGAAAATTTTATCGGGCAGATTCCAGAATTTCTAGAAAGCATGTGGTACATATCACGTAACCCAGAAAAGTTCACTTTTCAAAAAATCTCGCAGTTTTTGGTGCCATTCTGTTACCCAGCTCTGCCCACTTCAGAAGGTCACTTCCGATGTTTTTTCTTTTCTCGCATGAGAGAACAAATATCCAGAAGTTCTCATTTTTCTATAATTCATCAGAATTCAATCATTTTCAGAGTGGAAGGCAAAGAACCAACAACATTTCCGGAGAACATCTACGAAAGAGCACAAGCACATGTATATCGGCTAATGGAGAAGGTGATTATTTTAAGATTTGTTCTTTTTTCTTCTCCGACGATACAGTAGTCATAATCCTCACCAAAAAATAGCATGTTTCAATTGAGATAAGATTAACACATTAGTTCTTTTCTTAATCCGATAAACGTGCCAAATGAAGAAGGACTTCAACGATTTTCTTTTTTCAGGATTGCTTCTCTCGCTTCGTTCACACTTCGGCCTATAAAGACGTCGCCAAGAAACTGTCACTTCCCCAAACTTTTCGGTTTAACGTCCGACTTTCGCCAGGAACCTAATTGTACATTTTGACCTGGTTGTAACGGTGAAGAATTGCCGTGTTAATTATTTTTTTATATTTTCATTTCTCAAGGTTTTGATCTCTCGCCCACGCGAACTTTAATGCTCGCATATGTTTTATTCACAAATGTTTTGTTAGTACCGTTTGTTAGACGGGTTTTGTCTTTGACTATTTAGCATGCACCCCTCTCTTTTTTCTTTGTGACCAAAATGTTTTTTTTTTTTGCAATTTATTATAACAATTTTTCAACAAAACAATAAATAATGAAGGGAAATGTAAAATCAACCAGTTCGAAGAGATGAGAACTTCTTGAGAAGCTTCGATATGAGATCGCGATTTGTCTGGAAAAAATTGGATTTGAAAAGAGAACAGAGGAGGTTTTTAGAAAAAACAATTACTTGACGGTAATTTCATAATTTTTAGACGTGTCAGGAAATATTCTGGTTGCTTTTTGGTGTTACTTGGAGATAATTGCGGCTTAGCCAGAGAAAAATATGGCAAATCTGGTAAAAATCGGGTTGTTCTATTGGCGAAAGAATTAGTACACAATGGTGATCTCTAGAATAAAACTAAGAAAAATCAATACTTCAGTTTTTACAAGAAAAGAATTCCAATGCGATTCTAAAATGTTCACTTCTATAAGATTGTGAAAAAACAATCACTTCATCGTTTTTTTGTTTTTAGAAAAAATTGGAAGACATTTTCATGAATCAGTTTTTTTTGCAAAACTAAAAGATTTCTTACCTGATCCAAGTCTCTTCTGTTTTCTAAATCCAACGCAGAAACCAATTCACTTCTCAACTTCTCGTTAACATCCGCCCATTCCACATAATTCAGTATATATTCTCTGTAAAAACGAAACATCATTATATGCTCTTCATTTATATAATTTCACCTGATATATTCTAATTCTGTGAATTCGTCTCCTTTTGAGATCAACAGCAAATACGCGTCAATTATCGCTAAATTCAGAGATTTGGCAAACTCTGGGTAGTCCTGCATTGTGTAGGAGATTGAGGTGAGCACACGCGCGGCTTTCGCGGAGATTTGAGAATGTTGGGAGGTTTTAACAAGGTTCTCCAAAATTTTTGAGCCATCGGCTTCTTCGAACTTCGAGAATGCTGCTTTATTCGATCGAACTGTGCCGGAAATTGCGCTGAGAACCGCAGAAAGTAGAGACTGAAACAAAATGTTGATTCGTTTTAAAAAAAAAACTTTGCTTACCGCTTGAGTAGTATTATTCGTCAAAATTGCGATAAGTTTCTTGAATAATCCACTCTCAATTATAGCATTCTGTGCGGTTTCGTTATTCTCTGACCACGTCAAGATAACCTGCGCCAATCTCACACGGATTTCGATGTCCACAGATTCTTCGGCTATGAACGTCTCCAAAATCAGCAATCCACCATTATTTATATACTGATTTGATAAATCTGCGATCGAGAGAAGTTCATCTAATCGTTCGACGAGATCGAGAATTTGGTCGGTGTCCAATTCGTTGATTTTTTGGATAGACGATGCATATTGATGAAGACTGTCGATGACCTTCTGGAGTTGGCGGAAAGGGTCGGTTTCGTGAACTAAATCACGCATCACTTCTTCCAACCACTTTCGACTCTGCAAAAAATATTAAAAACACATTTTCAAAGTTACGAAACTCACATTTTCATCTAAAACTTTCGGAATTTCCCTTTCAGTTCGTTCCGTAGTATCATCTGCTTGAGCACGAGTTGTGATAGCCAATAAGTTCTTCCAATAATAATCCGGAATGTCTCCTGACATTTTTCAATCGAAATAACTTTAGATTTCGCAAAAAAATCGGCTGAAAATCTCGAAATTTCGAGAAAAATAAAAGTAAAGCTGCAAGTTTGCCCCAATGATAAGTTATTTTCTCAATGCACTCTTCTTTTTGTGTGCTGTCTCGCCTCGTTTTTTTTTTGTTTTTTTTTCAGAAGTCGAATTTTCAACAAAAAAAATCACATGAACAACTTTAAAGAAGAGTGCATATGTTGTCAGTTAACACACGACCGACATTATAGCGTAAATATCGAAATCATAAAATGTTCGCGTCTTCCAAAAATAATTTTTCAAATCATCAAACTAGAAAAATGTAAGTTTTTCTCAGAAACGATAAATATAATGTGTGAAAAGATGAAACGAAATTCAAAAAAATATTTCATTTATTGTTCCGAAGACTTTTCAATCAATAAGTGCAGGAATTGCCATTGGTGAGAGAACATGAGGAACTTGTGCCCATCCTGAAAATTACAATCTTGAACAGCTTTTTGACAAAGAAACGAAACTGAAATGCTGATTAGATAGAGTGGTAACCATATTTATTTAAATTCGCGAAATTTTATAGGAAAATTCCGAAAAGCCTGAAAAATCTAGTAACCCATAGTTTTTCAAAGGAAAATCCCTCGTCTAAAACAAGTTTTTAATATTCGCCAATGAATTTCCGTTTTTTAATGCTGGAAATTCAAAATGTATATAGAAAAAAATTTCTGCCGATGTTCTTTGTATTTTGTTTTCGAAAAAGAAAAAACTGTAAGAACCTATATATATATATATATATATACATATATATAGACGATAAAGTTTATTAACACGAACTTCTTAGGTTTTCTTGCCGAGATTATGAACTCATAAATAATTGTCAATAATTAGAGCATTCTCACCAAGTCTTGAAGGTCCACCAATCAAAGGATCAGCCACCAAATTGTTCAAATAAGCATAAGGAGCCAGTCGGAGTTGACTTTCAGCCAAGCAAATAAATAAAACCAGTAGTATCAAAACTGAACCGCGCATCTTGTTGTGTCACCTGTTTTCTTGGTTCAAATGACGTCTTATCAATGAAACAATGTACTTTAAAACATGATTTATTTATATACAAAAATACAAAACTTGGGGGACAAAAAGGAAATTAATCAATTAGTGCCAATCTGGATATCTGATGCGATGCTCATCATCAACACTGTGAAAATGATGATTTTTGAAATCGGCGCGTTTTTTGTCAGCAGAATAATAGTTGTTCTCCATGAACTCTTGGAATGATTTATAGTCAGAGTTAGTAGTCGAAGATCGGCTTCTCGCTTGATTATTCGAAGTTGCTGCCGAATCGTTGACGTATTCGTAGTCTTCTGGAGTTGGTGAGGTTGAATTTGACATTTTTTTCTTGGTTTCCGAAACTGGCTCAGGTGTGCTCTTTTATATTGTTGACAGGTTATTGTTTCCGATGAAATAGTGTGGGAGTTTAAGAGGATTAGAGAAGGGCTTAATTTATGATATGATAAGAAAGTTTGAAAACAATGAATGGTCATGTGATTTTGAAAGAGTATAGTATATTTCTTTGTTTCATAGGGTGACACGTCATGATAACGAAAATTTGAGAAAAAGTATACAAAATAATAAAGTATGTGGAAATTATACACGTTACTTTGGAACTCAGGTAATATTTCGATTTCCAAATCTTGGTTTCCAAGTCGGAAATGTTCAAGCATGACAAATGACAAAAAAAAATCATAAATGTTATATACAGATGCTTCTAAAAATGCTTCTTGCGGGATTCAACTGATATCTTGTAAGTTTGCGATGTTTTTTCGAGTTGTTGGAAATTGCTCGACTTTTTGCTCGATTCCGAAAACCGATGCTATAATCGATGAGTCGGATTTCGAATTTTATTTATCCAAAACAGATAGTTTACCCTTATTATGTGACAAACAATTTCAAATTTATATTTCCCAGAAGTTAAGTATAATGCGCATTGCTTGCCAGGGTTCCAATCTGAATTTATAAAAAAAAAAAAAAACAAAATCCATCTTGTTCTAAATGCTGGATTGATTGAACTTCTCATTACTTATTCTCCTTGTTACTATGTATTATTTTTTTGTAATGTGATTTATGATCCGAGAAAGTTTTCAATGAATAGATAAGCCAATCAGCAATAACACGTGCCTAACTGATAACTAAGTGTTTACTAACCAACTACATGTGGAAGCCAATTAAGTTTTCATTATCAAAATCTGTTAAATCAGAAAAAAAAAACATATGACTACGAAATGTGATATTTCTCAATTTTCGGTTTCTTGAACAGATTTTTGCAAAAAAAAAAATTGAATTTTCAAACTCAGTCTAACGACCTGTGGGAAACACTGTCCCTTTATAAACAGGTCATTTCCTCTTCCTCTATACCACATCTACAAATGCTCAATTCTACTATCCTCTTCTTGCTCGCCTTGGTCTTGTTATCAATCCAAGCTCCAGCTCCCGCTACCGACTCAAATTGTCTAATTACCTATCATGAAACTGACGTTGTTCCAATCTGTGACAAACAATAAAATCATAATTCTAATAAGAGGAAGTCAAAATCTTTTATTGTTGAGTTGGTTGTGTTGGCGGTGGTGGAGGAGCAATTTGACCAGGTCTTCTTCTTTGCGAATTTTTCACTTTTTTCATAACTCCCGGTGTGAAATTGATCGAATGTGTCGGATCGAGACGATTCTTTCTGAAAACAAAAAATAGTAACATACATCTGAAAGTGATATTGATATCTCGAGAACAAACCTGTAATACTGAATCAAAAGTTTCGGAATGACAAATGACATCACTTTCTCTCTTGTCGGTGTCTTTGATTCGGGAGGGTGTTCGGTTGATGATTCCAAATTCTCCTTCTTCTTTTTTCCACGTGTTTCATGCAACACAACTAACGAACGAATTGTATTGCTCAGAATCTGAAGAAAAAATGTCATAACTCGGCTCAAAAAATAGTCAGTTTGAGCTCATATTTTGCAGTTATGCTCCAGTTTTTTGTAGAATGTTATCTAGGCAAATAAGGATCTATAATTTTTTAACTGAAGTTTTTAATTTTTTGCAGGGGTCTTTTTTATGATCAAAATGTCCTGAGGTAAAAACTTTCAATAATTGATTTTTGCGGAATTAAAAAATATGTTTTTTTTTTCGGAAAAAAACAGGGAAAATTTGAAAAGCTTATAGCTTGCTCAAAGTTGATGGATTTTGCATTGAAGTTGATCTATCAACTTTGAGCTGTTTTACAATTTTTTAAAAGCTAACTGTATTTTCAGAAAAAAAATATCTTAAAACTCGAAAAGTTTTTTTTTTTAGTAAGAAATCCATTTGGAAAATTTATTAACAAAGCCAGCACATTTCAGCATTAAAACAATAACTATTTCCAAAAAAGAAAATTTTCAGTTAAAAAATTTCAGACAACAAATTTGAGACCAATCGGCCTATTTTCAGCCGATTTGTGTCGATTTTTTTTCAGGATCAATAATTTTTGGTTTAGAGTTGATCCAGCTGTGTTACAATTTTTTGAAAGTTTTCCCATACTTTCAGAAAAAAATTAGTTTTTAAATTCGAAAATAGAGCATCAGAGTATTTAACCCCAGGACTTTTTCAAAAAATGGAAATTTTTAGTTTAAAAAATTTTAGATGCTTATTTATCCAGATACCGTCTGTCGAGTTTTTCGATATTTGAATATACTACTGTACTTTTGTTTTGTTAACTACGTTTTTAAATAACACATTATGTTTGATTTTGGTTTGTAATGTTCATTAATCATTATTTGCCTTGTACCCCTGACCTTTCCGAACCCCCTATTTAAGACCCCCTCAAAAACGTATTAGGCAGTTGTTTTATTTTGTTCACTATCAATAATAAACTTGGTTATTATTACGGCTACATGGCGACCACCAATACTAACCTACAATCCAACATGGCGAGCCAGAGGATTCGAATCGGGATCGGACTTTCGAAAAAGAGGTTGAACGATATTATTTCCAAATTTCAAGATTTTGAAACGGAGACCAAGGTAAAAAAGTATGGCACCGCCGACCTCTATGATGAGATCATGGAAGTCACCGATTTGGCTATATCTCTCACCGATGAGATCAAGAGAATGAAGAAGTTGGACGCCGAATGGACGCTTCTCATTCAAAACAATCCGGCTGAAGAGTTAGTTCAACAAGATTACATCAAACGTCTTGGAGACTATCACTTCGTTGTATCCAAAGCCGAAATAACGATTTCCGAATTACGGAAACGCCACGATTTGGTTCTCAAACTGCACAAAAACCAATCGACCGAAGAGTGCGATTATCCAAATTTCGATACTTATGATTTTTTGGACAAACGATCGACCACTCCAACTACAAATGTGAATCCAGCAATCCACAATGCTATGGAATTCCAGCAAACACCAAGCGTGAATGCACCAATCGCCATCGCAACAACAACATCACCACCGCATTTGAACGTGAAACTACCGGACATACATCTACCGAAGTTTTCTGGCAATTTCATCGAGTTTCTTCACTATTTCGAACTTTTTTCGTCTATGATCGATACACAACCGATTGACACTACCGTGAAGTTCTACTACTTGAAGGCTTCACTCGAAGGTGAAGCATTAGCTCTGATCGAACATCTCCCAACAAA